>OZ023268.1:98369367-98969367 GCA_964006375.1 Tillus elongatus | reverse complement strand
CTGCGGTTGGCGAAAACCGCAAGGTTATATCATTACTAATAACCGAGATACCCAGCAATTGCAAACAGAATGGGACACCTGCACAAAAATCTCCCAGAATTTCTGCATTTCATTGCTAGAACGAACGAGATCTCCAGACGTTCCGGACAGCGTAGGTTTGATCCGGAGTATTTTCCCTATAAGGTTTAAAACCTACAAGAAGTTTCTGCAGGGGGTTCTGACAGAAGGATCGAATTGTGTAAACAAATGATTCAGATTATACAACAAAATGAAGAGTTTTTAAACTACGGTGTTTTCTCTGATGAACCTGACTTTGGCCTCAATCCTAGTGTAAACAGGCACAATTGTCGATGTTGGTCTAACAGTTACCCCATTGGATGGAAGAAATTGATACCCAATATCACTAAAAACTGAAGTGGCCGGAGTTGTTAGTCATCATGTAATTGGACCCTTCCTCTCTAAAGGGACATTAAAAGGTCCACGCTACCTGAGGTTATTACGAGAAGCCATTGTACCCCATATTAGATAATTGTTTCAAAATGATATTCTCAATGTCTACTTCTAACAAGATGGCCCCTCGCCTCATTTCAGTCGAGAGGTAGGTTAGGTTTGATTGTGAGTGGGCCATACCGGTCCCTGCACTGCGACCATAAGGTCTATTGTGGTTGAGAGGTAAGGGAATACCTTAATGTGACATTTCCTAACCGATATATAGGCAGAAGAGGACATACTGGGTGGCCAGCTAGGTCCTCAGATTTGTCTCCACTCGCTTTTTTCTCCGGGGTCATTTAAGAAGCGTTGGTTGCAACGATCGTCATGTGAATTTGAAACAGTTGCGACACCGAATTCTGATGGCCTTTCAACAAGTGCCTAACAGATCACTGCAAAACTAGACTTATCAGTTCGACAAAAGGCTTTACTATTGGCAAGAAGTTCAAGGGTCCTACTTTGAGCATTTTCTTCATTAAAGTAAGATGATTTCCCGAAATAAATTTCATGAACAGCCGATTGTTTTCGTTCTAGTCCAATGCCTTTCTCAGTTTAAAAGTTATGGCCTCGTTGTGTTACTTATGCACAAGCCTGTATATTTACAGTTGGCATGGATGCGTATAAATTAATTCAGTTTTCCCTTCCTGTCGATGCCGTGAAAAGCGAACCTGGTTTCAGATGACGAAAAAAGCCACTTTTGAAGATCCACGTGCAGTATCTACATCTGTATTAACGAAAACACAGCTTTACCAAGTAAAAGCAATAACAGTTAATCAATAATGGTTATAATATATAAATATTTTATTTTATTATTTTTCAATATTGAATACTTTTATTCTATTTACTGTATAATACTTACAATGAAGATACGAACCCATAACTATTTACTATCATTCCACAAGTTTTTACATAAAAAAAATTATTCAGGATTAAACTAAAGACCGCCGAAGATTAACGAAATTAATTTAGTAGGTAGCTGTTTTCTTTAGCACCTCCACCATTTGTTTGCCATGTCTAATGTTACCTATTAATAATTCTTATAGTACTTTACAATTTTCAATTTAGTTTTATATCAGTACATACTGCTACATTAACATCAAAGGAGGTTGTGGCATTGAATTCGAGCAAGTTGAATGTTTCACCCTTCGCAGGGGGCGTAAAGCCGTCGGTCCAGTGTCCATGCTATGTTGGGCACGTTAAAGGTCCCTATGCTCCTTACAAAAAGGCAGGGGTTCGGCAAAATTTCCAGGATACTGAGGGGAAACTGCTCGCTGGCGTCGGTGATTCGCCATATTCGCATAAGTAGATCCACGTTAAAGGAAAAAAAAAGTTTTAGGTTAAAGCACATTATTTTAAAAACTATATTTAACTTTACTTTCAAGAAAATATGTTAAAAGCTTGTCTGAATCGTTTGATGTTTAACCAAATAGTACTGCAAATTGAATCGTAACTTCCACATAGCTCTGATAATCTACTCTCCTCAGAAAGACATTTTCATGAAATGAATTTAGGGTCCATGACTTGACCACAAAGAAAATATTCGTATTCGTGTGCCTATAAACTTTTGAAATGTCATAGTACTCGAGTTTTAACGAAAAAATATCGATTTTCACCAAATCACCCCTCATTTATCCCCTACCTCCTGAAGCGATCTTACTCAAAAACACTTCGAAGCGTTCCTTAGGTGCTAACTGGATACCAAATTTAATGATGATATCTCACTTCGTTCGAAAGTTATTGCGCCTACTAACAGTCGGACAAAAAAGGTTTGTTCCAGAATCATGTTTTCTATATGTTTGAAGACTTTTTACGCCGTTTTAGCACAAAAAATCGAAATTTCTGTCACCGATATTCCATCCCCATACATTCAACCCCTAATTTAATTTCAGCGAAGAATACCAGATGTTTGATAAAATTGAAACTTTTTTAATACACAAACCCTAAAACGTTATATTACTCGAGTATTAACGAAACAATATAAATTTTGACCCAAATCGTCCCCTACCCTCTGGAGAGATTTTACCAAAAAACAATCTGAAATGTTCATTTGTCGGGTGCTAACTGCATGTCAAATTTGAAAACGATTTGAAGACGAATTCGTTCTAAAGTTATCGTGGCTACAAACAGACAGACATACAGACCGACAAATTTTCCCTTTTTTTGAAGCATCTAGTGCCGAAATGAAAGTGACATATCAGTGACATAAATTTCGATTTTTTTTTTTGCTAAAACGGCGTAAAAGGTCTCAAAACATATAGAAAACTTGATTCTGAACGAAGCTGTTTTTGTCTGTCGGTCTGTACGTCTGTCCGTTAGTAAGCGCAATAACTTTCGAACGAATTGAGATATATCATCTTCAAATTTGGTATCCAGTTAGCACCCGAAAAAGGAACATTTCGAAATGGTTTTTGGGTAAGATCTCATCACGGTGTAGAGGATAAATGAGAAGTAATTTGGTGAGATTTTATATTTTATCTTTGAAACTCTAGTAATATAACGTTTCAAAAGTTTATGGGTACAAGATTACTAATATTTTCCTTGCGGTCAAGTCATGGACCCTAAATTCATTTCACGAGAATGTCTGTCTGAGGAGAGTAGATTATCACAGCTATGTGAAAGTTACGATTCGATTTGCAGCAATATTTTTATTTGTAATGGGCTGTTTGGAAAGATGTTTGAAAAGGGTCAACTATATTAACTAGAGAGACGAGGTCAAAATTCAAAGTTTGTCAGTGTCATATTATTCGTGTGTTATTTTAATTAGGTCTAAATTATTCCTAAATTGTACTTAGGGCATTATACAAGCTGAGTCTTCCTTGCTTTATACGCTGTAACATTAATCTAAATCCACGTCGTATATCAGAAATCATAAAAGACATATACCAAATCGATTTCACAGGAACCACCGAAACTCTGAAATCGTATACACCGCCATGGTCACATTAAAAAAAATTCAGGTCGCAGCAAGTGCATTATAGTAGCGAATTTTCATAATAATTTTACACTATTATTATACGGCATATTAGTAAAGTTAATACTTTTAACTTACACAGACCTTGAAGATCGATTTTAGAGGTTCTAGTACGCGCACATTTGAAGAATTCTTTCAAAAGTGCTAATATCGATCTCTCTATTATTAAAAAAATCTTGTGCTCTAACTTCTTTTGAGAAAAATGCCCAAAACTCAATTTTCTATAAAGCTAAAAAATTAAATTTGCTATATCTGTAGATAGTGTAAGTCTCTTTAAAAGAAACTTGTATTACAAATTTCATTAAAGCTATACAAAACATTTCCAGAAAGAAACTTAAATCATATTAAAAAAGTCTGGATTCGGCAAGTGCGTTATGGAAGTGAATTTTCATAAAAATGTTTTTAATAGCAAATGCGAGCAGGCATCAATCTGATTACCGGTATAGCATATGTAGTAGAAAGAATGACCTATATTTAATGAAAATTGCTTATTGTTTGAACATGTACAAAAATTTTCCGAAAATAAACTTAAATGTTAATTTCCTAACCAACAAAACTTACGTTAAAAGCAAATTGAGTTATTGAAATTTGAAGGATTTAATGAAAATTCGCTACCAAAACGCACCTACTGCGTTCAGAACTTTTTCTTACAAACATGCATCATATTTCGATAAAAAATTCAAAAATGCAATAACGAATTCGTTCTACGAAAAATAGCTAAAAGTTATAGACCGTTAAACTATAAACTTCACCAAACCTACAGCGGAAGCATCAATTTAACTAAAGCGACAGCCAAAGCATCAGAGAAAGGGTCTATTTTCAACGAATTTTCTGTAAATATTTTAGTAAAATGAACGGTAATGGCGGTTGAATATGAAACTTAAGTGTTCGCGGAACACTCTTCTTGCAACATTTTCTTTTCAGAATCCGTATTTGTTTCACGTTTTTTGCCTAAACATTGCCAATTTTGACGTTTCAAATTACGAGTTTGACGTTTTGAGGAAAACTCCAAAATTTTCCTCTTCAACTATCCAAGCCACTTGCAAAAAGAAGGTACTCACCAAATTTGATCAAGATCGGCCCATTATTTTTTGAGTTATCGGTGTGACATATATATATATATATATATTTATATATATATATATATATATATATATATATATATATATATATATATATATATATATATATATATATATATATATATATATACATATACATATATATATATATATATATATATATATATATATATATATATATATATATATATACATATATATATATATATATATATATATATATATATATATATATATATATATATATATATATATGTGTGTGTGTGTGTGTGTGTGAGTGTGTGTCCATTTTATAATTTTTCTATTGCAACTTCATAAAATTGAGGTGAAATAAGGACATTTTAATATGGGGCTTGCTTAGTATAAAAACCACGAATTTGCATAAAATTAAGCTGAAATAAGGGCATTTTAAGATGTGGGTTGTGCACTATTAAACTCTGAATTTGCATAAGATTTAGTTAAAGTAAGGGCATTTTAAGATGGGGATTGTTATGTGTAACAACTATGTTTTTCAAGAAAATGCGCTAAAATAAGGGCATTTTAGGATGGGGCTTTTTAAGTATAACAACTATGAATTAGCATAAAATCGAGTTAAAATAGGAGCATTTTTCGATGGGGCTTATAAAATGTAAAAACTATGAATTTTTCTTGCTAACTATTTTTGAAATCTAGTTACACAAAACAAGTTAAAAGTACCTGAACAGTCACATAAATAGATCCTCGGTGGTTCAGTGATAAGAACATGTGCCTCTGAAACAAAGGGTACTGGGTTCGATCCCAGGGTACTCCTTTCACTTTTTCAGTACATACTGTACAATTAACATCAACCGAGGTAGTGGTATAGTGTTTGAGCAAGTTGGATGTCTGCACGTTTCGCCCTTGGGAGAGGATGTAAAACCGTCGGTCTCGTGTCCATGCGATGTTGGGCACGTTCAAGATCCATGTCCTCTCCACAGAAAGGCAGGGGTTCGGCAAAATTTCTAGGGCAGTGAGGTGAAACTGATACCTGGCGTCGGTGATTGACCATAGTCGCGAAAATAGGCCGACGTTTTAGAAATAAAACACACAAATACACACACACATACACATAAATATCTTACTGTGTATCATTGTATAGAAAAGGGATTTATTATTTTATCCATAATTCTTTTGCGGATGCGATAACAATAAGCTCTTCAGGGATAGAAAAGAAGCTTACTTCAAAGTAGTTTTCTATATTGTTACGAAATACAATTTTCCTAGCAATAATCCATACTGCTCGGTATTAGTCGTGAATTATTTATTTTGTTGGTAATCTCTAACGTGAGTTTTTGTAATAATAAGCAGCAATTTTTGTTACAATTCCTATCGCGGTTTACATAAATGAAAAGGAAAAAGTGAGGATAGATATTTAACGTAATAAAATAGAAACAAATAATACGATATTTGAGAAAATTTTGCTTGGATCTTAGCAAGGCATCTAGTTTAATAAAAAAGGTCTTCACGCAACTATTGCGAATGGTAGCGAGCTTTCATGAAAATAATTTTCAAATTGAAATGTCCCTTTTTATATAAAAAAGAACAAGTTTTGGCAGGCAGAAACCTCATGAAAACCCTTAGGGGGTGCTGATTTGTAAAACAAAACCAAGAAACAAAATGGCTCGCATACTTACTTTTTTCATTCTCGAAAATTATAGTTGAAACTATACGAAGGTTATCCAAACTGACCTTTCATCTATCGTACCCGAGGTCCAACAACATCGCATTCGAATGTACCGGAAATCGATTCACAATTCCACGTAACTAATATGACGTAACTATTTAATCCGTGAAACAGAAGTAAAGCTGGCCATTCAAAGTAGACGTTATGAAAATATAAAGCGGCAGAAACGGCCACAACGGCAAAACAACGAACTAAAACGACATGACAGCAGTGACAGATATGACGTAGACAGACAAAGCCACTGAGAAACGAAGGGGAGCCACATAGCAGTTATCTTCATATCCATTATAACTTTGACAACAAAATTTCATAGAGTTCAGAAGCACTAGTCCACTAAATCTGACTTCTTCAGGTCCGGAATATTGTCTTTGTTGTGAACGAGCATGTTGCTAGTTGTATTTGTACACTTGAAAGAAGACTACGTTATCATTTTTAGAACTTTGGCTGTGGCGCCGGACACAGGGCCATACACGTCAGTCTTTGGTTGTCATGTAAAAGAGTGTGGTCACTGCTTCAACAAACAGACAGATGCCAAGATTTTACATCCCTCGAATTTTGATGTAGAACAGTTTGTCTTAGAAGAGAATGAGATTTTCAAACATATCAACTGCTCTACTGGTGAGGTTTTGAACTTATCCAACACTTCAAAGAAATTCTATTCAAGACTCCGAGTCACACCTTTTTACATAAAAATTCGAAATAAATGTTTCTTTCAAGAAAAGGTGTAATGTTGCAAGAAAACTTGCTTTTACAGAACGTTTGGTAGGTTGAAAGTTCGCTAAAAATTTAAATAAAAAATTATACAATCTGATCTAAATACAAACGTAGAAACTTTTTTTATGGCTCCACAGATGGAATTATTATGCCTCATGATGCCATAAAAAAACTAAACAGAAGAAAACAGGCACCGTTGATATTAAGTATCGAACGGTTTCACCAAGTAAGGGTAGCAACAATCGGAACTGCCATCAAAATTAAATTGAAAATCTTCATTGACATTAGTGGATTTTTCTACAAAAATTCACTACCATAGCGCACTTGCTGCATCCAGACTTTTCTAATGATAAAGACGATGATAGCATTTGACACCGGAGGCATAGAAGGAAATAATAAGCTCGCTTTTCAATATGTAACTACGACCTTTGTAAGAGCACGCCGGGCATTGTCCGAGTTCACCAGGCGTCCACAGTTGTCAACAGTTGTGCCAACGAATCACCGCTGCCGCTGAGTATGCTGAACTCAACTATTGCCGATTGTATGGTATTATGGGGTTGATGGCCTGTTTTTAATTTCGTACAAGGTTTTTGTGACTTATCAGAATAGTGCTGCAAGTTGAATCATAACTTCGACATAGCTGTGATAACCTACTCTCCTCAGAAAGACATTCTCACGAAATTAATTTAGGGTTCATGACTTGACCACAAAGAAACATATTCGTATTCCTGTACCCAAAAACTTCTGAAACGTTATATTACTCGAGTTTGAACGAAAAAATTCCAATTTTCACCAAACCACCCCTCATTTATTCCCTACCCTCTAAGCGATCTTACTCAAAAACAATTCGAAGCATTCCTTTGTCAGGTGCTAACTGTATACCAAATTTGAAGATGATATCTTAATTCGTTAGAACGATATTGCGCTTACAAACAGCTGCACACGCCGAAGGACCGACCGACCGATAGAACGTCAGACACAAAAATTTTCGTTACAAAATTAAGTCTTTTATATGTTTTGGGACACACTACGCCGTTTTACCAAAAAAATGTACACCCCTACACATTCAACCCGAAATTTAATTTCGGCACAGAGTACCAGATCAGTTTTCTATATGTTTAATACTTTCTACGCCGTTTAGCAAAAAAAAGTTCGTAATTTTTGTTACCGATATTCCATCCCCACAAATTCAACCCCTAATTTTATTTCAGCACAGAATTCCAGATGTTTGATGTTTTAACGAAAAAATGTCAATTTTCTCCAAGTCACCCCTCGTTCATCCCCTACCCTCTAAAGCGATTTTACCCGAAAACAATCGGAACCGTTAGTTTGTCGGGTGCTAACTGTATACCAAATTTGAAGACGATATCTCAATTCGCTCTGAAGTTATTATGGATACAAATAGACAGACACACAGACAGACCGAAAGACAAAAACATTTTCGTTTATACATAATGTTTTCTATATGTCATGACCCTTTTTTACAATTATGTAAGTCCTGTATCCGCTAACTATTAGTTCCAAATCGTCACGTGTGTAAATATGGCATTAGGGACAAAAATTTCAAAAAAAAAAAATTTCGCTTAAACGTCGTAAAAGGGGTCAAAACATATAGAAAACATCATTTTGGAACGAATGTTTTTTGGTCTGTCGGTCTGTCTCTGTCTCTCTGTGTGTCTGTCTGTAGCCACAATAACTTTAGAACGTATTGAGATATCGTCTTCAAATTTGGTACACTGTTAGCACCCAATAAACTAACGGTTCGGATTGTTTTCGGGTAAAATCGCTCAAGATGGTAGGGGATGAACGGGGGGTGATTTGGTGAAAATTAAAAAAATTCGTTAAAAGCCGAGTAATATAACGTTTTTAGGGTTTATTTATTAGAAAATATTTCATTTTATCAAACATCTGGTATCCTGTGATGAAATTAAATTAGTGGTTGACACATTGTGGAATATCATTGACAGAAATTTCGAACTTTTTTTTGCGAGAACTGCGGAAAACGTCTCAAAACATATAGAAAACTTGATTCTGGAACATTTCTTTTCTCTGTCGGTCAGTCGGTCGGCCTGGACGCCTGTGTGTTAGTAGGCGCAATAACTTTCGAACCAATTAAGATATCATCTTCAAATTTGGTATCCGGTTAGCACCCTAAACAGGAACGCTTCTAAATGTTTTTGGGTAAGATCGATTCAGGCGGGAGAGGATAAGTGAGGGGTGATTTGGTGAAAATTGACATTTTGTCGTTAAAACTCGAGTAACATAACGTTTCAGAAGTTTCTAGGTACAGGAAAACGAATATTTTCTTTGCGATTAAGTCAGAGACCCTGAATTCATTTCATGAATATGTCTTCCTAACGAGAGTAGATTATCACAGCTATGTGGAAGTCATGATTCAATTTACAGCACTTTTTTTACTGTTTAAATTTTAGTAATTCTTTTCTTTTCCTTTATTTTTCAAACTTGTTTTTAAGATTCACTGGGACTGCGACGTTGATTCAGAGGCCCAGAGGCCAGTATCTGTCGCCACTAGACATACAGACAACGGCCTTGGATAACACAGGGTGTTAACAGTGGATTAGACAATAGTAGCACATATATATATATATATATATATATATATATATATATATATATATATATATATATATATATATATATATATATATATATATATATATATATATATATATATGAGACATAATTGGTTCTCGGGTTGAACCGCGTCCATAATTTATGAAAACTCGACCTTTCGGCTTCTGTTTTGGAGCCATTTTCAAGAGGTAAAGGAAATATGTAAGGAAACTCTAAGGCCTCAATCTGCCTATTCCTTAGAGTGATGGACAAAGGTGGGTAAAGGAAATATATAAGGACACTCTAAGGCCTCAATCTGCCTACTCCTTAGAGCGGTGGACAAAGGTGGGTTGGTTTGTTGTAGCTCGATTACGGGGTCTCAATCTGCCTACTCCCCAAATCTCGCCGGAGATCGTTTGTGAGGTCTCAGTGTGTTCAACCCTAGGCCTCAGAGAGATATGGCAATTTGTTGCAAGTCTTGCGTTATATATGTCGTTCCCTCTACCTGCTTCGTTATCACTGAAAGTAGTGGGGTCATCGTCAATTAAGTGGGGGGCTTCGGTCACGGTACTTAGACGTTGAGGAGGATTAAGAGGGTCACCGGCATTTGTTGAGGAAGATAATGGGGAAATAAAATTGCCTGTGTAATTTATTTTCTTTTTGTGTGTTTGTAAAGAAGATTAAATAGGTTTCCAAGTAGTCTGGAGGCGAAGACCATCATCTCTCTTATTTAAACAATCGGGACGCTTTTCAATCTCGATTGCTTCGCGGATAATTCTCGTTTTGAAGTTGTAAACCGGTGATATTGTTTTGGCATTATCGAAGTCTATTTTGTGCCCTGTATGAATATGATGCATGGCCAGCGCCGATGAGGGGTCGGATTTTCTAACTGCGAGGGTGTGTTCATATATTCTATTGTGGATGCGTCTATTTGTTTGTCCTACATAAGTTCGGGAACAGTCGGAACAAGGAATTCCGTAAACTCCGTGGGATTCGTTTAGAATCGTATCCTTGGGTGTTTTCATCAGATTTGACAGTTTTTGGTCTGTCGTGAATACGGTTTTGATACTATGGGTTCTAAAAATTCTGCTGATTTTATCGGTGACACCTTTAATGTATGGTAAAAACGCTGTGTGTTGTTGTCTGGACTCTGTTTGTTCTTGTTGTGGTGTAGTGGTTTGTTGTTGTGCGTTTCTAATATTTCGTAGTATGTGATTGTTGTCATATATATATATATATATATATATATATATATATATATATATATATATATATATATATATATATATATTTGTGTGTGTGTTGGTGTATACACAATGCTTGTGTAGTGTTGTGGTAGCGCTGTACCTACAATATTTACATTATATTTTAGTACTAGGTATTTATTTACATTACTTACTTAATGTTTATATGCATTCTTTCGTGTCTATACATTTTCTCAAGCATACGCGGCGGCACATTCACTTGGCCACCCGCACACTCTCAGGCACATACGTACATCTGTTAACTATTTATCATTAATACATTATCTTGTCACAAAGGCATCTAAACATAATACTATTGACGTAATAAAAATGTTGCTCTCCTACTATTTGGAAAATTATATGATTCAGGTCTGCTATGGTGTTCATGTTGCAGTTGCAAATAGCTGTGGTAGCAGCTCCTGTTTTATATATGTAGGCCGCAAATCGCCCATGATAAAGTTTTAACCGTGTTATTGTCGTTGAGAAAAACCGTCAAGTATTTTTTGTTTTTAAATGTGGTTTTATGTAATGGTATATAGTGCGTTCATCAGCCTTATAATGTTGAAATGTATCCGTTCTCAACAATTAAGCGCCTAAACTCAGCGGTTCGCCCCTGGTGAAGTGGGCCAATAACTACCATAGGCTTTTTTGGGACTGAAAAAAATCTTTGCTTTTCTGACTTTTCACAATTTTACAATTCAACTCCACCAAATCTCAGTCTTGCTTTCTATCTCATAAGAGATACATCAGCCCTAGACCCATCACAATGAACAACCAAGTTATTCAAAGTAATGAGACCTTTGCACTTGTTGGCATTTCTGTGGATCGAAATCTCAATTGGCACCAACATGTCACATCAATTGCAGAAGTGACTGCTAAGAAATTAGGTTTCCTCTTCTGGGCTCGCAAATCTTTTCACCAGCTAATCACTATACCTTATATACTTCACAAATAAGGCCAAACCTCTAATACTGCTCCCACATCTGGGGTGCTGCTACCGCTTCTACACTCCCTATCCTGGACTCCATTCAGAAGAGAGCTATGCGTCTCATCGGTGTCTCTACCCCCACCTAAAGGCTGCCATCCCTTGCCCATCGACGTGCCGTTGGTGACCTCTCTCTCTCTCTTTTATAGATATCTGCACGGGCACTGCTTAGGGGAGCTTTCTTACATAGTTCCTCCACCTGCTGCCTCTCACAGATATACCAGGGGAACAGAGCGAATGCACCCTTTTACTGTGGAGGCCACCAGACATATAACCTCTTGTTATGTCCGCTCGTTTGTCCCGAGGACTTCCAAGTTGTGAAATTCCTTGCCGGCACATGTTTTTCCTTCTCCTCCGAACGTCCAAACCTTCAAGTCCAGAATTAACAAGTTGCTTCTTTCCTCCTTGTCCACACCCACGGCACGATTGTATTTAGGCTGTAAGCCCTCGTGGTGTGTTGTTGAAATATATATTTTTTTAATAGTATGGCGTATTACTAAAATTTATACTTTAAATTAAGCCGACCTTGATGATCAGTTCTAGAGTGTTTTTAAGAATTGTTTGAAAGTGCTACCATCGATATCCTTCTATTATAATTATTTTTTAAAATCTTGTGTTCAACAGTGAACAAGCTCAATTTTATATGAAGCTAAAAATGCCTTTAATTCTTATTCCTTTTAATCACTATTCGAAGCAGTTACGGATAACTCCAGTTGCTCGTTAAACTTTTCGTAGGTTTTTGTTGCTACAGCTGTTATTTACTTTACTTCAGGTGTTAATATCTGCACCAAAAGCAAAATATCCTATAACACCGGCATGAAGACATATTACTGTTATCTGAAATAACAGTGTAGATTTTTTAAGCCGTTCAATCTCCACTCGGACGGTTACTTCTTGTTTTTCTAGCTATTTAATCATTGGCCGGTTGTTATTTAGAGAGCAGCGAACGATCGAACGCTGGCGTGGTTCTCCAGGGAGTTCCAGGGAATAGTCATCTCAGATGTGAAGCCGCTCTCGGGCCAGTCGTTCCACAAAACGGTCTCCTTTCAAATAGATTTTGTTTATTCTACCCCTAATGGTATCAACAAATGGCTATTTCTTAAGACCGACACTCGATTTTGTCTTTTTACTTTCTCTCCCTCGGCAGCTTTGTTGCTCTCAAGCCGACCGTATACAGCTTTTAATTGATTTTATGTGTCTGCAATTTTTGCTCTAATGTAATTACCACCCTGTTTTAATTTACTACTAGTAGTTAGCGGTCCAAATTTGATAAATTCAATATCATATGGCGTAAAAAACAAATTTAAAACTTAGCTATAGTTACACATTTTAATATCCAAGAAAATACATCTAAGATTATTTTACAGTTACGAGGGTTGATATTTATGGTCTGCCCCTCATCTATTTATAGGCATTTTATAGTTATCCTATTTTGAGACTTGATTGCTAAATAAGTAGGTATTTCATGCTAGGTAAGTAGATACTCCTGTCTAAATATGACATTTCTACGACATATATTTTTTAACCTGCACAAGCTTAAGTGAAGTGATGACACCTTATCAGTTGGAAAAAACAGAATTGAGCAGGGAGCGGTGTGAATACAAAAAAATAATACAAATCCAAAAGTTGCAAACATTTGGTGGAAACGTTAGGGCAAACTACCGTATTTTATGATGTAGTCAAACGTTGGCATTGGAAATTTAGAAGTAGTAGGACTTCTTGTAAAAATGAACATACCGGTGCGCTTCCAATAAGAGTCACTATTCAAGAAAATGTTAAAAGGGTCCACGATCTTTTGCTGCCTGATCGGTGCAATAGAATTCGGCAGATAACGGAAAAAACAGATGCCGTGTACAAAGTCCTATCGTAAAAATTTGATATAAGTAAATATTATGCAACATGTGTTCCACGAATGCTATCAAACTCCCAAAAAAGAACTGTGTTTTGATTTGCCAGCGATTATTAGATAGGTACAGATAAAGGAGAGTAACTTTGTTGGCCACTTTGAAACTCATAATGAACATAGGGTCTCTCACTATGTTACTCCAAATGCCACAGTATGAATACGAGACCCAGTGGCACCTTGCCTTCTTTGTAGTTTGTGATTTAGCTATCTACAGAAAAGGTAATGCTCACTGTTTTCAGGAATTCTTATGGTGTGATTTTGGCTGGCTATTTGAAAAATGAGATTTGATAAAAGCCATTCTAAGAGAACGTTGCGGAAAATTTACAAAAGAGGTACTGTTTCATTAAGGCAATGTACCATGTCACAAGTCAGTTATTACAATGTCTGCCATCAACTACGCTGTGTTCCAAGCATAAGAGCATCCACGTTATTCGCCAGATCTGGAGCTATGTGACTACATACTTTTTAAAAGTCAATAAATGCTTAAGGGGAAGAGATTTTTGACAGATAATAAGAGAAATACATATGCAAATAAGTGCTTTCAAAAAGTTTGGGAAATATTCATGTAGAAATTGTAAAAATGTTATAGTTAAAGTGCAGTGCGATTATGTCGAAAATTAAAGTAAATAAATGGTTCGTAGTGTGTTATTACAAAGTTCACAGGTGGAACATAAAGATCTGCCCTCGTACGTGGGCGTTTATAAAGTAACTTTAAAAATGGTTAATTGTAACTTGTTTCTAAATAGGAGGTGCAATAATAATTATACCATTATTTTAAGAACAAATGAATTGATTACCTGTTTCGGTATAACCGAAATAATATAAAATATTGTACAATCCGGGCGCAGCAAGTGCTTTATGGTAGCGAATTTTCATTGAAATCTTTTAAATTTAACTAACTTAAATTTCCATTAACTTGGAAACTTTCATTTAGGCCTATTTTTACTTTATATTTCTACCATATTTAATAACGATAACTTTACTGTTTTTGAAGATACAAAAAATTTAAAAAGAGAACTTGAACTTTATATAAAAAGAAAAAAAAAGACACTTCCTATGTTTGACTACTTTTTGTCTTATCCCTCGTATACGTCCCCAGGTACATACACACCTTGCCGGTCAGACTGTCCAGCTGCCCCTTTGGCAACGCGAAATAGTGTTGCTTACACTGTTTTTAAATGCATATATCTACTGGCAGTTACTCAGATATTACAAGAAATCTGCCAAAGTTCTAACTTCCTCAATTAATACAGAATATAAAAAAGTTAAGGTTTTCAGTCAATGCATTGAAGTTTTCATAAGTCAAAGGCTTAAGAGTTATTTGCCTTTTTTGGTTGCCTATTTTGTGCCGTTTTAACAGGAATTTTTAAGTCATTCAAGTCTTAGTGGGCACTCTTGTCCCATATGTCACGGATAGATGAGTCAGGTGTCCATCAACAGGTTGTCATGGAACCCATGTGTTACATGAAATTTTCGCTTCAACTTTCAAATTTTAACCGTGTTTGATAAAAATGACCATGTAACCAAGGTTTCTGTTGGTGTGATGGGTGTTCTGTGTGTTTGTTATGTGTAAAGTATCGAAACCGCTGAGATGTCTCACTCTCTTTTTGTGTTCCTTACTGGCTGCTTCTCATACTTTGTTTAGCTGTCGGTAGGTAATTCTAAGTTAATTACGGATGGTATATCATAGCTGTAGCTCTTACTAGGCTCTTGATGGATTGCCAAAAAAATGTGCAAAATATAGAACATGTTTTAGCAAAAAACTGGCGTTTTGTCAATGCCCATAAATTCAGACTAAATTTTGGAAACTAACAATAACAACTGATATTCTTCGGCAGTGTTATATATATATATATATATATATATATATATATATATATATATATATATATATATATATATATATATATAAAGCTGAGACACGGGCCGGTTTTGTTCTTCTTTGGACTCTTTAGTACGCCACATTTGCTCTTCAACAAGTCGGCCTTAATACAGGCATGCAGTGGATGATAGCATGAAGCGCCATCTATAGTATTGTGACGATTCTAAGTTTCCACAGCAGCTTCCGCAGTACAGCAAAAAGGTCGATGTTGGAAGAAAACTAGCGAGCGAAAACAACTGGTTCCATGACGCATACCACGACGAACATTGAATCGCATCACTTGCTAGCCACCAACACCGCGGTTAGACGTATAGCAAGTGACATATAGCTTACCGCGCTCCCTGTGGGGCGAAATCAAAAATATAGACCCTAGGTAACTCCTGACTGCCGTAAGAGGCGACTAACTGGAGTCAAGCACTGGCAGGTTTCAGGTTCAGGTGAACCAGGAGAGAGTCTGAGATCTCTAGGGAGACACTCGGAGGTAGAGAGATCCACTGTGAGCCTCTAAACTGACAAACTACCTCGCTTGGGTATTACTCGGTAGCAAGATTACAGATAATACAAGTCGGGCGCTGACGGGTGTCGGGTCCAAATGAACTCTAAGTACGCAGAAAGCTCCAGGAATCAGATGCACCTGGAGGTTGAGGCATCCACTTTGTGCTTCGAAACTGGTACACGACCTCACTTGGGTGATGCTCGGGAGCGGGGCTCCGTGGGATATCGCTCTTGGGTTGAGCAGTGGCAAGTGTCGGGTCTATCCAAACCCGAAGGGAAGATGAGATCTCTAGTGGTGAGTTAAAGCTGGAGATTGAGGCCTCTTCTGTCAGCTTTCAAACCGGCAAACGACATCGCTTGGATACGGCTCGGGTACGGGACTCCTTGTGATACCGTCTCGAGTAAAACACTGGCAGAAGTGGAGACAGATGATTTCAGAGGGAGTACATTTCTCTGTGATCCTCGAAACGGACAAGCGACTTCGGTCAGATGGCACCTCAACCACAGCGTAAGGAACATGCTGTGCCTCAACAGCGGACTGATCCAAGCTCTCATCCCAAAATGCTCGTTAATAAGGTAACAAAAAGCATGACAACAACACATTGACTTAGTTACGAGCATTTTCAGATAAGGGCTTGAAATACTCTCCTTTGGAAACAAGCCGTGTGTAGTTGAGTTATTTTAAAAGCAGTTTTTGACCTTTGGCTTCAATATGAGCCCCCCACTACGAAATTCTGTTGACGAGTAAAGAAGTTATGGCCAAAAACGGAAAAAGCTCATTTTTAGTCATCTTGTAAATAAAAAAGATAAACGGAAAATTGAAACATCATCTTGTGGCTTGGGTCATATTTCAACATGTTTTTAGTTGAATTTCAAGAACTTTTCTTCAAACGGAAGCTTCTTGTTGGTTTAGAAAATTATCAATGTTTTATTTAAGACCCTGTATAAAGTTTGTGTGAATTGCCTGATGTTTTTCAGAACAACGGGCTAAGAGTGATTGTGCTTGTAGCCGGTGGCGAAGCGTCCACTAATGGTGATAGGCGCAGCCAACCCTGTTTTTATTCAGGTGCAAAATTTGAACCATGCTGTTTCATTTGTATTTCATTATGTTTCATGTTAAAAAAATTTCATAAACGATGTTTTAAACCGGATTCTGAAATTAAATGCTGCAATTGGCAACGCCGCGCCCACACACAAAATAGCCGATGGCCTTAGGCTATGTGTCCTCAGCCTAGATCAGACCGTGGAAATTCACGATCCTGAGAGGAAGTGGGAGTGACGCTCAACGTGAGTGTTGCCCGCATGTTTAAGTTCTGCCTTAGGCTAGCCTAGAGGCGTGCTTGAGGTCTGCTTACTCGATTGAATTACGGCCAGGGCGGTGTTGTGGCACTTCACAGGTTAAATTTTTAATTTAATTGCAAACTTTTGTAAATAACTTTTGCATTAGATAGTGGACTTTCCAATTTGAAATCTAAGGCATTTTTCACAGTTATGTTTAGAGCAGAAAATCAAAATAAAAGAAAAAAGACCTAATCCTGATTTGTTAATGGAGAAAAAGATATCGAGCGGAAAATATCTGCGGCGGTTTCAAAGTTTGTGGTAGATGTTACGGCTCGAGGAGGAGAGTTTAACAAACATGACCGCAAAAATGAAGAACCATGAATTTTATGCACATCATGTCTTTGCAGCTGTCAAACTTAATCAAACAGGAAAGATTAGAATTGACCGTGCTATCGTCGAAAGGGGGCGCGTGTCTGCAAATAAAGATAAGGAAAAAGTAGCTCAAAACAGAGGTATAGTTAAATGACTTATTTCAACAGTATGCTTTTTGACTTGGCAGGAACATCTTTAAATAAAGGATATTATTTATAATTGCTGTACTTTCATTTTTTGTTCACGTACAATTGACGTTTTTGCTCAAAAGAAGGGGAGAGGGATTAAGCTCATTCATAGAAAATCCATGTGAGTTTATGCTTTTACCTAATTCGGTCTAACAACCGAAAAAAAAATTCGCGATCGTGGTAATGCAAATATTACTTTAGAATGTCTGCTTATTTATTTTAAACTACTAATCTATTTTGCCACCACTCAGTCTACCTGTGGCCAAAATCCACGCTTCGCCACTGATTGTAACCGCTGTTAACAATTTGTTTACTGAGTTTAATTTGATCGCAGCAATCGAATGCTACATCAAATTAAAAAAACTCTAGACGCAGCAAGTGCGTTATGGAAGTGAATTTTCATTTAAATGTTTTTAATAGCAAATATATCGCTCTAATGCGACCAGGCTTCAATTTGGTTACCGGTATAACCTATATAGTACGAACAATGTACCAAATTTTATCAAAATAATTATTTGGAAATGTACAAAAATGTTCCCAAAATAAACTTTAAATGTTTCTGAGAAAACTGGTCTCCTAGTCAATGAACCTTAGGTTAATAGAAAATTGAACTATTGAAATTTGAAACATTTAATGAAAATTTGCTACCAAAACGCCCTTATACAAAAAAAATTTCGAAAATAAAGTTAAATGTTGGTTTCCTAACCAACAAAACTTACGTTAATAGCAAATTAAGTTATTGAAATCTGAAGGATTTAATGAAAATTCGCTACCAAAACGCACTTACCGCGTCCAGATTTATTTCTTACAAACGCATCATATTTAGATAAAAAATGCTAAAATGCAGTAACGAATTTGTTCTACGAAAATTAGCTACAAATTATAGACCGTTAAACAATAAACTTTACTAAACCTACAGCGAAAGCATCAACTCAACTAAAGAGACAGCCAAAGCATCAGAGAAAGGGTCTATTTGAAATGAATTTTCTGTAAATATTTTGGTAAAATGAAGGTCAATGACGGTTGAATCTGAAATTTAAGAGTTCGCAGAATACTCTTCTTGCAACATTTTCTTTTCACAATCCGTATTTGTTTCACTTTCTTTGCCTAAACATTGCCAATTTTGACGTTTTAAATTTCGAGTTTGACGTTTTAAGGAAAACTCCAAAATTTGTTCTTTAGCTGCCCGTAACTTTTTGTCCTTAAACTTAGAGACCTAAATTTACATGGTTCACTCTTTATAATACAAATAGGCGTACCAAATTTGGTTGCCATCACTTTCTCTAAAAAATTTATATCTCCGGAAATAACATTTTCCGCGAAAACCTGGTCCGATTTTCCTGGCCAACGAACTTATCCAAGCCACTTGCAAAATGAAGGTACTTACCAAATTTCATCGAGATCGGTCCATTATTTTTTGAGTTATCGGTACGATATATATATATATATATATATATATATATATATATATATATATATATATATATATATATATATATATATATAAACACCGATCTTCCCATTAGTGAATTTTTTTAAGAAAATTCACTAAAAAAGAAAACTTGAACCACCAACGGCTTATGGGCCACATGTAATTGTAGAAATATTTTTTTAAGATGTAGCTCAAGACACCCTATAATTAATGTACACAATTTTTTTTGTATCGTGCATAATAACGGATATATTGAACTTTAAAGATTTTTTACGAAAATTCGACAAAAATGATATACCATTAACCGATAAACTCTATAGCCAACACTACTGCCAAATCATCAGAGAAAGGGTCTATTTGAAATGAATTTTCTGAGAATATTTTAGTAAAATGAAGGACAATGACGTTTGAAACTAAGACTTCAGGCTTTGTAAAACATTCTTCTTGAGACATTTTCCTTCCATAGCTCATATTAGTTTCAGGTTCATTGCCTAAATAGTACCAATTTTGACGTTGAAAATCACGACTTTGACGTTTGAGGAAAACCCAAATTTATTTTTCTTTAAATGCCTGTAACTTTTTTGTCCTGAAACCGACCTCGGATTTGGGTTCCAGGGGTCCTAAAGAGCGCTCATTTGAAGAAATTTTTTCAAAATTCAAAAGTTGGGATCTCCTCATTAGTGAATTCTTTTTAAGAAAATTGACTAAAAAGGGTATAATTTTTGCGAGGGATGTTTTCAGTGTTGAGTAGTTTATTAGTTAACAATGCCGTTGTATATTTTACAACATCCCTTACGTATTAAATCTAGCCTAAAATACAGTTTATTTGCATTAGGTTTAGTTTCCATTTTAAGGTTTTAATTTATAGGACTAATGCCGTAATGTCATAGAGTTTCATAAAAACCTGTTTACAAATTTTAAGCCTTTTAGGTTTCATTAATTTCCTTATCTATTCTTGATTTTTTTATTAAAAATGTTCACAGTATCTTAAACGTAGAATAAAACCTCCCAGAACAAAACACCGGTGCCTCGGTGTCTCTAATAAAAATTAATTAAGGAACTCTTCCTTAATTTGCCTTTATCTGGCTCTGGTCTAAAGCGGCTCTGAATACAAACAAAAACATTAAAGAGGGGGGGCGCTCAGGAGGCGCAAGGTAAAGGCGTTTCGGTAGCAAAGGCAGAACTGTTAATTATATCTGTAACACGCGTACAAAGTTAATTGCAGGATAAAACGCTAACTTAATAGTTAAATTTGTCGTTAATATGGACCCTTCCAGCAGACATCTGCTAAAAGATCGAAGATAACACTCGAACGTGCCCTGCAGTTTGCAGACTCCATTTCTCTTAGTTAAAATACACACACAGTTTCAGGAGCGCTTTTCTAGCCATTGCTGCTGCAAGGTCTGTCTGACTGATCTGTCTTGCTGATAGCAGGAAATGTGCACTAACCGAGCCGTCATTTTCCTGCTGTGTAAAGGTTATCCAGTCTAGTTTTACTGTCACGTCAAACAATGAATTTTGTGTAGAGGTAATTTGAAGTTAAAAGATCAGTAGGTGTATGCGCTGTGCGTTTTGCATTGTTTTCTTAATGCAGATGTATGGTGTCTGTGTAGAATGAATGTTTGTTTTGTATTTAACTTTGATGACTGGTTAGTAAATTAAAACCATTTGTATGTATGTGTACACTTAACTATTTAATTTGCACTATTAATATATCACATAAATTATACGTCTATATTACATTAAATGCTGTTCGTATTATACAGGGCTTTCATTAATTACCGAACCCCACGTGACCGGGTTCTGTCTCTCTCTTAGTGGAATATGATTTTATGAGTTGGCAGTCCAAAAAGTAACCAAAAAAAAACCACTAGACTAGGGACCCTAAAGTCACTCAATCAACTGACAATTGACAGTTCAGTCCATTGGCGCTCATTTCCTTTTGACGGTTATTTTGTATGTATATTGTGCATTTTCCAAGTTCGACCAGTGTTCGACCTTCTTCAAATAATTTTCTATCTGTTGGACAATAAAAATAAACCGTTTTTATCAAAACTTAGCATTTTCATTGCATTTTTACGTAAGTTAAAAGTGTAGGTATGTTAAGGTCATGTTGTTGACGATATTCAACATCGCATGGAACGAAGCCCTACCAAATCTTTTCGTCGGTAATCTGCCCAAATAGGTACATATTTGTTCAATGTTACACAATACACATTCCCAAAACCGTAAATTAGAAGCTTAAATAATCGGACCTCAATTTGTTTATGTACAGGGTGGTTCTTTATAATGTCGCCCCCTTTTAACTTTGTTATTTCAAGTGTCCAAAAAAATTGAAAGTATGATTATGTAGGTGCTAAAAAGTACTTTTTTCTACGTATAAAAAAAAATAAAAAATGATCAGTATACAGGGAAAACCAAAAAGTTCATTTTTTTCGATGGATAACCCTATATATGAATTTATTTTTCGATTCCTCGTAAATTTCTAAGCATAATTTATATAACATACTGTATACTTAAAATGAATAGTTTTTGAAATATTCGTTATCATCAAATATTTTATTAAACCAAAACAACTGTTACAAATCAAGAAATCTAACAATAAATAATATAACAAAAACAGTTTCTAATTAAATATAAAGACGCTTCCGGGCCTCCATTTTCTTCAACACATTGTATAAGGGTTCTTCGCATTTTCTCTAATGAATCTGTTATGAATGCTGGGTTATTTTCATTTAAATTAATAATTTCATTCCGTATCAAATCTTTAAGATGATCGAGGTTTTCAATTTGATGGTTGTATGCACGGTTTTTTATATAACCCCAAAGAAACGCATCCATAGGTGTCAAATAGGGGCAGTTTGCAGGCCATTTAATTGGCGCATTTCTTCCGATCCATTCAGGAAACCTTTCATTTAGGTAATTAGGCACAGCACGAATGTTGTGAAAGGGTGCTCCATCCTGTTGAAAAATTATATTTTGTAATATATTTAAAGGCAAATCGTTTAAATATTCTTCGAACTCGTTTTCCAAGAAATCTAAATAGCGGCCTCCATTTAAAACAGTATTAAAAAAATACGGACCGATAACTCGATCGCCCACATTCACGGATTGTCACCCTTGGAACTTAAATTCCCTATAAGAATGTGGATTCTCTCTTGCCCATTGTCTGGTATTTTTTCAGTTAAACAGGCCACTAGTAGAAAAGGTAGACTCGTCAGGCCATAGAACTGTTTTAAAAAAAATGTTATTTATGTTTATTCTGTCTAGAGTCAGTTGACAAAATGCGACCCGATCATCTTTTTGCATTTGGGTAAGCTTTGTAGTGGGTTTAATTTTATATGGCTTTAGATTCCATTTTGTTAACGTTCTTTGGACTTTACTGTATGAAGTTCGCTGAATATTTTCTTGTGTTGCTCGTAATGTCTTTGAAATGTTTCTTATGGAATTGTTTCGATTCTCTTCTATAGAAAGTAAAATATTCAATTCTGCATTTTCATCTACGTTCACAGCAGTTCTTTTTCTCCTTTGTAAATTTGACGTTTCTTGAAACTTCCTATATATAGATGTGAACGTTACTCGACCTGGGACATGCATACCGGGATTATTTTCTATAATATTTCTAATGGCAGCGCGACAAGTTCAATTAGTTTTAATATAATAACTTAAAATAACTCTTCTTTCTCTGTCTGAGTACGGCATTTTTACTTACTAAACAATACAACTACAACAATATTGACAGAATGTCACTGTCAGTTATTTGTTTTCAATTAAAAGCGTGGTATCCTAGGACTTCTTGATTTGTAACAGTTGTTTAATAAAATATTTGATGACAACGTTTCAAATGCGAATACTTCAAAAAATATTCATTTTAAGTATACGGTATGTTATATAAATTATGCTTAGAATTTTACGAGGAATCGAAAAATAAATTCATATATAGGGTGATCCATTGAAGAAAAATGAACTTTTTGGTTCTCCCTGTATACTGATCATTTTCCAAATTTTTTTATACGTAGAAAAAAAGTATTTTTTAACACCTACATAACCATACTTTCAATTTTTTTTAGGACACTTAAAATAACAAAGTTAAAGGGGGGCGACATTATAAAGAATCACCCGGTACATTACAAAATTTTGATATCCATACAAAATAAAAGTAATATTTTATTGTTTTAATTTATTTTTTAACAATCGATAACAGTTAACCATACATGAACAGACTTGCTGTTAAAAATACTAAATAAATACATTTAAGACATTTACTGTCTCACCTTATTATGATTTTTATATTTTTTATAAAACCCCAAAGGAAAGATGAGACAACACTGGCATCTTATAGGGAGTTCATTAATTCAGGTTGTACAACCGTGTATGCCGGGTTGCCTAACTTAAGCGGCCACGTGGGGTTCGGGAATTAATGAAAGCCCTGTATAATGTACACTGTTTGTGTTTAAATATATCTGTGTGACTTGACCTGTACGCTGTGTGCGTTCTGAATGTTAACTTGAGACTTTATGCTGAATTCTCAGGGGTGGCAGGGCAAGTGGTACAACTGACCGTTTCTAACGGTATCTGACATAGCCGCCCTCTTGAAAGACTGAAATGTTTCAAATTAATGGATGTATAGGTAAACTAAAGTTTCAATATTTTGAAACAAATAATATACAATGAACTTATTCTAAACCAAAGTAAAATGTCAAATTGAAAAATTTGAATAAAAAAATTAACTAAATTAAACTCTATAGAAAACTGTCTGAAACACACTGTTACGAAAAATATTCACACTATTTACATTATGTCAAAAAAAAAAGGAAATGCCAATACACCAATACAAGTACTAACTTAACTGTCTCCACTGGAGGGAACAGTCAAACTTTTTTACTTCACAGTCACTAACACGTCACTCTTTGTCAATAGGTAGAATACATACCTTGTTCAATGCCCTTTTGTAAGTTCCACTTACTGTTCTAACAGTCACCACGCGCACTATGCCATCTACGCCGGGATGCACCTGTATGATCCGACCCAGCCTCAAGTGAAGAGGTGGTAGATCGTCCTTAACAATACCATGAACCCAACTTGAACTCCTGCTGATTGTTGTGCATTCCATTTGGATCGTTGTTGGAGGCCTCGTAAATATTCAGATTATCGTCTTTTCCAAAAATGTTGTTTGACATTTTGAATTTGTTGCCAACGTGACAACCTGTTGACTAGCGTGTCTTGGTAATTTAGCTCAGAGATACTTGTGAGTGAGTCCCCTATAAGAAAATGGGAATGGGTAAGGACGTAGAGACCACTGGGATCATTGGAAATGGGAGTAAGCGACCTTGAGTTTAATATGGCTTCAATTTGTGTGAGTAGTGTAGTGTACTCTTCATATGTGTAAATTCCATTTCCACTAACTCTCTTAAGGTGATATGTTAAAGATTTTGCTGCGATAACCCTCCAAAGTGTGGTGATCTAGGAGGAATATAATGCCATTTCATGTTGCGAAGGTTGACATATTCTTGCACTTGGGTCCAGTGATCTTCAGCTATCAAGAGTGCTTTTGCATATACGGAAGCAACTCCACGTTTCCACTGCACGATTGGGAAACCTAACCAGCTTGGACCGTACCACCACAGATTTTCATCAACATGTCACTGGTGTTAATTGATGAATTTCTGCGACTCGATTTGCAACGAAAACTTTCCACCTTGTTGGTGATGAGGCTATAGCCATGATAGTACTATCTTGGAGTCTATCCGTAAAAAGGCTTTGTCTAAATTCATAATCTTTTCCAATGACTCTGATACCCTCTTGTAAAATTGTGCTAGTGCTACACAAAGTTCTAATCTGGGTAAACTGTCTTGAATTGCGCCACTCTAGATTTAGAGCACAGAAGCTTTGTGACAAATTGTTTGTTACTGTCCCGTGATTTCAAGTAGATGCATGCACCATATGCTCTCTGAGAAGCGTCAAAAAATCCATGTAATTATATGTTGTGAAATGTGTCGTTTACAATTACTCTTCTTTTTATTTACATTTCGTTTATGCAAGACAACTCTGCCTGGAATCTCACCCATCTCGAGGAAATGTTTTCTGGTACTATTTCATCCCAGTCTACCTGTGATTGTCAGAGTTCCTGCATAAACAGCTTAGAAGTTGTTGTCACTGGACCAATAAACCCTAGTGGATCGAAAATTCTAAACATTTTCGAGAACATTGTTCTCTTTGTTGGACTGAAATCTAAACTTAAGTCAATTTGAAATTTAAATGAATCATGACTGCTGTTCCAAAGCAATCCTAAGGTCTTGCTCTCATCATTGTTTATGACAAAAATGTGATTATCTTCTGTGTTGCTTGTTTGAAATACAAACGGTTCATTTGTCCTCCACTTGCGTAATTTAAATCCTCCAATGGTAAGTAGTTCTGTCAATTCGATGCACAGCTTTTGGGCATATTCTTTTGTGTTGGCACTCGTTAATATGTCGTCTACATAAAATCCCTAAGCAGTATCTTGGATGCTTGATTAAAGCGTAGCTGTTCATCTGTGGCTAAATGAAAGAGACATCTCGTAGCCAAGAATGGTGCTGGAGACGTCCCATATGTAACTGTCTTGAGTCTGTACACCTGAACTGGATGATAGGAATAGTTTCTCCAAAATATCTTTTGGAATCTTGTATCCGCTTCATGTACGGCAACTTGGCGGTACATTTTATCAACATCTTCGGTCAATGCAATTTTATGAATCCTGAACCGAATCATTTGTGAAAAGAGATTCTCTTGAATGACAGGACCTTACATCAGGCAATTGTTCAATGAGATCCCTGTAGAAGTTTCACACGACCCGTCAAAAACTACTCGAATTTTGGTTGTAAGACTCTCGGTTTTTATAACTGAATGATGAGGTAGAAAATATTCGCTTTCGTCATTTGAAGACTTGTCTAATTCCATATGTCCCAGTGTTTGATATTTTGCCATGAAATTTACATACTCTGGTTTTATATGTGGTTGATTATTGAGTTTTCGTTCCAAACTCAACAATCTGCGAAGTGCTACGTTTTTTGAATCTCCCAGTTTTGATGGTTCGTCCTTGAATGGTAACTTCATATCTACCGCTATCTAACCGTTTGAAGTTTTGTCGAAAATGGTTTTCACAATCTTCCTCTTCCTTGGTTTATGATTTTTTTAAAGCCACTTTTTCCAATTCCCAAAACTTCTTAATCTGTTCGTGAATATCAGTGTATGATAGGTGACACATTGATTTGTGAACGTTCAGCATATTCATGTCTATTGTTCCAGCAGCAATCCATTCAAATTGTGTATTCTGGAAAACTGGGGCATTTTTACTAAGTTTAATCTGCCCTCGACTTAAAAGTTCAAAAAATATTTCAGATGCAATTAGCATGTCTATTTTTGATGATTTGTAAAATTCTGGATGTGCCAGATTAATTGAAAGTGGAATTTCAATCATTTCTCTGTCAATGCTAATCAATGGGATATTCTCTGTAATTTTTGGTACCACTAAAAATGTTAACCTTGCCTTGAAGTCAGTAAATCGTGACTTTATTTCTACTTAGACACTCTTTGGAATTGTTGACGAGGCCGAATTTATTCTATTCCCTTAATTTTGATTTGGGTCTCTTTAGGAACTATTTCTAAAAGATCACACAACTCTTGTGTCAATAAATTTGATTTTGAGCCTGAACCAAGCAACACTCTGCAAAAAATGTTTCTTTTTGGAAAGACAATTTCTACTAACGCTGTGGACAAAATAATGTTTGTAAAATCATCTACATGGCTATGTGTTGATATACTTGAATTCTGAATAATCCTTTTATCTGCTGTAGCTTGTGGTCTGCTGGTGTGAAGAAGTGTATTATGCTTTTCTCCACACACTCTACATCTTTTGCCAAAGCATTTGTCCAAGTCGTGACCGCCTTGTAAACAATTTGAACATATTTGCATGTTACTGTCTTCACGGGCACGGCTGTCTGGAGATAATTTTGAAAAATTATCACAGAGATAAATGCCATGTTTGCCTTGACAAAATGGGCATTGTTTAATATTAGCAACCCCTTCTCTAGTAGCTGCAAATGAATGTTGCACTTTATATTGTTTGTCGATATTAGATTGATTTTGTTTATGTACAGGTTTTTTATTTACAAATGTTGTATGAAACCCTGGATTTGACTGTGTGACCTTCTCTGTTTATTACCCAGACTTTCTAAAACTTGACACTTTTGTTGCAGAAAACTCGTAATTTTTTCAAATGTTGGTAAGTCGTCACTAATCTTAGTGGAGTGTGTTTCCCACTCACGAACAGTGACAGCATCTAATCTGCACCTTACAATGTAAATAAGAAGAAAATCCTTGAGTGCTCTAACATGTTTTAGAACGGAATCTAATAATTGTCGAAGCGAAAATGCATCTTTCTTTTGGACACTTGGAAGTTGGAAAAGCTGTTCTATGTGTTTGAATATCAGTATTTTTTTTATTGTCGAATTTGTTTTTCAGCACCTCTAGTGCTTGGTTGTAATTTCCCGGTGACAACTCTAATGATGTAATTACAGACAATGCTTCACCTTTAAGTGATGATCTGAGGTACTGAAATTTTTAAATTGTCGTAAGTGAAGTGTTATTGTCGACGACAGAACAACATGTTTCTATGAAAAAGACCAACTCTTCGTAACTTCCAGCAAACGTTGGTAAATTTAAAGTAGGCAATTTTATGTGAATGTCGCTAGAAACCGGGGAAACTGACGGAACACTACTTGTGCCCTCTGTAATTAAATCTTCAGCCTTTGCTAAGAGTGAAAAATAATCAGATTCAAATTTAATGCTTTCTTGAATCTGTGCTAATGAATCGTCTATTTCTTCAATCTGAATTTGAATGTCTTCAAATTCTTCTAGAAGGACATAAAATATTTCTTTACGTAATCTCAACTCTGTTTTGTTTTTTGATATGGGAAATGTATCATTAACATAAGTGTTGAATCTAGTGAGACGACTTTTGCATAATGTTCTCCTTTTCTTTAGTGAATCTATTGTAGTAGCCATGATAAGATAAGGGGTAATTTGTACATTTATGCTATAAATTGTGTTATATGCAAGTACAAGCTTCGCTTTTTTATATTGCACAATGTATAATTAATAAGCATATATATATATATATATATATATATATATATATATATATATATATATATATATATATATATATTTATATATATATATATATATATATATATATATATATATATATATATATATATAACTAATACTCTTATCCTAGGTAAGGGTAATCATACAATTTAGCTCTCCCTACCAACCAGATTCTCGTGCACACGAATTTCTGTCGGTTAAAATACTATATGTAAACTTGAAAGTCGTGTTTTCTCTAATTGTTTTGTGACAATTCACTAATAACAACTCATTGGGACAGCAGTCTAATTTATAAATATATTATTACCCAATTTTTAAAAATAAGTTTTTGAATATCTAAACTAAGTTTTACTTATATTTTCTTTATTTACAGGTAAGTTGCAGATCCATATGCAGTTTTTGTATACGTGAGTACATTATGTAAATAAGACAAGATTAAAATATAGCAAGAAAGCATATAAATTTTTAGTGAAAAGTTAAAATATTAGATGTACCTATAATTTTATATTTCTATGTTCTTTCTGATTTCATTAATACAACTTACGTTTTAGTGAATTTTCTTTAAAAAAAAAATCCCTAATGAGGCGATCCCGACTTTTGAATTTTGAAAACATTTCTTCAAATGAGGGTGAACTATGCCCCGTAAAACCCATGCCCAGGGTCATTTCAATTTATATATATTCGGAAAATTTCCGCGGTCTTTAATATGAGACATACTTCGTTCTCGGGTTGAATCGCGTTCAGAATTTATTAAAACTCGACATTTCGGCTCCTGTTTTGGAGCCATTTTTAAGAGGTAAAGGAAATATGTAAGGACACTCTAAGGCTGCAATCTGCCTACTCCTTAGAGCAGTGGACAAAGGTGGGTTACGTTGTTGTAGCTCGATTACAAGGCCTCAATCTGCCTACTCCCCAAATCTCGCCGGGGATCGTCTCTAAGGTCTCTAGGCCTCAGAGAGATATGACATTTCGTTGCAAGTCTTGTATTGCATGTATCGTTCCGTCTGCCTGCTTCGTTATCAGTGAAAGTAGTCGGGTCACGGTATTACGTAAGGGGCTTTTGTTACGGTATTTAAAGGATTAAGAGGATTGGAGGTATTTGTTGACTTATGTAATGGGGAAATAAAATTTTCTATTGAACTTATTGTTTTTTTGTGTGTCTCGATCGCTTCGCGGATAATTCTGATTTTGAAGTTGTAAACCGGGGCTATTGTTTTGGCATTGTCGAAGTCTATTTTGTGTCCTGTATGAATATGATGCATGGCCAGCCCCGATGAGGGGTCGGATTTTCTAACTGCGAGGGTGTGTTCATACATTCTATTGTAGATGTGTCTATTTGTTTGTCCTGCATAAGTTCGAGAACAGTCGGAACAAGGAGTTTCGTAAACTCCGTGTGATTTATTTGGAATCGTATCCTTGAAAGTTTTTATCAGATTTGACAATTTTTGCTTTGTTGTGAATATGGTTTTGATATTATGGGTTCTAAAAATTCAGCTGATTTTGTCGGTGACACCTTTAATGTATGGTAAAAACGCTGTGTGTTGTTGTGTGGACTCTGTTTGTTATTGTCGTAGTGTAGTGGGTTGTTGTACGTTTCTAATGTTTCGTAGCATGTGATTGTTGTCGCATCCGTTTTCTAGCAATGTCTGTCTTAAAAAGTTTAATTCTGTATGTTTATTGTTGTTGTCCGTTACTCTAGGGGATCGTGTTACTAGTGTTCGAACCACGGAATTTAGTTGCGATGGGTGATGGTGAGATTGGGCGTTAAGATAACGATTAGTGTCGGTTGGTTTTCGGTAGACAGTGTAAGAAAATCCTCTGACTGGGTTTTACTGGTGCGTACAGATAAGAAAGGCAAATAATTATTTTTTTTCGATGGTAAACTGGATTTGGGGGTTGATGTTATTTAGGTGAGAAAGGAATTCGTATAGAGATTCTTTACCGTGTGGCCGGACAGCGAAAATGTCGTCACTGTATCTTAACCGGCAGGTTGGTTTAAGTTGGGATGAATCGAGGGCTTGTGTCTCCAAGTTTTCCATGAAAATGTTAGCCAATGAAGGAGGGAGTGTTGAACCCATTGGAGCACCCAGAACTTGTTTGTAAAATTTGTTTTGAAAAAGGAAATAAGTGTTAGATCTGCAGTGTTCTAGAAGAGCTAAGGTATCGTGTGAAATATTGTGTTTATTTTTGAGAATGTCAGATGGAGGTATATTAGTGAATAAGGAAAATGTGTTGTTGTTTTGAAGAAGGTTAATGAAATGGGTAGAGTTTTTGACATAGGATGTAACGTTTTCTGCTAATTGTTGGCGAGTTTTGGCTAGATGTTTTGCAAGTTTTTGCGTGGGTGAACGGTGGACACTCACGATAGGGCGAAGGGGAATATCAGGCTTATGGATTTTCGGGAGACCGTATTTTCCAAGGACCCTGATGATTTTTCGCGAGGGATTAGTTCTTTTTTGAGGACTGAGTTGGAAGTTGTTGATAGTTTTGGTTTTCTTTTATAGATAAGTTGTAGGGTCAGGGATTTGTTTGTAGTCTGCTGTTTAGTATATTGTCCATATTATATATATATATATATATATATATATATATATATATATATATATATATATATATATATATATATATATATATTTATATATATATATATATATATATATATATATATATATATATATATATATATATATATATATTATTTTGATAAAGTATGGTACATTGTTTATACTATATTGGCTATACCGGTAACCAGATTGATGCCTGCCTGCATTAGAGGGACATATTTGCTATTAAAAACATTTTTATGAAAATTCACTTCCATAACGCACTTGCTGCGTCCAGGCTCTTTTTAGTTTTGAAAAGCATACAGGTGCTACTCTTATAAAAATTATTGTATAAAGAATACAAAATTTTATTATTTATTTCGGTATTAACTTGATTTAACTTTTTGTTTTTACACTTCACAAAAATACAAATGAACCATTTTATCTGAGTGAACGTTTTCGCTTTTTACCATACAATTTATCTGGTATATACCCAATCACATACATTTCCATCATCTCGTCTGCCTCATCGGAATGACCTACATCATCAAACGCTTCGGTTGCATCTTCACCGGCATATTCTATAAGAATATCTTTACCACCTGGATGCTTCTTCAGAAACAAAGTCAAATCGTACACATCCCGGTCAATTACGACCCAGACACTATCCTCAGTGTTGTGTTTTTTAACCTGTTCGAATGTATACTCTTTTAAGCGCTTCAGTCTATGTTTCTTCATATTGAATTGATAGTCAATGAACGCGTTTATTTACATTGTTGTATTGCTTCGCTCGTTATAATACTGTAATTGGCTTTTAATTTACTGACATTTTGAAGTATTCCAATTCTAAAGAACAGGCATTTTGACAACCTGTCAAACAACTGTACCTACTATATTATTGTATTGGGTACTTATTAAATTATCAACGGGATTTGCTTGTTTTTTAAAGATTTGCTAATCTTGTAGCCCAAAGTTATTTAGTTCTTTGCATAACTGTTACTCGGTACGGGACTCATGTCTAGAGATTTGTTTACCATTTGAATCTGATTTTGGTAAGTACATAAGTTTATTGTCTAGCTTTTGTACGTGATTTGTATTCTTTATTAATGCGTGCGAGCATCAGGTTATTTTTACCAAAAATGTCTTTACTCGTTAGTGAAGAAGCTGTGGACGATTTGCTTAGCATATATCAGTATAACAGACAAAATGTCTAAAGTTTCTCCGCTACCCAGATAATTTTGTAAACATGTTTTTAGTCACCCTCAAGCAGGTTTTAAATGTAATTTACTTAATTTAAGTTGACGGTTTAGAGACACAAACTAAAAATCACATAGACTTAGCATTGCTGCTCCCTTTCCTGGTCGCACTTATCTGTCTTATTTGGGTATCTAACCAGCAATCGTTTGGTCTTACTTACGCATTTTCTTCTCTGGAATGCATTTCCTGAAACCTTGGAAGACTGTTATCAGAAAAATCTTCTAATTGTTATGAAATCGCACATCCTCCAACACGTGTTTCGTTGTTTGAATTTCGTTTACACTTAGACAATCATACTATGTATAATCAACCAATAGACAAATATTAAAATGGCAACACGATTAATTTGGTAAACTAAAATCTTCTATTTCTTACTGCTGGTTACTTGCTTGTCTTCTGGAATTAATTCACCAATTCTGTATTCTTGCATCATCTGTTTGGCTTTTCGGGAATGCATTGCGTCTCTGAAACCTTTTGTGCCGTCCCGTCCGGCATGATGCAATAGAGGTTCTTCACCACCTGGATGATCTTGGGCATATTTCGTTAAATCATAAACTCTATTGGCGATTATTATCCAGAGACTTTCTTTGCTGTTGTGTTTGCTGATTTCTGCTAGTGTGTATTTTGCTAATTTTGACATTTTCGAACTGACTTTGACTGTCACATTGTCAATGAACAATGCTTATTGATATTCTCTAATAGCGAAGTAAAATATTTTTTTCGATAGAGCTTCCGCACCGGCAAAGTTCGTATTCAAGGTTGTTTTCAATTTATATTTTTGGATGTATAAAATAACTTCATAGACATATATTGCGTGAATTTTTAGATAAGCTCCCGAACAGATTTCTTAGAAAATATTTCAGAAGTATGCTTAGAAGCTAATCCTGGATAAATAGACTCCAAGAAAAATGTTTGGAAACAACCCCCAGCACAGTTATGGGACCAGATGTGAATAGGTGTGCTGAACGGGGAAAACGATTAAAAGGCAATATAAACGGAAAAACCTTTTTGGGGGTTAAAATCAGAACATTTACCTTATGGTTTCAAGTACGTTTACTTAATAGGACAAACGAAGGGTAAGTGTGAATTTCTGCTGGGGTGTGGAAATTTACCTTCACTTTTTTTTAATTTTGATTTTTCGGCAGTATTTGCAATGAGATGTGCTTATCTTCCTTGACCTAGATTTCTTATTAGGAGAACAATCTGAGGTAACGTGGTTTTACCTTCCCATAACTTTTCACTTGGGAGAACCTGAGGTCTTTCTAGGAGAAACAGGGGGCGGGGCTCTAACCCTGACAGCTTTCGGAACATTTATTTCAGCCACGTATTTGAAACCACCCCCGAGTGCTCTAACCAAGTAATAAATACTTTGGTGAATTTTTAAACAACCTCCCGAACTGTTTCAGATAAAACGACTGCTGGTAGATAAACTTTGGTATCGTACATGCATGCAGACACTATCTCTACATTTTAGTGAATTTTCTTAAAAAAAAATTCACTAATGAGGAGATCCCGACTTTTGAATTTTGAAAAAATTTCTTCAAATGAGCGCTAATTAGGCCCCCCAGAAAACATATCCGGGGTCAGTTTCAATTTTTATATGTTTATATATATATATATATATATATATATATATATATATATATATATATATATATATATATATATATATATATTTATATATATATATATATATATATGTATCACACCGATAACTCAAAAAATAATGGGCCGATTTTGATTAAATTTGGTGAAAAAATTCCTTTTGCAAATGGCTTGGATAAGTTCGTTAGCCAGGAAAATCTGCCCAGGTTTTCCCGGAAAATTTTGTGTTTTCTTTCGAAAAAAATTTATATCTCCGGAATTTACAAAGTAAGGGCAACCAAATTTGGTACGCAGGTTTATATCCTTATAAGTAAGTTACCTACCAAAATTTAGCTATGTAGCTCAAAAGACAAAAAAGTTATAGGCATTTAAAGAAAAATAAATTGGGGTTTTCCTCAAAACGTCAAAGTGGCAATTTAATATGTCAAAATTGGCAACATTTAGGCAAGTAACTTAAATCTAATACGGGCTATAGAAATAAAATGTCTCAAGAAGGATGTTTTACAAACCCTAAAGTCTTAGTTTCAACCGTCATTGTCCTTCATTTTACTAAAACTTTCTCTGATGCTGGGCAGTAGTGTTAGCTATAGAGTTTATCGTTTAATGGTATATAATTTTTGTCGAATTTTCGTAAAAAATCAATAAAGCTCAATATATCCGTTATTATATAAGATATGAAAAAAAATTGTATATATTAATTATAGGGTGTCTTGAGCTACATCTTAAAATAATATTTCTACAATCACAGGATGGCCCATAAGTTGTTGGTGATACAAATTTCCTTTTTTTTTTAATCAAATACGCCTTATGTTATTGCATTTTCGATCGAAATATAATGCATGTTTGTAAGAAAAGAAATTCTGGACGCAGCAAGTGCGTTATGGTAGCGAATTTTGATCAAATGTTTCATATTTGAACAGCTCAATTTGCTATTAACCTATAAGGTTCACCAAGAAACGTGTTTTTTCGGGAACACTTTAAGTTTACTTTTGGAAATTTTTGTACATTTTCACACAATAAAGTTATTTTGATGAAACATGCCACATTGTTTTTACTATATAGGTTATACTGGTAACCAAATTTGATGCCTGCTTTCTTAAAAAAAAACACACACATATTTGTTATTAAAAACATTTTTATGAAAATTCACTACCATAACGCACTTGCTGCGTCCAGAATTTTTGCCTTAATGCAGCTCTGTCTTACTTCACAGTTCACTGTGAAGTTATACGGCCATTTGTTTGTTTTGTTGTGCCTCTAAATATCTGCCTGCTGATTCGTCGCTGGCTGTTGGCTTCCTACGCACTCCGCAGTATCTACTTTTGGTTCGCCCTTTAATTGCTCAGTTACACATTATGTTTTATATAGTTCGGTACGTTTAGAGGTTTGGAAATTTTGCAACTATTAGTGACTTTCTTTAAAAAAATTCACTAACGAGGAGATCCCGACTTTTGAATTTTAAAAAAAATTCTTCAAATAAGCGCTAATTATGCCCCCCAGAACACATGGAAATTTTTGTGTTTTCTTTCGAAAAAAATTTGTATCTCCGGAATTAACAAAGTAGGGGCAACCAAATTTGGTACGCGGGTTTATATCCTTATAGGTAAGTTGCCTACAAACACAAAAAAGTTACAGGCATTTAAAGAAAAATAAATTGGGGTTTTCTTCAAAACGTCAAAGTTGCGATTTAAAATGTCAAAATCCACACCATTTAGGCAAATAACTTGAATCTAATACCGGCTATGGAAATCAAATGTCTCACAAGGGATGTTTTACAAACCCTGAAGCCTTAGTTTCAACCGTCATTGTCCTTCATTTTACTAAAATGTTTCCAGAAAATTCATTTCAAATATACCCTTTCTCTGATGCTTGGCAGTAGTCTTAGCTATAGAGTTTATCGTTTAATGGTATATAATTTTTGACGAATTTTCGTAAAAAATCAATAAAGCTCAATATATCCGTTATTATACAAGATATTAAAAAAATGTGTATATATTAATTATAGGGTGTCTTGAGCTACATCTAAAAAAATATTTCTACAATCACAGGTGGCCCATATGTCGTTGGTGATACAAATTTTCTTTTTTTTTTAATCACGCCTTATGTTATTGCATTTTTGCATTTTCCATCGAAACATAATGCATGTTTGTAAGAAAAGAAATTCTGGATGCAGCAAGTGGCGTTATGGTAACGAATTTTGATCAAATTCTTCATATTTGAATAACCCAATTTGCTATTAACCTATAAGGTTGACCAAGAAACGAGTTTTTTTGGGAACACTTTAAGTTTACTTTTGAAATTTTTGTACATTTTCACACAATAAAGTTATTTTTAGGAAGCATGGCTCATTGTTTTTACTTTATAGGTTATACTGGCAACCAAAATTGATGCCTGCTTTTTTAAAATGAAAACACACATATTATTTGCAATAAAAACATATTAAAGAAAATTCACTACCATAACGCACTCGCTGCGTCCAGAGTTTTTTCTCTTTATCTCTGCTGCGGCAATGGCTGCACAAACTGTAAACTGTGGGTGTTTTGCCGACCATGGGACAGTGCGGCTATAACGTGTGTGCTTTCTGTGTAATGAGGAATGTTCACCTTTCTGAACGTTGGGTCCTTGTGGCTAGAGGCAAGGCGGCATGTGCCCAGCATTCAGTCGCTTCTGGCCTGCTGCAGTAAGTAAAAAAATATTTTTTCTTTACACTTTCTACCTTTTTTTGTTTGCCTTGTTACATGTTTCTTCCCGTGTACACTCCTCCGCAGTTACCTATCTCTTTTTTCAGATTTCACTACGCCGTGACTTTAAATCAGGGGTCCTTTGTCCGGGGAGTTTTCCTTCCCCTCTTGCATGTTTACAACCAGCCTCGTTGCATAAACCACGAGACAAATTTCCTGTGAGCAACACTTGAGAAAGTTACCAGACCTGTGGCGACTAGGGGTTCTGTGCGGTGTAGGCAGGCTTCAAAATGTGAAAAATGCAGCTTTTTGAGGTCCGATTACGCTGTTTTCTTCACATTCTCTGTTCACATTTCCTTTTTACTACCTTCCCAGCCCAGCACCTCTATTCCCTCCTGGTCACGCAACTTCCTTGGGAGGTGTGAACAACAAAACTTTCTTGTGGTTTGTGCATACAGGAGGGTTCTAAGCATGTTTTTGAAAAAAAGCGTTAGGGAGGTTATCTGCAAATTTACTAATAATTTTTTAAATCCTTTTCAAGGTAAACCACTGATGATATTGTGGAGGCCAATACTTGATGTAAATCCATTGTCGACTTAGATAAATAAACAAATTGATTTACAATATTTTATTGGATGTATAACTGCAGTTTCGCTGAAGTTCTGAGCTTTGTCAAATACAGAATGAAATAAATACTTTCATTCTGTATTTGACAAAACTGAGAACTTCAGCGAAACTGTAGTTGTACATTCAATAAAATAGCTTAAATTAATCTGTTTATTTATATAAGTAAACCAGTTTATTGAATCCATTAATTTGAAATCGAGTAATATCTAAAAAATTTTAATACTTTCTGTTACTATGTAAAAAAATCTTGATTTTTGTCAAATACTTAATCTTGTTATAAGTCCAAAAAGAACATAATTTTGAAAAGACGGACATTAAAATGCCGTCTGATTTTAATATTCAATCTACTATTATTTCACTAGATTTAAATTGGGAATACATGTGACGTATTCCCGCTCCACTCTCTGAATGGTGGAGAGTTACCAGACAACCTATCTTACCTATAAACCTTAATTCTGTTCAACGTGTCGTGTTAAGGCGGCTATGTCTGACTATGTACTGTCAAGCAGAAAGAAATATGTAATCGTTTCTGATCGGAAAATTCAAATTGACACACTGAACCCCATCGCAAGCTGTACCCCACTTTATCCTCCTATCATATACTAACTACACACTAAAACTAATAACTAAACTTTTGCATTATATCAACACTATTTATGTAAAAACTATTCTTTTAACAGTGACTCAAACTTATTATTAATGTTTAAAATTTACAAATACTCCTTTTTGGTTACTTGGTTGCATACATAGTCAACTTGCTTATTAAATTTAAGTTTACTATCTACAATAACTTCCAGGTATTTGTATTCCGTAACTGGTTCAAACTCAATCCCTTTTATTTAACTACTTCAACACGTTCATCGGGAAACAAGTTTTCTATGAAACTTTTGTCAAAATTCCAGCCGCAGCGTCAACTATTTGTACGTTTCTATCGCCGTCAAAAAAATAAAACCTTGATATTTTCCATGTTTCTCTTGTACAGGGCTTTCATTAATTCCCGAACCCCACGTGACCTCCTAAGTTAGGCAACCCGGCATACACGGTTGTACAACCTGAATTAATGAAATCCCTAAGATGCCAGTGTTGTCTCATGTTTCCTTTGGGGTTTTAAAAATATATATAAAAATTATAATACGTTGAAACAGTAAATGTCTTAAATGTATTTATTATTTAGTATTTTTAACAGCAAGTCTGTTCATGTATGGTTTACTGTTATTGATTGTTGAAAAATCACTTTAAAACATTATAAAATATTACTTTTATTTTGTATAGATATCAGAATTTTGTAATGTACGTAAACAATTTGAGGTCCGATTATTTAAACTTCTAAATTACGGTTTTAGGAATGTGTATTGTGTAACATGTAACAAATATGTACCTGTTTGGGCAGATTACCGAGGAACAGATTTGGTAGGGCTTCGTTCCATGCGATGTCGAATATCGTCAACAACATAACCTTAACATACCTACACTTTTAACTTACGTAAAAACGCAATGAAAATGCTAAGTTTTGATAAAAATTGTTTAACAAAATGACTGTAGTAGTATATTATGATTAAAACATCCAATGAAACAAATATGAAAGTTATAGGTAAACTGCATGTAGCTTGTAGATATTGTATATATTACCTGGTAAACTCTATACGGAATTCACTGGTAGGTATTACCAAAGTGAAACAAAAACCTACCTCAAACTAATAACTAATACAGTAAGTACTTATGTTGTTGTTGTTGTAATTTGGTTTGGCCTCGGACCGTTAGGTCTTTTTAGGAGACTTTTTTTAAATTTATGTCTAGTGGTGTTTATGAGATCTATAAACAATAAATTTGCATCAAGCTATATCGCCAGCCAATTTTATTATCTTACACTATTTTTATACCTAATTAACTAATTTGTAATAATAAATTTACTTTGTATACTTTTTTTTTTTTTTTTTTTGTAATAAATTGTTTGTATACCTTTTTTTTGTTTTTTTTTTTTTTACAGTAAGTACTTATGTTGTAATTTGGTTTGGCCTCGGACCGTTAGGTCTTTTTAGGAGACTTTTTTTAAATTTATGTCTAGTGGTGTTTATGAGATCTATAAACAATAAATTTGCATCAAGCTATATCGCCAGCCAATTTTATTATCTTACACTATTTTTATACCTAATTAACTAATTTGTAATAATAAATTTACTTTGTTTACTTTTTTTTTTTTTTTTTCCTTTTCTTTTTTTGTAATAAATTGTTTGTATACTTTTTTTTTTTTTTTTTTTTTTTTTTTTTTTTTTTTTTTTTTTTTTTTTTTTTTTTTTTTTTTACAGTAAGTACTTATGTTGTAATTTGGTTTGGCCTCGGACCGTTAGGTCTTTTTAGGAGACTTTTTTTAAATTTATGTCTAGTGGTGTTTATGAGATCTATAAACAATAAATTTGCATCAAGCTATATCGCCAGCCAATTTTATTATCTTACACTATTTTTATACCTAATTAACTAATTTGTAATAATAAATTTACTTTGTATACTTTTTTTTTTTTTTTTTTTTTTGTAATAAATTGTTTGTAGGTACTAAAAAGTACATACATCCCTAGTTAAAATTACATAAACCGATGTTTAGGTTAAATTATTAAAATTTTAATTTCAAAATGTTGTATTGTTTATACCTATATACTGCATTTTCAAAAAAATATGGATACAGCAATAATAAATAAGTGTTGAAAAGAGTTTAAGTGCGTTATGGTAGCGAATTTTCATAAAAATATTTCAAATATTGATAACACAATTCCCCATTAAACTAGAATCTTCAGTTTTGATACATAGTAAAACCTATATAAAAGCAGCCTGGATACTAAATTAAATAATAGCACAATGACCTTCACAGATAATTACAAATTTGTTTTAAGAAACCCTTTTTGTTATTTTGTTTTGCAAAAACTGGTTCAATTGAGTTGATTAAAACCGACCATTCAAACGATTAATATGTAAATAGACCTACCTGCTACCTATAATTTCATAGATGCATTCCGTTTGTAAATAAGAATGAAATTTTCGGTAAATTTGCCGATTAGCACATGGGGGGTGTTTAAAAAAATCTTTCCAGAAATACGCTTAGAACCCCTTCTGCATGCCCAAACCACAAGAAGAATTTCTTTCAAACAGCCTACCAGAAAGTTACGGGACCAAGAGTGAATAGGGTGCTCAGCGGAGAAGAAGATAAAAAGGAAATGTGAGCGGAAAGTGCAAAAGAAACATTTTAGTTGAACCTCTTTAAGCTGCCTTTATCCCATTTTGCAGGTATACCTCGTTAGAATCATGTTTACCGCGCGCAGAACCTCTATATTTACCGCAAGTCCCGTAACTTTCTTATGGGTTGCCCCACAGGAATTTTTCTTGTTTACATTGTTCTTGTTTATGCATTGTAGGAATGTAGAAGGGGAAGGAGAACCCCCGCGACGAAGCAGCGAACCAAGATTTTCAATTTATGTTTAAATTGTTATCTCATTTAATTTTTTTTTTAAATATTTTTCCAAAAATGATTTTGAGATTGCCTTGTTTGTCAGTCTTACATAGGAAGCTGCATTATTTTATTATTTTCAAAAAGTATGGATACAGCAATCGTAAATAAGTGTTGGAAAGGGTCTGGGTGCAGCAAGTATGTTGTGGTAGAAAATGTTCGTAAAAGTATTTCAAATCTGAGAGCTCAATAAATTTCCCATCAAGCTAGAATGTTGAATCTTGAACGTAGTAACACCTATGTAAACGCACCGTGGGTACTAAATTAAAAAAAATACCATAATGAGCTTCGCGGATAACTACAAATTTGTTTTAAAAAACCCTTTGGTTGTTTATTGTTTGCAAAAACTGGATGGGTTGACTGAAACAAAACCATCCAAGCAATTAATAAGGAAAAATACGTGCCATATTTATAATTGGACAGGTACATTCCCTTTGTAAATTTATTTACATTTATTTCTGAAAAACTTTTGTAACTTAATGAAATTTGTAACATAATCTTTTTAAACGCACTTGCAGTACTTACATATTATATATTATAAGACCAATTTTTAATTTTTTAGGTCCATTTAAAATATAATTTTTTTTTCAAATAATCGCTAACTGGGACTCTGAAACCGATCTCCAAGGTCCATTTAAATGTATAGAATTAGTTTTAATAATATATCTTACTAATAGTGTACAATTTTTATGAAAATTCACTACTATAACGTACTTGCAGCGCCCCGAAAAATTTCTAAACATGAATTCAATTTTTTTCTAGTAAGCTTTTGTAACTTTAATAAAATTTGTAATAGCTACAAGTTTCTTTTAAAGAGACTTAGAGTAGGTACCTAGATTTACCAAATTTAATGATTCTAGCGTCATAGAAAGTTGAATTTTGGGCATTCAAAGTTTTGTCCCTAAAGGAGCTAGAAGACAAGATTTAAATATTTTTTATGATAACAGAAAGAGAGAAATTCTTCAAATGAGCTTGTATTAAGACCTCTAAGCCCGAGCTTCGGCGTCTGTTTAAATAAAAAGTATTACTTTCAGTGATATGGCGTACTAATAGTACAAAATTCTTATGAAAATGCGTCGTTTTTTTTTACTCCTTAAGAGTTGGCAAGTAGAAAAATCAGGTAATCCTGTATTGTAGACACCTCACTAGTAAGCAAACAATTCGGGTGAAATCGAGCGCAGAAGTAGACGCTGGACGATGTGCACTGTTGCCTGTTGCCAGATGAGTATTAGCAAGGATCATTTTAAATATGAAAGGAAATCAAGGGGTGAAGAAATGTTTTTATAATGTAAATAAATTATAATATGACGTCATCTACACAAAGTAATGAGTCATTTTCCCTTGTTGGCATTTCTGTGGATCGAAATCTCAATTGGCACCAACATGTCACATCAATTGCAGAAGCGGCTGCTAAGAAATTAGGTTTCTTCTTCCGGGCTCGCAAATACTTTTCACCAGCTAATCTCTATACCTTATATACTTCACAAATAAGACCAAACCTCGAATACTGCTCCCACATCTGGGGTGCTGCTGCCGCTTCTACACTCGCTATCCTGGACTCCATTCAGAAGAGAGCTATACGTCTCATCGGTGACCCTACCCTCACCCAAAGGCTGCCATTCCTTGCCCACCGACGTGCCGTTGGTGACCTCTCTCTCTCTTTTATAGATATGTGCACGGGCACTGCTCAGATGAGCTTTCTTCCATAGTTCTTCCACCTACTGCCCCCAACAGATCTACCAGGGGAACAGAGCGAATGCACCCTTTTACTGTCCAGGTCACCAGACATAGAACATCTTGTTATGTCCGCTCTTTTGTCCCGAGGACTTCCAAGTTGTTGAATTCCGGCACATGTTTTTCCTTCTCCCCCGAACCTCCAAACCTTCAAGTCCAGAATTAACAAGTTGCCTCTTTCCTCCTTGTCGACACCCACGGTACGATATTATTTAGGCTGTAAGCCCTCGTGGTGTGTTGTTGAAATAAATAAAAAACAACGATATTTGACATATTTTGCGGAAAGCAGTAGGAAAACGGAAATGTAAAAAGTTAATTTTCAGCCATGATGGTCAAGGGGAAAAAACGTGGGCCTCTGGACCCAAGGGTACTGGGTTCAATCCCAGCTTTCCCCTCTCCTCCCTTTTTAAGTACATCAGTAAGTAACATCAACAGAGGTTGTGCCATTCTGATTGAGCAAGGTCATCTGCACATTCCGCCATTCCCAGGGGGCGTACAGCCGTCGGTCCCGTGCCCATGCGATGTTGGGCACGTTAAAGACCCAAATTTCCCGGACAGTGAGGTCAGAAACTAAAATAAAAACAAACCGTCCGAAGGGAAGCCCATTATGAGCCATTTTCTCGGTTATGTTTATCATCGACAGCTGTCAGTGGAAATTGCTTCATTACCATGAAACATTTCGACTTAAAAAAAAATGGATACCGTTTGCTATTAGCATATACAGTTGTATTTATCATCGGCAATTCGCAACGGAAATTGCTTCATTGACTTTACTAAAGTGATTCATTCACCTCACTGTCCGAGAAATTTGGGTCTTTAACGTGCCAAACATCGCATGGGCACGGGACCGACGGCTTTACGCCCCCTGGGAAGGGCGGAACGTTCAGATTACCTTGCTCAATCAGAATGGCACGTCTGTTGATGTTACTGGTGTACTTAAAAAGGGGGGAAAGGGGAAATCTGAGATTGAACCCAGTACCCTTGGGTCCAGAGGACACGTTTTTTCCCCTTGACCACCATGGCTGAAAATTACCTTTTTACATTTCCGTTTTCCTGCTGCTTTTCGCAAAATATGTCAAATATCGATTTATGTAGATGACGTCATATTATAATTTATTTACATTATAAAAACATTTGTTCACCCCTTGATTTCTTTCTATATTTAAAATGATCCTTGGTAATACTCATCTGGCAACAGTGCACATCGTCCAGCGTCTACTTCTGCGCTCCGATTTAACCCGAATTGTTTGTTTACTTGTGAGGTGTCTAGAATGCAGGATTACCGAAAATCAAATTAACATTAATAGATAATTAATTTGTGACACTGTGAGAATTATTACCTATATTCAGTATCTTCCCCAAAACCTCAACTGAACTCAATAAACTTTATTTACAATAAGAACAATATTTACAAAAATACATACATATTCTTGCTACAGGTTATAACATCGTGTCAATGTGAAACTCCTATAATTAATATATTTTCACTGTACAATCTACTAATGTGTATACAATTTATACTTATGATAATGTGTGAGAAGCTTAAAGCTGTTATAAAGTTACATAGTAATTTGTGTGGAATTATCAGGAAAATGTAGCCGTTAGAAAAACCTGATCCAGATGATTTCCCCAAAAGCAGAAAAAAGTAATTGGGCTCGTCCGGGATTTGAACCCGGGACCTCCCGCACCCTAAGCGGAAATCATACCCCTAGACCAACGAGCCAACTGAATATTTGATTGCCTATGCCGGTCCACAAGGAGAAGCCACTATTACGTTAATATTTAATTTTTATCTTTTAAAATTGAACAAATAAATGAAGTATTCTTTGTCGGAATCAAATCTTCAACGAGTATTTAATTATTGTATTGGTGTATTTTAATGTTGTACGTACAATGTGCAATACAAAAAAAACTGAGCTTGTATACAACACAATTGAGATAACCAAACCATTTTCCAAAATATATTTTTCTGTCAAAAGTGTTATTCCATGATGTCATGTTTTTAATTTGACAAAATTTAATATTTCCTGTATACAATAGATAGTTGCTATATTATTCGATACTCCTGCTGTAAAGTATTTAAACCAGACTTACACTCTTGTTAAATGTGTTGCCTATACTGTTTCAACACACAAAACGAACTAGGAATTAATTCCTATCATATGATGTATTATCCTGCATTGATTTTAATTCTATGTAACAATGTCTCATCCATTACTGTAGCTATTTACGATTCATAGAAACAACTTTAATTTAACTAAAGTTGGCTGATTTTAAAAATTCTTTATTAACGAATTTTTGAATTGCTTTGTACCTTTGGATCTTTTTTTTTAATTTAACAATCTATATTTGAAAAAATCTCTTCAGTCAATACAGATATAAACGCGCAAACAATTTAGGGTAACTATAACCAGTGCTGTAACAGTGCGCATGCAGCAAGTGCGTTTTGGTAGCGTATTTTCATAAACTTTGTGTATACAGGGTGATTCTTTACGAGTTCCTATTAGACGTTTTGGAGAAAATAGACTGATTTGGATTCTGAAAATTTGTAGTATGAGGTTTACCAATATGTCAAAAAACTATATTTGAAAAAATATCTTCAGTCAATACAGTTATAAACGCGCAAACAATTTAGGGTAACTATAACCAGTGCTGTAACAGTTCGCATGCAGCAAGTGCGTTTTGGTAGCGTATTTTCATAAACTTTGTGTATACAGGGTGATTCTTTACGAGTTTCTATTAGACGTTTTGGAGAAAATAGACTGATTTGGATTCTAAAAATTTGTAGTATGAGGTTTACCAATATGTCAAAAAACTATATTTGAAAAAATATCTTCAGTCAATACAGTTATAAACGCGCAAACAATTTAGGGTAAGTATAACCAGTGCTGTAACAGTTCGCATGCAGCAAGTGCGTTTTGGTAGCGTATTTTCATAAACTTTGTGTATATATACACGTGAGGATTTTAAAGTGTTACAATCGGATATCTCAAAAACCGCTCGGAGTATTTTGCTAAAAATTTGGTCAGGTGATAAGTAGGCTGGAGCTGGAGGACACATTTTGAAATATTTTTGACATTTACCCTTCCTCTTTATTTTGAAGCGCCGGAATCACGTTATAAATGTCAAATGGAAGGGTGTTTTTTTTTCTCTAAAATTCTATTCACCGTGAAAAACTGCCTACCCATGTCCGTAGAAAATCGTTGCTTCTGCTCTACTGGTTGCATACTTATGAATTTTTCAATAAATAAAATTAGAATAAGAACTAGGATGAAATACATCAAGTTTGCCGACGGTTGTGTTCTAAAAGGTGTTCGCAATGTCATCAATTTACTTCCAAACATCTAAAAATACTTCTTTGGCAAGAGTAACACACATTATTCAACATTTCTGCGGTTACTAACTTACATTCATTTCTAATCTGGTCTCTCATATTTTCTGGCGTGGTTGGTGTTGTAGCCATAACTATTTTTTACAATAAATCCCCAAAAGAAAAATCTGAAGGCGTGAGCCAGGAGACCTTGCGGGCGAGTTTACCGGACCATCACGACCAATCCGTTTATCTCGCAAACATGTTATTTAAAGTGTCTCTGACTTGGCGCGTAAAGTGTGGCGGGCTTCGTCTTGCTGAAACTACACCTCTTCTTGTTGACTTTCTACATTGTTCAGATATTGAGGTGAATTTTGCCTTTAAAAAAATCATTGTACATCTCCCCGTTTACGTGGCCTTTAAAAAATATTTATTGGAAAATTCATAGGTACACAACGAGTAAAGCAAATGCTACGGATTTTCTTCGTACGTGCGCAGTTCTTCATGGAGAATCGAATTTGCGAACAAAAAAAAACACTGTTCTATTTGACATTTTTAACGGGAGAACATTCCTTCAAAATGAGGACGAAGGGATAAATCTCAAAAATATTTCGAAGTGTTTCCCCCAGCATACTTATCACCTCACCCAATTTATAGCAAAATACTCCAAGCTATTTTTCAAATATCCGATTGTAACACTTTAAAATCTCCATCCTGTATATGATTGACAAATTCTTTTTACAAGTGTCCGATAAACTTCACAATTGGCAGACTTGATAACCTAGTGTTTCTGACGAGAACCCAGACAGCACAAACACATTCTGAAAATATACCAGGAATGTTTGGAAAGAATATTCAAACATCCCCAGAACATTCTCACAAGGTACAATATATATTCATAGAACATTCTATGAAGATGAGAATTGGACAGGTTCTGTCATACTCATAAGGTTCTTAAAATGTTATTTATAATATTCTTAGGAGCTCCCAGTATCTTCTGAAAATGTTCCACGAACATTCAATGAATCTTCTCAAAATGTTCATACATATACTCATAGGAATATTGTGTTTTTAAAAAAGATATACAGGGTGTTTCGCATAATAAACGCCACGGAGCAGGGACATGTAGGGGAACCTAAAATATGGTGATTTAAAGCAACTTACTCCTATACTAAGGTGCATCCCTAATAAGTTATAGGTGTATATACACGTGAGTATTTTAAAGTGTTACAATCGGATATATCAAAAACCGCTCGGAGTATTTTGCTAAAAATTTGGTCAGGTGGTAAGTAGGCTGGGGCTGGAGGACATATTTTGAAATATTTTTGACATTTACCTCTCCACTTTATTTTGAAGCGCCGGTATCACGTTATAAATGTCAAATGGAAGGGTGTTTTTTTTTTCAAAGTCTATTCACCGTGAAGAACTGCGTACCTATGTACGTAGAAAATCGTTGCTTCTGCTCTACTGGTTGCATACTTATGAATTATTCAATAAATAAAATTAGAATAAGAACTAGCATGAAATACATTACTCCATTTATTTCCAAACATCTAAAAATTCTTCTTTGGCAAGAGTAGCACACATTATTCAACTCTGGGGTTACTAACGTTCATACATTTCTAATCTGGTCTCTCATATTTTCTGGCGTGGTTGGTGTTATAGCCATAACTATTTTTACAATAAATCACCAAAAGAAAAATCTGAAGGCGTGAGATCAGGAGACGTTACAGGGCAGTTTATCGGACCATCACGACCAATCCGTTTATCTCGCAAACATGTAATTTAAAGTGTCTCTGACTTGGCGCGTAAAGTGTGGCGAGTGTAGAGATCGTTCTAAGAAAGAATAAAAGCATAATGTAATAACAAACCATATGTACAGAATAAAGGCAAATTTCTTTGCCGAAATTTTATGAGAGCTGCAGTATGTTGCAGTTCTTAGAAAATCACTCCCTTTGTACTGTAGTAGTGTATAAAGCATTTATTTGTTGAAGATAGTGCTGCAGTCATCCGACACGATAATGTGTAGTTTATAAAATAAAATGCAACGATGACACTTCCCACACATTACATCATAGTCTCGGCTCCCATAATGCCTTGGTGTAGCGTGGCTTGGTTCCGAGCTTATAAATGTATGTAATTACATTGTTTAACCGTTGTTGTTGTACTAGTCTCATAATAAACGTTTAGTTAACGCACATAGTGTATTACTAGTGGGCAGTACCCAACCCCCTTGTTCCGTAATTGCTTAAGAAACCCTTTAAAAAATTCGGACAAGGGTAGTAACATCTTTACTGGCGCAGTCGGTAGTGACATTGAAAGGTTTAGTAAAATCTGGATACGATAAAATTGGTGGATTAGATATTGCACGTTTAATAATTTTAACCGAGTTAACAAATTCTGGGGTATGAGCGACCTGACTATTTTTCTTTAAACAAAGCGTTAATGGTTTTGTAATAGTGGCAAATCCTTTAATGAACTTCCTGTAATAACCTGCAAGTCCTAAAAAGGCTTTTATTTGTTTTTGTGTTGTGGGTATTGGAATATTTTGTATTTTCTCCACTAATTTTGGGTTCGGTTTTACTCCGCCCACTGTGACAATATGGCCCAGATACTCGATCTCACGGAGACAAAATTCCGATTTCTCTAGTTGGACCTTAAAGCGATGTTGTCTAAGACGTTGAAAAACTGTTTCTATATTCTGTAAATGTTCGTCGAAAGTTTTACCTAGTATAATAATATCGTCTAGATAAACCAAACATATTTTATTTACTAGTCCTTGTAGCACATTTTGCATGACTCTAGAGAAAATTGCCGGACCTGACCTAACTCCGAACGGCATCCTCAGGAAGCAGTAGTGGGAGTTACCAGCTGTAAATGCCGTTTTGTATCTATCAGCCGGATCGATTTCGATTTGATGATACCCGCTTTTTAAGTCAAGTTTAGAAAAATAACTCGAATTGCCTAAAGAATCCAAAACATCGGTAATATTCGGGATAGGATATTTATCCTCGATGGTTTTTTCATTTAATTTTCTAAAGTCAACAACTAATCTCCACGTTTTTTTACCATCTTTGTTCGGCTTCTTCGGAACCAAAAAAATTGGACTGTTAAAAGGGCTTTCGCTTTCAGTTATAATATTTTGTCGCTTTAATTCTGCTATTTGTCTATCAATTTCCTCTCTCTGAAAGTAAGGGAAACGATATGGCTTTGAATAAACTGGTTCGTCAGACTTTAAAGGAATTTTATGTTTCATTGTGTGTGTAAAGGTCAGTACATCATTATCGTGATAAAAAATATCGTTATAGTTATTACATAAGTTCTGTACTAAGTGTTTTTTATCTAAAGGCAGATGTTTAATATCAAGTTTTAGATTGTTATGTTTCGTTGCTATTTCTTCACTCTTAAGAGCATTACAGATATCAGTTTCATTAAAATTTACGTGCTGTGCTTGTATCGTAGGTATACAATTACTAGCAAACTTATCATCACCTAAGTTATTAAATTTCCTAACTGCCGGTATCTGACATGCATAGTTATTTGCAACAGTCAGTGTATCTGGTATAAAATAATTTTCTACACGTTGTTTGGGAACAAACACTGTGCCTTTTTTTATCTTAACTTTACCCGTTATCACTGTGCTCGGTTCAGGTTTCAAGACGTTTATGTTGTTACATAAAGTCGAGCTATCATAACGACTAAGAGAATACTTTATATTATTTAAAGTAATTATGCCTGATTTATAATTCAACACTGCACCCATTTGTTCTAAACTATCTGTACCTAAAAGGGCGTCAAAATGTTCATGAAATTTGACTACAAAAAATTTTAAGTATTGATTTTCTTTAAATAAGTCTATTTCAGCTGCTTTATTGTGTTTAGATTGAGTCATTATTGTTCTTAATAAGAATTTTTGGTTATATACGCAATCTGAAAAATAAAAATCTGCAGTCTCTGGATTAATCAGAGAATGCGTCGCGCCTGTGTCCACTAAAATTTTTAATACCTCGTTTCCGTCTTCTAAAATTAAACAAGGAAGACAAGATTGGTAGTTTTCGTTTTTTTATTGATTTTCCGAGGCAGGTAGATGAAAATTTTGTATACTGTTACACATTTTCTGAGTATCGTAGTCATTTTCCTGAGCATCCGTCTTTTCTGAAAAATATTGATCGGGGTTAAACGCACAATTTTCGTCTATGTGACGCGTCAAACGTGGGTTTAGGAGCAATTTTGTCACAGGGCGAAATTGGAAAGGATAAACCTATAATGTTTATTAGTCGCACACTCAATAATCATGAACAAAATTACTCAACGGTAGAAAAGGAATGTTTGGCAATAATTTGGGCAACTAAAATTTTCAGGCCGTATATTTATGGTAGACAATTTAATGTCATAAGTGATCATAAACCATTACAGTGGCTTTTCAGCTTGAAAGAACCAAATTCTAAATTAATTAGATGGCGTCTCAAACTCGAGGAATTTGATTATAAAATTATTTACAAGAAAGGTAAATATAATACTAACGCGGATTTTCTGTCAAGACTAGAAGCTTATCCGGTGGAAACCGCTGACGATTTATTATCATTGTTTAATCACCCGGGAGACATAAATGAAAGAGAACCAATTAACCCTTCTGATTTAGATTTCTTTTTACCTGACACCTCTTTTGTAGATCACCCTGTAGTTCATCACACATCAGATGCGAATATAAACACACAGAAAAATAAAATAAATATTGTATCTGATATCCAAATTAAACCACCTACCACTACTATTACGCAGCATTCACAATCAGAAAATGTTAGTGCAACCTTGCCTATTACTGATAAGCCTATCAATACCTTTAAAAGTCAATTTATATTTTCACTCTTTAGCACGCCTAACCTAATCGCATCAACCCCTTTTGGTAAAAGAAAATTTAGACGATAAAGTCGTAACACATAAGTCAAAAGTATATCATAAACAAGAAATAAAACCAGTCAGGAAGTCCCAATTAACCAAATGCTTTGTTACAGATGAAGCCATTCCTAGTACTTCTTTTAGTCCACATAATTAGTCAGATGTGTGTACACGCCCAAAGAGTAGAAATCAAAAGCTTGCATAATAATCCAGGGATACTACCATTAAAGTTAGGACCTGTACGTATTCAAAAATCTACCCACACTTTTATTCATAATTATTCATTTAAACCTCTTAGGGAATATGTTATCAAATTAAACGAAAATGTACGCAGTTTAACTAAAATAAATTCAGATCTAGGAAATCCAAGAACGACTCTGGAACTGACGGTTTTAGAGCAAGAAATTACACAGCTAAAAAATAATTTAAAAATTATTCACCCTGACATTCTTAACGAGACACCGACCAAAAACAAACGCGGACTAATTAACGCATTAGGTTCGATTTTTAAATTTGTATCGGGCACTCTCGACTCAACAGATGGGGAAAAATATGATAAAGCCATTTCAGATTTAAAAATAAACGAGGAAAATATAATTACAAACTATAACAAACAATTATCCATAAATAATGCATTAATTCTAAACTATCAAAATACCTTTAAAAACATTTCAGATAATTTTCGAAAAATTGAAACTGCTGTAGGCACCTTAGAGAAAACGGTGTCAATATCATATATAATAACTATGTTATGGATAGCATGTACAGACATTAAACAAATTGTTGATGAGATTTTAACAGCCATAAATTTTGCTACCATGAATTTCTTACATCTTAGCATAATTAAAGAAAATCAAATTTCGGCTATGAAAGAAATTCTTACCAAATACCATAATCAGGACACATTTTATTATTACGATAATATTTTATTCACACAAACGATTAACGTTGAATTTTATGTCACCCCTGATCACGTGGTATTCCTACTTCACGTACCAATATTAGATTTATTAGTTTATAATTTATATCATTTATATTCTGTTCCAACGGTAGCTAACACTATTATAATACCCCCAACTTCATATATTGCTACAGTGGAGGAAAACATATATTATCTGAAAAATCAATGTAAAAGGTTACAACAGGAATACTATTGTTCACTTCTAGATATAGAACGCAATTATCAACAAGATACTTGCATCAAAAATTTATTGCAAGTAAAACGTGATCCAAAATGCAGACATATACCAGTAAATATAACAGACTCCTTAATAGAAACAATTAGTGATGAAAAATATTTAGCTATAATGCCCAAAGAGACACTAATTCATGAAAAGTGCAAAAGTGAAGAAATGCATAAGGTAAAAGGTGTATTTTTAATAATTGTTCCATTTTCTTGTTCATTTGTAACTAAAGATTTCACCTATACAAATTTGGAAAGTAATGTTTTAAAAGAACCCGTATATTTGCCACCATTGTTAGGAAACGTGTCAAATGTACTTCCGATTCATTTAAATCTAAAATCTGTCAATTTAGACAACCTATCAAAATTAACATTACAGACAAATGAGCCGATAAATTTTATTAAGGATCACTCGCATTGGCCTCACTTTAATACATTTCAAATATGCCTAGCCATTGTCATTTTTATTGTAATTTTAGTGTACGCTTTTGAGAAAACCGTATCATATGTTAGAAATTTACAAAAATTAAAAAACTCCAACCAGGTTAAGGAAGACGCAGAAATTGAAGAAGCTTTTCCTTTACCTAGAGGAAAACAATAATGTATTGTTTATGTTAAGCTTATAGTAAGAAGTGCAACAGTGATAGAGTGTACAGTGCGGAATATGTTGTAACGGGTGTTCCATAATTATTGTTTATTATTAACTTTATGTACTTGATATTTAAATTTCCGTACAGGTTAAGGAAAATGCAACAAACAAAAGGCTTTTCCTTTGCCTAAAAGATAACAATGTTATACGTTATAGTTTCTAAATTTTATTGAATGTATTTATCTATTGATGTAAATTGTTTTCAATTTTAGGATCATTTTAAATGTTTTACCTTAAGATGTAAATTTTTGCAAATGAAATTTTATGCACCCCATAAAATTCCATCTAACAGGGGAGGAGTCATCCGACACGATAATGTGTAGTTTATAAAATAAAATGCAACGATGACACTTCCCACACATTACATCATAGTCTCGGCTCCCATAATGCCTTGGTGTAGCGTGGCTTGGTTCCGAGCTTATAAATGTATGTAATTACATTGTTTAACCGTTGTTGTTGTACTAGTCTCATAATAAACGTTTAGTTAACGCACATAGTGTATTACTAGTGGGCAGTACCCAACCCCCTTGTTCCGTAATTGCTTAAGAAACCCTTTAAAAAATTCGGACAAGGGTAGTAACATCTTTACTCTGCCTTACAATTAAAGTTCTAACATCCCAAGACGTGATGATTCTTGCTGTGGCATTGAAATTTAGGTAAAGACCCCTAATAAAATAAATTTGTGAGAAATGACTAGTTTATAATTCCTAAAACATCTAAGTAAGTAAATACTTATAAAAGAATCCTTTCTAATTTCTGAAAGTTTCACTTCAGAGTGGCAACCGATTTACGACACGCTTATTATAATTTCTTAGCACTTTGTTTGATATCGACAAAATTTGAGATTTATACACTACGTGAACTAACAAGGTAAAAATACAATGCAGCCAGCTTCCGGTTTTGCGGAAACTCCTTTAACTTTCGTTAATTTTTTACCAAATTATTATTAGTGATGAATACCCAAAAAACACCTTCATCTTTTTTATTTATTTATTAATTGTTTTAAACATAAAACAAACATATTTTTTATTTTAAACATTATAACTGCATAGTATAGTAAATAATATAATTATGTTTTAGAGAATTAGAGATATCTAAAGTTTTTGCTCTATCCACATTGTTTCATAATTATTTTTGTCTTTTTATTCAAATTAATCACCTTCACACCTCAGGCTGGATCAACTGATAATTACATCGCCCGGAGATTGAACCCGTGTAGCAGCGAATCTCCTTTACCCAACTACGTCTACGTGGAATTCTTAATAATTCATAGTTCATATATATAACAGTAAAATTGCTATCGATCGACTATCCAGTTCAAAATAGGTAACAGATAAATAACGGAACCTGTTATTTTCAACTGTTATTATTAAATAACGTTAACAGGCTCAACTGTTAATAGAAAATAACCGTTTTGCCCATCACTAGTTGCTGATGAAAATATCAATCAGAGGCCTTTGTATTAGTAAAAAAAAATTGTACCAAAATTGATTTTCATGCCTTTTATCAAGTTTTCGAAAAAGACTCAAACCTGGTTTTAGTCACTGGAGGATTGTTTCCTCAACTAGTTCACAAACTTCTTTTCTTTCTATTTATTTTGATCTCCGGCACATCAGTAGCGTTTACAGTTGTAATTTATTTCATCTCCAAACATCCTGCAGGCCAAGGAATACAATAAGTGCAAATAGTAAAGGATAATTTTGTTCTCTCTGTAGGTATTATAATGCAAGTGCTGTATGTATTATTCCGCATGAAGTGGTTGTTTTGTTAAAGTTGTCCAAACAAGTAATTAATTCAATGAAAACAAGACAGAGGGCCTTGCATCTAAACCGACTCCGGCAGCTCTCATGCTAGACTTGGTGATTCCCCGTGCCTCGGGCTTGTTACAGAGCTGGATACACTGACGTAGAGTACCGTTTCTGCGTAGGAATTCGACAACCCCGGAACGCAAGTTGTAGATGTTCATTTTTTATGAATCTAATAAGGAAACTAGTTCCCTCCCCAATTTGCACCTGCACTGAAGCTGATAGTATTATTTTCAATGGCGTAGTATACAGAGTGTTTCCTAATTGCGCGCAGAAAATCCAGGGGCGTATTCTATATGTTAAATTAAGGTAATTTTGTTTAAAAAAACAGAGTGCCAAGGCCGTCGTTTCCGAGATATAGGGTATACCAAAATTTTAAAAAATTCGGGACGCAGCAAGTGCGTTATGGTGGTGAATTTTCATAAATTTGTTTTTAATAGCAAATATGTGTGTTTTTTTTTAAGAAAGCAGGCATCAAATTTGGTTACCAGTATAACCTATATAGTAAAAACAATGTGCCACGTTTCATCAAAATAACTTTATTGTTTGAAAATGTATAAAAATTTCCGAAAGTAAACTTCAACTGTTCCCGAAAAAACTCGTTTTTTGATCAACCTTATAGGTTAATAGCAAATTGAGCTATTTAAATATGAAGCATTTGATCAAAATTCGCTACCATAACGCACTTGCTGCGTGCAGAATTTATCTTACAAACATGCACTATATTTAGATGGAAAATGCAAAAATGCAATAACATAAGGCGTGTTTGATTTAAATAATAATAATTGTATCACCAACGACTTATGGGCCACCCTGTTATTGTAGAAATATTTTTTTAAATGTAGCTCAAGACACCCTATAATTAATATATACATTTTTTTTTTCATATCTTTTATAATAACGGATATATTGATCTTTATTGATTTTTTACGAAAATTCGACAAAAATTATATACCACTAAACGATAAACTCTATAGCTAAGATCACTGCCAAAGCATCAGAGAAAGGGTCTATTTAAAATGAATTTTCTGGATATATTTTAGTAAAATGAAGGAGAGTGACGGTTGAAACTAAGACTTCAGGGTTTGTAAAACATTCTTCTTGAGACATTTTATTTCCATAGCCCGTATTAGATTCAAGTTATTTGCCTAAATGTTGCCAATTTTGACGTTTAAATCGCAACTTTGACGTTTTGTTAAAAATCCCAATATATTTTTCTTTAAATGACTATAACTTTTTTGTCTTTTGACCTCCATAGCTAAGTTTCAGTAGGTAACTTAGCTATAAGGATGTTAACCGGCGTACCAAATTTGGTTGCTCTTACTTTCTTAATTCCGGAGATATACATTTTTTTTCGAATGAAAACACAAAATTTTCCGAGAAAACCTGGGCCGATTTTTCTGGCTAACGAACTTATCCAAGCCATTTGCAAAAGGAAGGTATTCACCAAATGTAACCAAAATCGGCCTATTATTTTTTGAGTTATCGGTGTGATACATACATATATATATATATATATATATATATATATATATATATATATATATATATATATATATATATATATATATATATATATATATATATATATATATATATATAAACATATAAAAATTGAAACTGACCCCGGAGATGTGTTCTAGGGGGCCTAATTAGCGCTCATTTGAAGAAATTTTTTCAAAATTCAAAAGTCGGATCTCCTCATTAGTGAATTTTTTAAAGAAAATTTACTAAAAGAGTCAATTTAAAATTCATAACTTGTAAACCTATTGATTAATTTTAGCAAAGTTGGCATAGGTTTTTAGGATGTTGGTAGCAAGAAAATATGAAATTTGCAACTTCCGTGAAGTACCAGTGGCAGGGATATAATTACTATCATGACTTTTCACAATAATAATAATAATAATAATAATAAATAAATTACTAAATTTGAAACATCACACAATCCGCACGGGACAGAGTTGGCCAATAAGACCATACAAAATATTTTAGACCAGCGACGAATCCTCTTTACCAAAAGCGAATCAGCCGGGAAACGATTGACCGCATTAGAGCGGAAGTAGCCGGACAGTTGGGAATGGAAACATATATGCTGAAAGAGGACGCTTCACCTGTCCACACTGAGCAAGAGGTCCTAAACTCTTTGAAAAAATTGAAATCCAAACCTACGCATGCTCCAGATAATATTCTAAGTTTTCTGGTGAAAGCCTGCGCTACTGCAGTTTGTCAACCACTTAAATGTTTAAATTTTCTTTGATCGTCATTTCCTCTTATTTGGAAACAAATCTAAACCATTCCTATTTTCAAACAAGGTGACAAGGCACTTGCAGGTTATTGATTGTTGATTACTACCCTTACCTATTTTCTGACACTATGCAAAAGGTTGCAGGTTAATATGATACAAGAGAATATATAGTCTAGTTAGAATAGAATATCTCATCCTCTGATGGTGACGCTAACCTTGTTAGTGAAGTGGTTGTCAGGTTTTTAAAAATATGATCAAACAGAATTTGCAGTTAAAAAGGCTTTTCCACGAAACAAATACATTTAAAAGCATTTTTAATTCCGAATTCATTTGAATCATGTCAAACCAAGACGTGTTGAGGTTTTTTTTCATCCCTCAGGGCTCGTCTACGTTTTTGCCGCCCCGATAGCACTGCAGCCTTCGGCTTATAGTGCAACCCTTAGTCTTTTCTACTTCACTCATTCCAAAATATCTGTGCCTTTAACTAGTCTGCACAGCGATTGGTAGGGTGAAGTTTAATATTGCTCTGTCTCCGGTCTAAACTGACCGTAGATCAGTTGTCTTTTGCGGTTCAGAGTTTTACAATTGCACAAGATGTGCTGGGCTGATTCCTCCCCCTTGCCGCAAGGTCTTCATGCAAAGTCCCCCTCGAACCGCCCCATTTGATACAGGTGTTTCTTGACGGCCATGTGTCCCGTCAAGAGACCTGTTATGTTTCTGAGCTGTCCTCTGCTAAGATGTAGCAGCTCCACAGCTCTCTTTGAAGTGGGTTCGTCAGTTACTGACTTTCCATGTCTGAGCCCTGGATAGTCTGCCCAGTACACCTTGTGTTTGTTTCTGACACAGGACTTAATGGCTCCCGTGGCCGTTGTGAAGTTGTTTTTTAGAGTGTGCGGGTCTGACAATTGTGCATTAATACAGATCAACTTGGATCGTTTACTGTAATTGTGGATTGTGTATAGCGTTTTTTTTTAGTATTTTGGAGTGTAAAGTTTTTTCATTTAGCAGAAATCATGCTTTTTTACATATGGGTAGATGTTAGGTTCTCAAGTTGCAAAAGAGTGGGGACGGTTAAGGATTTAAGAATGATGTTTGATAAAAAAAAACTAACTTTAAGTGCTGCACTCAAATCTTTGGGTTTTACTTTAAGATCTTGTTGAGACTTTGAGAACGTGTAGGTTTCAAGATACTATTCGACGCTTTTGTCTAGAATACGCCATATAGGCCTGCACCCCATACTATCAGTGCAGTGGTATAAAGACCTCTTGGAGCGCGTTCAGCGTAGGTTCTTAAAGTATTTTCTTATAAAGAAGATAATCGTTATCCGGGACCCAGGTGCACCGTATGGGTTTGCTTGGCCGTTTTATGATGATTTCTGTTTGAAAAAACATATTTATTCACCTCGATGATTAATCTACCCAATAAAATTAAGAGAAACTACTTATTATTTTATCAGCAACAGCTTCAACCAAATGTTCTTTTAAAATTACCAGTTTATGCAATGGCCTCAGCTTATCCCCGGTCAGTTTCAATCTTTATATGTATGTATATATATATATATATATATATATATATATATATATATATATATATATATATATATATATGTATGTATGTATGTATGTATGTATGTATGTATGTATGTATGTATGTATGTATGTATCCAACCGATAACTCAAAAAGTAATTAACCGATTTTTTAGGTTAGTGGTATAAAGTCGATCTAAAATTCAATATAGAATCATACAAAAATTAAAAAAAAACATTGTCATTGCCTTTAAGATAGCTACGTTGTTATCAATTTCCGGTAATTCCGGAAGTTCCGCCATGTTGAAATTATCTTAAAACAACAGATCGTTGGCTCAAAAAAAAGCCTCTTCCCAAATTTTGATTTGCCAGCTTTTGCGGTTCTCCAAATATTTCTAACCAACGGCGACCGTGAGACACAATTTACATTTGTTTTTTTAGCTCAACTATTTATAAAAAGTTAGTTTTATAATCCATTCCTCCTTTTAGCGAATTTTTTTTTATTCGCTAATGAGGAGATCTGTGAAATATACCAATCTTGATCAAATTTGGTGAGTACCTTCCTTTTGCAAGTGGCTTGGATAAGTTCGTTAGCCAGGAAAATCAGACCAGGTTTAACCGGAAAATTTTGTGTTTTCTTTATAAAAAAATTCATATCTCCGGAAATAACAAAGTAAGGGCAACCAAATTATACGCGTGTTTGTATTATAAAGAGTAAACTCTGTGCCAAAATTTAGGTCTCTAGCTTTTAAGACAAAGAAGTTATGGACAGTTAAAGAAACAAATTTTGGACTTTTCCTCAAAATATCAAACTCGCAATTTTAAACGTCAAAATTGGCAATGTTTAGGCAAAGAACGTGAAACAAATACGGATTGTGAAAAGAAAATGTTGCAAGAAGAGTGTTCTGCAAACTCTTAGGTTTCAGATTCAACCGTCATTGCCCTTCATTTTACTAAAATATTTACAAAAAATTCCTTTCAAATAGACACTTTCTCTGATGCTTTAGCTGTCGGTTTAGTTAAGTTGATGGTTTCGCTGTACGTTTAGTGAAGTTTATGGTTTAATGGTCTATAATTTTTTAAGCTCATTTTCGTAGAACAAATTCGTATTTTTAATCGAAATATGAGCCGTTTGTAAGAAAAAAGCTGTACACACTAATTGCGTTTTGGTAGCGAATTTTCTGTAAATTTGCAGTTTAGCTCCCGAACGCTTTTCAAAAAACTTTTTTCAGAAACCTGCCTAGGGCCCCCCTGGATCTACAAACCCCAAGAAAAATTTCTTGTTCACACCCCCCCAAGGAAATTACGGGACCAGGAGTGGGTGTATAATTTTGTTTAGCTAATTTTCGTAGAACAAATTCGATAATGCGTTTTGAATTTTTTATCGAAATATGATGCGTTTGTAAGAAAAAATCTGACACAGTAAGTGCGTTTTGGTAGCGAATTTTCTGTAAATTTGCAGTTTAGCTCCCGAACGCTTTTCAAAAAACTTTTTTCAGAAACCTGCCTAAGGCCCGCCCTGGATCCACAAACCCCAAGAAAAATTTCTTGTTCACACCCCCCAAGGAAGTTAAGGGACCAGGAGTGAGTGGGGGTGCTGGGCAGGGTAGGTAGTAAAAAGGAAATGTGAGCAGAAAATTCGAATAAAACGGGCTTGAAAGCTGTCTTTTTCACATCTTGAAGCCATATCCCCCTTAAGCCCTGCCTACCCCGCACAGCACCCCTATCCACCAGTTGCCGTAACTTCCTTGGCGGGTAGGAACAAGACATTTTTCTTGTGGTTTATGCAGCGAGGGTGGTTGTATGCACGCGGCGGGGAAGGAAAATCCCCCCCTTAATTTGCTATTAACGTAAGCTTTGTTGGTTAGGAAACCAACATATAAGTTTATTTTCGGAAAATTGTTGTATATTTTCAAACCATAAGTAATTTTGATAAAATATAATACATTTGTTTCTACTACATAGGCTATACCGGTAATCAGATTGATGCCTGCTCGCATTTGCTATTAAAAACATTTTTATGCAAATTGACTTCCATAACATACTTGCTGCATCCAGACTTTTGATAAATGTTTATATATTTTCAAACAATAAAGTTATTTCGATGAAATATGGTACATTGTTTCTACTATATAGGCAACCAAGTTTAATGCCTGCTTTCATCAAAGAAAGACATTTGCAATAAAAATATTTTTAAAAAAATTCGCTACCATAACGCACTTGCTGCGTCCAGACTTTTTTTATTTATTGGTTCTGCTGTAAAACATATTTAACCTCAGCCCTATTACTGGGGTATACTGTTGGGCGTTAATTTATATTAAATAAATGGATAAAAACAAATGAATAACAAGTAACCGATGATGGACACTTAATTTGGATAACCTTGTCTGAATATGTATATTTAATAATTCTTATTAAAACACGGTCCTGCCCTCTGGTTCTACATATTATGTAGCGAGGCCAGCTCTGATTTTAGGTGTTCTACTTTCCACGTATATAAAAATTCTGCGTTCCAGGTGTTTGCTACACAAGACATCATGAGATTATACGAGATAGTTTGTTGATTTCCTGAGTAATGTTGTTGCTTCTTCTAATTATTACATGCTTCGAAAACTCGTTGGTTTCCCAAATGTAAATTTATGTTAAATTCTCGTTTCCTTTGCCTGCCGGGTACCTTTTCGTAACAACATTGGGAATACGTAATGTAAGAAGTTTTTTTTGGAAAGCTATGCTGTAATTTATTTGTTTCTTTTACTTTAGCACCAGCAATCTTTATTTTGAAGTGTTCTTGGTTTCTGCATTAATCTGCCCTAATCACCTATAATTACATATTTACAGAGATTCAAAAATTTGCCTACTTTCTCCGCTTTGTTATTTAATAAGGTGCCTTCTTAAATCGATGCTATAAACACAGTTTAATTTTAATTAACTAGCGAATTTTCATTTTCATTTCATTAAAAAACCGCGGTTGGAAGGGGTTAAAATTTTTGTGTATATGTATATGTATATATATATATATATATATATATATATATATATATATATATATATATATATATATATATATATATATATAAATGTAGAATAAATTGTCACAGATTGGTTATTTTGTTGTGCTAAATTTGTATTTATCTCCGAAGGTGTCACTACAATAGTAACGCCGAGAATGATTTATATCCGCGAATGTTTATGTTGAGGTCAAATTTTCATTGGCCATATCTTTCTACCCTTGGTGTCATTCGTGATTTCATGGGCGGCAGGACAGAAAGGGACAGAATAAACTTTTCTTGAGAAAGAGACAGCTGTTAAACATTGTGTATGCAGTTTCTTTTCAATTTATGAAGGCTACCAAAATTAATTAATACGTCAGTTGATTTTAGATCGCAAAGAGAGTTTGTGTGTTCACGGTCTTTTTTTATTAAATTGGGTATACGTACAGCATGTCGCTGAAACGAAAAAGACACGTTTTAACCATGAAACAAACAAAAATTTGAAATGATCGTTATTGATCACTGTAAGTTTTTCATTGAACCTCTGTTATTTTGGTTTGTGTATATATATATATATATATATATATATATATATATATATATATATATATATATATATATATATATATATATATATATATATATATATATATAAACTTGTTTGTAAACCGCTTTGTACCATTATTGTCACAATAAACTATCACTATATAATTTGAAACTGACCCTGGGTATGGGTTCTAGGGCACCTAGTTCGTGATCATTTGAAGAACTTTTGTGGCGGTTTTTTCACTAAGTGGCGAATTTTTCCTGCGAAAATTCTCTTAAAGAACACAAGAATTGCTAAACTACTTATTCCACAGCGTAGTGTATACAGCAATGAGGTTAGATGCAGTTTTCGTAATGAAAATGGTGGTCATAATTATCATTTAACTATCCAGACGGGATAAACAGGGAACATTGAGAGCAAACACAATACCAGAGATTAGGCGCTCGCCATGTGGCTTTTCTCACGATATTCACGCGATATCCCTTTATGAACTATAGAAAATCCTTGCAGTTTTATTTATTTTCAGGGTGTCAGATAATGCGTGACCATGAAACAAAACGAGCTTATATGTAATTAATATCAAACACAATCTTAAAGTGGAGAATTTTACATGTAATTTAGTAATTTAGTTTTTGCGCTTCATTACTGTGTGAAGAAAAGAATCCTTGAGGCAAGTGTAATTTTCCAAATTCTTAAAACAAAATAAAAACAACAGGTAAATACTCTAACTTGGCCCGAGTGTCACTGTTGCCCAAAGGAAAATTGATTGGAAAATATATAATCCGTGGTTCGCCATTGCCTTCCGAAATACATCAGCACACTGTATTCCCAGGTCACCCATCCAAGTAATGACCGTGCTGGAGGTTGCTTAACTTCGGTGATCCCACAAATTAGTTCAACAAGTCGTGTCCGTTTCCATGTCTTAAAATTTACAGTGCTTTCGTAAAATAATCAATAAATTCGTAAAGACTTCAAGGAGCAACACAACAAAATTAATTGAGGGGTGTTAAATCTTGTGATCTCGCTGGCCACTGAATTCTGGAACTCCTCATATAAATAAGCGCGGACAGGTGCTGCATAGTAGGGAAATACACCATTTCGTTGAAAAAAGTAATTTCTAGAAAGAGGTTCCTCTACATCTGTACATAAAGTTTGTTTTATTAGAGGTTTGACTTTGAGAACTGGCTCATTCAGTCACTGTCAATCTTTAAAATGAACAAGGATGCATCTGACCTTGCTTTTCACAATGGCAAAACCTGTGTTACGAATGTTACTCTAACAAGCTCTTTAACTTTTTTCTTTTATCTTCTTTTATCTCCCTATACACTTGCTGTTTACTAAAAATATATACTAACATTAAAACTTACACACATATCCACCCACATACGTACGCGAGCGCATATACACTCATGTATACGCACCCACGTCAATAGGCTTTATACGTCTAGTACTTAACACTAGGTGCAGGACAGAAAATGCACATTATTTCTTCATGTGCACTTTTTTTTAATTTCAACAACACACCACGAGGGCTTACAGCCTAAATACTATCGTACCGTGGGTATTGACAGGGAGGAAAGAGGCAACTTGTTAATTCTGGACTTGAAGTTTTGGAGGTTCAGAGGAGAAGGAAAAACATGTGCCGGCAAGGAATTCCACAACTTGGAAGTCCTCGGGACAAAAGAGCGGGCATAACAAGAAGTTCTATGTCTGGTGACCTGGACAGTAAAAGGGTGTATTCGCTCTGTTCCCCTGGTAGATCTGTTGGGGGCAGCAGGTGAGGGAACTATGGAGGAAAGCTCCTCTGAGCAGTGCCCGTGCAGATATCTGTAAAATAGAGAGAGGTCACCAACGGCACGTCGGTGGGCAAGGGATGGCAGCCTTTGGGTGAGGGTAGGGTCACCGATGAGACGTATAGCTCTCTTTTGAATGGAGTCCAGGATAGCGAGTGTAGAAGCGGCAGCTGCACCCCAGATGTGGGAGCAGTATTCGAGGTTTGGTCTTATTTGTGAAGTATATAAGGTATAGAGATTAGCTGGTGAAAAGTATTTGCGAGCCCGGAAGAGGAAACCTAATTTCTTAGCAGCCGCTTCTGCAATTGATGTGACATGTTGGTGCCAATTAAGATTTCGATCCACAGAAATGCCAACAAGAGAAAAGGAATCATTACTTTGAATAACTTGGCTGTTCATTGTGATGGGTCTAGGGCTAGTGTATCTCTTGAGAAAGAAAGCAAGAGTTGGTGGGGTTGAATTGTACAAGATTTCTACTTCCCCAGTCTAATATTTTTTGGAGATCCACGAAGACAGAACCCTCCATGAGTCTGCGATCCTCATCTAATTGGGCTAAGGAGACAGGCTTAGAATATTGTATATTTGAGTGGAGGGTGCTGTCGTCCGCGTAACTGTGAAGTGGGTTGGATGTGCTAGAGAGGAGGTCATTGATGTGGAGAAGAAACAAAGTAGGAGCTAAAGCTGAACCTTGAGGAACTCCTGCATTGCTTGGATACAGTTTAGAGGAATGGCCATCCACAACAACAGAAATGCTCCTGTTGGAGAGAAAATTTGCTGTCCAGGTACAAAGTTTTGGTGGTATGCCATAGGCCGGAAGTTTATTAAGCAGCGCTGCGTGCCAGACCTGGTCGAATGCTTTGGATATGTCTAGAGCGACAATCTGGGATTCACCGTGTAGTTCCATAGACTTGTTCCAAGAATGGGTGACAAAAGAAAGGAGGTCGGCAGTCGATCTGCGCTGACGGAATCCATACTGCCTGTCGTGGATTAGACCGTGTTTTTCCAGAAATTTTTGTAATTCGGTGTTTATGTACTTTTCCATCACTTTAGAGACGACTGAAAGGAAAGAAATAGGCCTGTAGTTGCTAGGAAGCGCTTTGGATCCTTTCTTGGGGATGGGTTCTACTCGAGCAGTTTTCCAGTTACTAGAGAATATGCCTACACACACATACATATGCATGCACAGATATACGCTACAAGTTGTTGCAGGACAAACACTGGGACACTTTTCACACCAATGGAGCCTGTCATGGTGACTTTTTAACGTACTGGGGAGACTGCGGTCAAAAGAGGTTAACACAAGGAAAAACACAAAGGAACTTACTTTTATCTCTCTGACTATACATTAATCTGCTAAGTTTATTTAGTATCCCTTAAGACTATATAAAGTTATTAGTGCAGGAACTGGGTTGTCCTGAAGGAAGTCCAAATATCTTGTACCAGTTAGTTACACGTGAAATAAATAGGGAGCCAGAAGTATTCAGCCGACTATGACGTAACACACCTTTACTTTCTGGAATTTTGAGTATGATACTCCATCATCCATCTGTGATTTTCAGTAGCTCAATAACAGCAGTTTTACCTACTAACATGACCGTTAAAAATAAAAGGGCCTTGGCAGAAAAAATTGTTTTTTCAAAAATTTATTATCATTATTGCATAGCCGTTGCATTTGTTCGCACAATTCATTTCGCGTATCAAAGTTGTCTTCAGACCATGGACAAGGTACAACCTAGAAGAATGGTACTTTGCTTTTTTCATGATATTGTCGATTGTGAAATATATTTCTTCCCTCAGTTTCACAAACATACACTATATAGTACTAACAATGCACCACATTTCATTAAAATAGCTTTCTTGTTTCAAAAAGTACAAACATTTTCCGAAAATAAACTTAAAAAGTTGCAGAATAAACTGGTCCGATTTTCCTGGCCAACGAATACCTTCAAGATATTTACACACCTGCCAAGATATCTTTATTCACAAACAGCTTTAGAACCAAAATTGAAAAGAAATATTTTTTTATGAAACTGCAAAAATTTTTTTTACAAAAATTCACCTTTTAGTGAATTTTTATTTTAAAAGATTCACTAATAGAGAGGTATCGATGGTGAGACTTTGCAAAAAAAAATTTCAAATGAGCGCGAACTAGGACCCCTAGAACCCATATCCGGGGTCAGTTTCAATTTTTATATTTATATATATATATATATATATATATATATATATATATATATATATATATATATATATATATATATATATATATATATATATGGGGAAAAGCCGTCAGTTGCAAAATACAACTCTTTATTATAAGCCGAGCTTTCGGAAAAATTTATTCCATTCTCAAGGATATAACGTGAGTTCTACTAAACTAATTATTCAATAACAAACATAAAAAAACCTTTTTATAAATTTGACTGAAGTTGAATTTATAAAAAGGTTTTTTTATGTTTGTTATTGAATAATTAGTTTAGTAGAACTCACGTTATACCCTTGAGAATGGAATCAATTTTTCCGAAAGCTCGGCCTATAATAAAGAGTTTTATTTTGCAACTGACGGCTTTCCCACAATTTTTTGATAAAGAACACTAATACCGTCACAAAAACTTAATACTATATATATATATATATATATATATATATATATATATATATATATATATATATATATATATATATATATATATATATATATATATATCAGTCTGATAACTCAAAAAATAATTAACCGATTTCGATTAAACTTCGCAAGTGCCTTTCTTTTATTAACGGCTTGGATGAGTTCGTTAGCCAGAAAAATCGGACGGGGTATTCCGGGAAAATTTTGAGTTTTCTTTCGAAAAAAACTTTTTTCGCCGAAAGTAACAAAGCCGTTGTAATTAAATTTACTATATATCTACTATTGCCTCGGGAGAGATCGTACTAGGCACCAAAATTCAACTTTCTGAGTTTATAGAAAATTGAGTTATTCAAATTTTAAATTTTCTTTCGAAAAATTTTTTTTCTCAGAAAATTACAAAGTTTTTAAATAAAATTTGGTGTATATCTTTCCTTGGGAAAGACCTTACTACATACCAAAATTAAACTCTCTAAGTTTATAAAAAATTGAGTTATTCAAATTTGAAGCATTTAATAAAAATTCACTACAATAACGCACTTGCTGCGTCCCGAGATTTTTTTATTTATCGATGTATGTACATATAACATAAAAATTGAAACTGACCCTGGATCTGGGGTTCTAGTGGGCCTAGTTTGCGCTCATTTGAAGAAATTTTTTCAAAATTCAAAAGCCAGGATCTCCTCAAATTCAAAAGTCGCGGTCTCCTATTACGAATTTTTTCTACGAAAATTAGCTAAAAATTATAGATCGTTAAACTCTTAAACTTGCAGGCCTAAATTTGGTACATGGTTCACTCTTTATAATACAAACACGCGTACCAAATTTGCTTGCCTTTACTTTGTTATTTCCGGATATAAATTTTCCGGGAAAACCTCGGCAGATTCTCCTCGCTAACGAACTGATCAAAGCCACTTGCAAAAGGAAAGTACGTACCAAATTTGATCAAAATCGGCACATTATTTTTTGATTTATCGGTGTATGTATATAAAACATAACAATTGAACCTGACCCTGGATGTGGCGTTCTAGGGGGCCTAGTTTGCGCTCATTTGAAGAATTTTTTTCAGAATTCAAAAGCCGGTATCTCCTCAATGGCGAATTTTTTTAAAGGATATTCACTAAAAAAGCTGTGAGGTATATAACATTTTATAAAAATAAATCATTTTTAATTTATTACATTGTTATTTGATTAATATTATTGTAGAAGTACATAAAAATGAAAAGCTTGCGTAAGATGAGTATTATAATAAGCAAATTTACGGCCATCAATAATTATAGGAGCGTTTCTCTACTTCTTGTCACCTCGTTACGAATGAAAAGTATCATTGTTGGGATTCAGCTGATTCGAACGATTATTTTTTTCGGGTTGCGAATAGCTTCGCTTTGATACGCCTGTAACAAAAGAAACAAAAATTTATTATATCATCATTGGGAAGTAAGGTTGATGCAACGGAAGCACGTAACCGCATGCATGGGCACATTAAAACTGGTAAGCAATTCATTCGATAACTTGTCATACTTAAGAGCCAAAATTCCCGACCTCACATAGATACAGGATATGGCAGCGTGTCAAAATTTGGTAAGACATTGGTTACAGTCTAATTAACCTTGGAAAAAAAAGGATTGAAATCCATAATGTCAATTACTTCTCCTAATGGCATAGACACAAATTACAAGTAATATTAAATACGAGATAAGAAAATAAAAGATATGAACATGTAAAAAAGCGACAACATAAAAATATAAAAACACTAATATGTAGGGCTATACAGATGTAAAAGCATAAAAGTATGGACGCAGCAAGTGCGTTATTGTAGTGAATTTTCATTTAAATGTTTTAAGTAGAAAATATGTATTTTTTAAAGAAAGCAAGTATCAAATTTGGTTACCAGTATGACCTATATAGTAGACACAATGTACCATATTTCATCAAAAAAGCTTTAGGTTCGAAGATGTATAAAAATGTTTCGAAAATAAACTTAAGATGTTCCAGAAAAAACTGGTTTTCCTGGCCAACGAACCTTATGGGTTAATAGCAAATTGAGCTATTCAAATTTGAGGCATTTAATAAAAATTCGCTACCATAACGCACTTGATGCGTCCCGAATTTATTTTACATAAATTGTCTTCAGCAATGTTTACACTAACTTATATTTTTCACAAAAATTTAACAACATTTTTTTTACAATAACTTACCAACCATTTATTATTAATTACCAACATATCACAAAAATCCTACAGAAAATGATTTCTACGGAAACACTAAAAACATTTCTCCCAAAGCTTTCCAAATTCAACCACTATTTGAGAGTGCCTGTATACGGCAGCTCGATTTTTTTGACGAATAATACAAACAAAAAACTCTCTGAATGCCTCATTTCCATAGGGTTCCGTTATCTATTGCTAAAATCGCCGTATCACAATTTGAGCCAAAAACGTGAAAAGTTGCAAAACATTTGAATTAACTCAAAAACGATAAACAATATGAATTTTTTCCTTACAAACATGAATTTTAATTCGATGGAAAATAATAAAAAATTATAACATAAGGGGTGATCTATTTAAAAAAGAAATTGTATCACCAACGACTTCTGGGCCAGCCTGTGATTGTCAAAATAGGTTTATAAGATGCAACTCGAGACATCCTATAAGTAACGTTTATAATCTTTTCTCGTATCTTGTATAATAAAGGATATATTAAGCTTTACCGTAGAAATGCGTCACCCTGTATATATGTAAACAGACAAAAACTGAAACTGACCCCGTATAGGGTGTTAGGGGTTCTAGTTTGCGCTCATTTGAAGAAATCTTTTTAACATTCATAAGTCGATGTCTTTTCCATAACCAATTTTTCTACGAAAATTTATCGATGGCGCCTAGTTCTCACTCCTTTGACGAAATAATTTAAAAATTATAAAAGGTCGCGGTTTTCTCTATAACGATTTATTTCTACGAAAATTCGCGAAAATGTTTATACTATTGAACCACACACTCTATAACTGAAACTACTGCCAAAGCATCAGAAAGATGGTCTATTTGAAATGGATTTTCCAAAAATATTTTAGTAAAATGAAGGGCAATGAAGGGTTTGTAAAACACACCTATTACGACATTTCTTCCACATAATACGTATTTGTTTTAAATTCGAAATTGAAAATTGCAAATTGTGACGTTTCAAATCGCGACTTTCACGTTTTAAGACGAAAAGTTATAACATTTTCAAAATCTTTTTTCTGATACTTCTTGGCCTTTTTGCGTGAATTGAGCACAAATCGCTACGAGATATTGCTTCAAACTGAAGGAAACACAAATATAAAGAGATAATTTTTGATAAAACAAGATTCAAAAAGTGTACACCTGTTGAAATTTTGTGTCCACATTGTTATCATTTCTTATCTGAGAGGAAACAGACTAGTATATAAAGTTTCATTGTAATTTTACTGGGTGTTCGAATTTTCTGGAAAGCCAGTATATTCTTGCAAATATCCTTATTATTGTGAATCTATTTTATCAAATTAAATTTAATTGTACCTTCAAAGCCAAAAGTTGTGGGTCAAGTTCGACTTTTTAGTGCACAGTCTAGAATTGAGGTTAACCCAGGTTTTGGCATTTTTTCTAGCCGTTTGAATGTCTGCTCGTTCCGCACTTCGGAGTCCGTGTAAAGCGCTTGCTCCCGTGTATGACGATGTGGTTGTCCCGTGTCCATGTGATGTTAGGCACGTTAAATATTCCTATCCTCCTCACAGAAAAGAAGGGGGTTGGTAACATTTCAAGGCTGATAAGATGAAATTGCTCCCTGGCGTGGTTGATTGGACATAGTTGTGGAAATAACGTTAAAGAAACAAAATACAATAGAAAGAAACCTCAGATTACATAATATTATCATCAACCAGATGTCATATCGTTTGTACCTAATTGGCATTCTGTGTTAGATAATGAGGTATTACTCGTTACTACCTATTTGTGCTTCCTCGTCAAACTGGCGTCTGTTACTGAAAACTATACGAAAGTCCTACATAGAAATACGACCCAGATTGTGTGGCAACAGAAAAACTACCGTCTGCGTCTGGATAATAATGTACACACGGCAATTACCTTCTAATGAAGGGCTTACTGGTAATGGTCTGCTAATTAAGCTTACGATAAAAGGAGTAGCCTCGCATCGCGTCCTTGCAGCGATAAATTGCTTGTCTCATTATTACTGCTTACGTATTTTATAAACTGATAACAACTCACGTGGCTGTTTCCAAACCGACGGTATGGCGTTCCGCTTCAAACTAGGTCTTGAATCGGAAAATTGAAAATTACCGGGATGTAACTTTAAAAAGTCCAGCCGGTTTCGCATACTGGGAGAGTCGCTCCTTTATTTTATTTCTAGCGTGTTTGCTATTTAGCGTTAGAAGTTAGTAGCATTATATCCAAAGACTGAAAGATGAAAGATTCTGAAAAATACCCTAAAGCAGCAAGTATGTTATGGTGACGAAATTTAATAAAATTGCGGTTTTCCAAATTTTTTTAGTTAAGCATTTAATAACAAAAATCAAAAAAAGTAGGAGCCTACGTGGCTGTGTGGTCAAAGCATCTTACGTCGCGTTGTCTTAAAAACTAATTCTATCACGCTTTAATATAAAACCGTTTATCCATTCCACTAATGACCATAGTTGTCAAAGCAGTTTAAAAAATAAAAAATTGTTTAAAAAATTATAAATAAAATATGTATTCTGAGTTCTAAAAAGCGACAACAATAAGCAGATGGAAAAGAGACATTTCTAGAAAACGGATACGACAAAACCCACAAAGAAACATTAGAGACGCCAAAAAGCCAGCTACTATATCTACCATAACAAAAACAAACAGACTCCTCTCAGCATCATAAAGGCTTCTTACTATATATCAAAGGTGTCACGGCAAGATAATTTTTAGAACCCATAGCACCATAAAAAGTATCTTCAGAGCAGAACAAAAACTACCCACTCTAATAAAAACTTGCAAGGATACAATTCCAAATGAATCTCATGGAGTTTAGGAAAGTCCTTGTTCCAACTGTTCCCGGACTTATGTAGGATAACTAAACAGACGTATGTAGAATAGAATGTATGAAGCTACCCTCGCAATAAGAAAATCTGACCCCACATCAGCACTGGCATACGTCATATTCATACGAAGCAAAAAATACACCATGTCGCCAGAATCGTAGCTCCAGTATATGACTTTAAAACCAAAATACCCCGCGGAGCGATCGAGATCTAAAAACGTATTGATCGTGTAAACAAGAGAGATGGTCTCCCACTGTGTTCAACCTTAGAGACGATTTCCAGTGAGATCTGGGGAGTGGGCAGATTGAGGCCTCGAAATCGAACTACGACAACACACCCCACCATTATCCGTCACCCAAATGACTAGGCAGATTGAAGCCTTGTAGTTCGTTTCCTATAAAACAGGAGCCGAGATGTTAAGTTTCAACCAATTCTGGATGCGGTATATATATATATATATATATATATATATATATATATATATATATATATATATATATATATATATATATATATATATATATATATATATATATATATATATATATATATATTCCCGGAAAATTTTGTGTTTTCTTTTTTTATTATAAAGAGTGAACCATGTACTAAAACTCAGGTCTGTAAGTTTAAAGACAAAAAGGTTATGGGCAGTTAAAGAAAAAAAATGGGGTTTTCCGCAAAACGTCAAAAGTCGCGATTTGAAACGTCAAAACTGGCAACAATTAGGTAAAGGACCTGAAACAAATACGGATTATGTAAAGAAAATGTCGCAAGATGGGTATTTCGCAAACCCTTAAGTTTCAGCTTCAACCGTCATTGTCCTTCATTTTACTAAAACATTTCTAGAAATTTCATTTCAAATATAGACCCTTTCTATGATTCTTTGGAGGTAGTGTTGGTTAAGTTTGTGGTTTAACAGTCTATAATTTTTGCCTAATTTTAGTAGAAAAAATTTTAGGTTCTTTGCCTAAAAGTTGCCAATTTTGACGTAACAAAATACCACGACTTTTGAATTTTGAAAAAAATGTTGCAAATGAGCGCGAACTGGGACCCCTAGAACCCATATGCGGGGTCAGTTTCAATTTTTATATGTTTATATATATATATATATATATATATATATATATATATATATATATATATATATTATATCTGTGTGTGTGTGTGTATGTATGTATATATGAATATATATACCTAACCTGACCTGACCTGATCTGACCCCGCATATGGGTTCTAGGGGTCCCAGTTCGCGCTCATTTGCAACATTTTTTTTCAAAATTCAGAAGTCGGGATCTCCCCATTAGTGAATTTGTTCTACGAAAATTCACTAAAAAGGATGAACGCTATCAAATTTTTTCCCTACAAACATTCATTATAATTAGATGAAAAATGCGAAAATTAAATAATATAAGGGGTGTTTGAAAAAATATATGTATGTGTATATATATATATATATATATATATATATATATATATATATATATATATATATATATATATATATATATATATATATATATATATATATCACACCGATAACTCAAAAAATAATGGGTCGATTTTGATAAAATTGTGCACGTACCTTCCTTTTGCAAATGGCTTGGACAAGTTCGTTAGTCAGGAAAATCGGACGAGGTTTTCCGGGAAAATTTTGAGTTTTCATTCGAAAAAAAAATTGTACCTGAAAAAATAAAAAACCTATGATAACCAAATTTGGTAGGTAGGTTTACGATATAAAGTGTAAACTATACACCAAAATTTAGATTTATATGTTACAAGAAAAAAAAGTTATAATAAAATATTTTGTGCCAGATCATTTCTATGAAAATTCACTACCATAACGCACTTGCTGCGTCCAGGCTTTTTTCAAAATTCAAAAATCGCGGTGTCGTTATAAGTAAATTTTATTTTTTTAAAGAAAATTCACCAACAGACACTCTTACTAAATTCCTACAATATGCGCATTGACAATTCACATCCCGTCCACTGTTTTCGATGTAGGCCTTAAGAAGAAGTGGAAAGCAGCCCTCAGTTTAAGCCAGGTCAATATTAATATTCCACCTTGCATGAGTTTCAACAATAAAGCCGCTGACTAAGAGTTCTTCCTTTATTTAACCACCCCTAGGTCGCATCATCGCTGCCTCCAACCTTCCTGCATTTCCTCCTCCTTTCCGATGTAAAGCCTCCTTCTCCTCACCCTTCCAGGAGGTGCTTCTCGTGGGGGGACATCGCTATCTCGCACCCCGTGTTGCGTAAATATGCTTGATTTAATTCTATGAGTTAATGTTGCTGACGAATTGCATTACACGCATGATGCCGTCTGGCTTGTTTACCATAGACCTGACTTATACATAATATATAAAGAAGCTAAATTGTTGCTAAAAAATAAAAGTTCTGGCGCAACAAGTGCTTTATGGTAGCTTTTTTGTATGAAAATATGTTTTTTCCAACCCTAATTATTACCTAAACTGGTTGCTCTTCAATCATTCATAAGTTTACGTTTGTTTTGAAGTTACGTCAGTTAATTACATCTTCTTTGTATATTTTTATTGTAAGAAAAAACGCTGGGAAAGATTATTTGGTTCTGTAGTTTACAGGTCCTCTTAAGTGTTATTCTTTTAAACAAAAACAAACTCTAAGCATTTTGCAATGAAAGCCTAACTCACCCACAATTTCATGTTCATTTTTGAGTTAATTTTCATTAAGAAAATTCACTAATAGAGAGGTATCGATGGTGAGACTTTCGGAAAATTTCTTCAAATAAGCGCGAATTATGGCCTCTGGAATCCATCTCCATGATCAGCTAAAATGTTATATATATATATATATATATATATATATATATATATATATATATATATATATATATATATATATATATATATATATATTTAAATAAGAGAGATGATGGTCTTCGCCTTCCGACCACTTGGAAACCTATTATATCTTCATTACAAACACACAAACAGAAAATAAGTTCCACAGACAATTTTATTTCTCCATTATCTGTCTCAACAAATGTCGGTGACCCTCTTAATCCTCCTCGTCCTCTAAGTACCGTGACCAAAGCCCCCCACTTAATTGACCTTGACCCTACTACTTTCACTGGCAACCAAGCAGGTAGACGGAACGACATATATAAAACAAGACCCGCAACGAATTGCTAGATCTTCCTGAGGCCTAGGGTTGAACACACTGAGACCTCACAGACGATCTCCGGCGAGATTTGGGGAGTAGGCAGATTGAGGCCCCGTAAACGAGCTACCATAACCCAACCCACCTTTGTCCACCGCTCTAAGGAGTAGGCAGATTGAGGCCTTAGAGTGTCCTTACATATTTCCTTTACCTCTTGAACCCAACCCAACCCACCTTTGTCCACCGCTCTAAGGAGTAGTCAGATTGACGCCTTAGAGTGTCATTATATATTTCCTTTACCTCTGGAAAATGGCTCCAAAACAGGAGCCGAAACGTCGAGTTTTCATAAATTCTGGAGGCGGTTCAACTTGAGAACCAAGTATGTCTTTTATATATATATATATATATATATATATATATATATATATATATATATATATATATATATATATATATATATATATATATATATATATATAAACTGACCATGGAAATGGGTTCCAGAGGCCCTAATTCGCGCTAATCTGTAGAAATTTTCCGAAAGTCTCACCATCGATACCTCTCTATAAGTGAATTTTCTTAATGAAAATTCACTAATATAAAGTAAAGAGAATTATTAAAGATAATCATATAATTATAAAATTATAAATTGCACTTCTGAACATTGAGCTGGAACTTAAAGCAGAAAGAGACAATGCAGAAGTTAGAGTTGATAATGTACAGGAATATCAAAAGATTGTTGATGCTGAATGGAATATATTTTACCAAAAACTTCAAAAGATTCACGAGTCTGGAGCCCAAGTTGTGTTGTCGAAGTTACCAATTGGTGATGTTGCAACACAGTGCTTTGCAGATAGAGATATATTCTGTGCTGGCCGTATACCAGAAGAAGATCTGAAACGCACATTAAAAGCCTGTGGAGGAGCTGTAATGACGACTCTTCATGATATGAACGATTCCGTTCTTGAAAGATGTTAACGTTTATATATATATATATATATATATATATATATATATATATATATATATATATATATATATATATATATATATATATATATATATATATATATATATATATATATATATATATATATATATATATATATATATATATATATATATAATACTTCACTGATTTTGACCAAGCTTGGCAACTGCCCTTATTTTGCTAAAGGCTTGGATGAGTTCGTTCATCAAATCTTAAAGGCCAGTTTTTCTTAATAAAAAATTAAAAAATATTTTTAAAACGCAAACACTCTCAAATTTTCAAGTGATTGAAACAAAAATTTTCAACTTCAAAGGACATAGATAGACGTGGTTGTGTACCAACTTTCAAGTCGTTTGATCAAAGGAAAATAAAGTTATTCTAAATTAAAAATAAAATAATCCTCGACCTCACTCAGATTCTGTAATGCTACATCTACAATGTTGGACAAAGACAGATGACGTTATCTGTGCCGCTATGCTATTTAAATAAATCATATATAAAAATCTAAACAATGGAAATTGCTACAACAGGTCAGACATTATGAGAGATACGACAGAGACGCCATCTCAGTGCAGGACCAAGTAGTATGTTGTCACGACACCTCTCTAGTTTACACAAAATTTTATATATGGAGCTGTGTATAATGTACAACCAACTAGTAAGATGTCAGCCTTGGACCATTTCTTTCGTAATACCGGGACAAAGCTTGCGACCAAAAGCGCCAAATTTTAGGATGCAAATGTATACTAATAAATAAAAAATTTAATGAAAGTGATTCGATTTGTTTAAAAGAAATCCAGAATGACGTTTCATTATGTATAAATATTAAGCTTCCTTCTCGTTTCTCCTCTCCTTCACGTTAACGGTATTTAAAATATTGGATGTATTACCTGCGAACTCTATACAGAATGCACTGGTAGGTATTACGAAAGTGAAACAAAAATTATTTGAAGAAAAAATATACCTACCTCAAACTAATACAGTAAGTAATTTAATACCTAGGTAGGTACCACTATTTTTTACATACATCCCTAGTTAAAATTACATAAACGGATGTTTAGGTTAAATTATTAAAATTTTAATTTCAAAATTTTGTATTGTTTATATTTATTTCATTTTCAAAAGTATGGATACAACAATAGTAGATGAGTGTGGAAAATAGTTCGGGTGCGTTATGGTAGCGAATTTTCATAAAAATATTTCAAATGGTGCTATCCCAATTTTCCATTAAACTGGAATCTTCAGTTTTGATACATAGTAAAACCTATATAAAAGCAGCGTGGATGCTAAATTTAAAAAATAACACAATCAGCTTCACAGATAATTACAAATTTGTTTTAAAAAACATTTTTTATTATTATGTTTGCAGAAGCTGGTTCGATTGAATTGACTTAACCGATCGTTCAAGCAGTTGATATGGAAAAATACTTACCTGCTACTTATAAATTCATAGATGCATTCCGTTTGTAAATATAAATTTAATTTTCGGTAAATTTACAGATTAGCACATGGGGGGTATTTAGAAAAATCTTTTTAGAAATATGCTTAAAACCCCTTCTGCATGCCCAAACCACAAGATGAATTTCTTGCAAACAGCCCACAAGAAAGTTCCGGGACCAAAAGTGAATAGCGGTCCTGGGCGGAGGAGAATACAAAAAGTAAGTGTGAGCGGAAAGTGTGAAAGAAACAGCTTAGTTGGACCTCTTTAAGCCGCCTTTATCCCATTTTGCAGCTATACCACAGCATAATCAATATTATGCTGTGGCTATACCTCTTTAGAATCATGTTTACCGCGCGCAGAACCTCTATATTCACCGCAAGTCCCGTAACTTTCTTAGGGGTTGCTCCAAAGGAATTTTCATTGTTTCCCTTGTTCTTGTTTATGCATTGAGGGTGATTCTAGGCATGCACCCCCGCGACCAAGCAGCGAACCAAGATTTTCAATTTATGTTTAAATTGTTATCTCATTTCATTTTTTTTCCAAGAATGATTTTGAGGTTGCCTTGTCTTACATAGTAAGCTTCAATATTTTATCATTTTCGAAAAGTATGGATACAACAACCGTAAATAAGTGTTGGAAAGGGTCTGGGTGCAGCAAATATGTTAGGGTAGAAAATTTTCGTAAAAATATTTTAAATCCGATAGCTCTATAAATTTCCCATTAAGCTAGAATATTTAATCTTGAACCACAGTAACACCTATGTAAACGCACCGTGGGTACTAAATTAAAGAAAAATAACATAATGAGCTTCTCGGATAACAACAAATTTGTTTTAAAAAACCTTTTTGTTGTTTATTGTTTGCAAAAACTGGATGGGTTGACTAAAACAAAACCATCCAAGCAATTAGTAAGGAAAAGTACCTGCCATATTTATAATTTGGCAGGTACATTCCCTTTGTAAATAATTTTTTTTCTTCTGAAAAACAACTTTTTTTAAAAGATACTTGCAGCACTTACATATTATATCTAAGACCAAATTTTAATTTTTTAGCGCCATACAAAATGTATATATTTTTTAAATAATCGCTAACTGGGACTCTAAAACCGATCTCCAAGGTCCATTTAAATTTAAAGAATTAGTTTTAATAATATATCTTACTAATAGTGTACAATTATTATGAAAATTCACTACTATAACGCACTTGCTGCGTCCAGAATTTTTTCATTTTTTATTAAATTTTGCTTAACGCACCAAACTCGTTGCAATTGTCTTCTCGTTCATCTGCGTTGTGTCTTCAGCGTAATTTATGCATAATTCATTTACTTTTCTTTTAGTTTTTTCGCAATTTTTGTATAATAGGTCTTTAAAATTTTAGTTTATCTGTGAGAGTTTTTATAAGTAAACCAAATTAATGCCGAGATAAGGATCACTCATGTGTTGTACATTCTTTAAAATTGTCAATTTCTATTATGATTCTGCTTTCTGTATGAATTAGGAATAAATTATAAAAAAACTTAATTATTTTTTTCCTTTTTTACGTGCTTCATATAAATTCATTGTTATCGCTTAGACTTTTATACCTATTGTGCTTATTCTCACCAACGAAAATATATTAAAATTTTAATATTTTGGCGCAAATAAATGCTCAAATATTTCCTCATAACACTCAAACTTTCTAAACCATCGGGTCATAATTAAAAATAACCTCTATAGGAGTCACGTACCTTCTCTTTTCTTGCGGTTCATTGATATGTATGACAATTCGACCAATTATTCCATCGGAAAAAAATTATTGCGCGCCTTTTGATTGCGCAAATCGAGGGCATTCATTTTATATCCCACAATACACATTTCAAATCTGTCCCGTTTGAATACAGATTGAAGTGCAGGAAGACTTGCCTGGGTCCGTTTATTTCACGCTACGCGAAAATGAGGTTTTTTTGTTCGTTGATAAAAATACGCAAAGGAAATCAAATATAAACGGAATGGAGTGTGAAATGGAAAAGGGGGGAAGGAATAAACAAGAAAAACTGGCGACATCTAGACAACGTATGAGTGCATCGGAATAGGTCCGTTTTAAGTACCTAATATGTCTTTGTTATGTAGACTGAGAAAGTGACATGCCATTTTGTGTGGTACCTCCTTCGTCCTGCTGCTTCTTTTAATTGTATTTATGTCGCTCTCCTTTATCTTTCTGTACAAGAAAAGATTTACGACGCACTCAAAATATTTTTACATTAGTTTCCTTGTTTTGCTGTGTTAAAAGAAGCCCTACCATAAAAGGTATAAGCGATAAACGAGAAGAAATTAAAAATTTTGTTACTATAATTTACAGGCTGTTCAAGATAACACGCCCTATTTCCATTTCTGAAAAACGGTGAGATATACGAAAATATTACGCAGTTTCTTTAATAATAATTGCATGTATACAGGGTGACACGCCCTATTACCATTTTTGGAAAACGGCGAGAGATAGACGAAAATATTACGCAGGTTTTTTTAATAATAATTGCATGTATGCAGGGTGGTTCGTTTTTTATTTTTTTATTTCAACAACACACCACGAGGGCTTAAAGCCTAAATACTATCGTACCGTGGGTGACGACAAGGAGGAAAGAGGAAACTTGTTAATTCTGGACTTGAAGGTTTGGTGGTTCGGGGGAGAAGGAAAAACATGTGCCGGCAAGGAATTCCACAACTTTAAAGTCCTCGGGACAAAAGAGCGGGCATAACAAGATGTTCTATATCTGGTGACCTGGACAGTAAAAGGGTGCATTCGCTCTGTTCCCCTGGTAGATCTGTTGGGGGCAGCAGGTGCAGAAACTATGGAAGAAAGCTCCTCTGAGCACTGTCCGTGCAGATATCAATAAAAGAGAGAGATGTCACCAACGGCACGTCGGTGGGCAAGGGCTGGCAGCCTTTGGGTGAGGGTAGGGTCACCGATGAGGCGTATAGCTCTCTTCTGAATGGAGTCCAGGATAGCGAGTGTAGAAGCGGCAGCAGCACCCCAGATGTGGGAGCAGTATTCGAGGGTTTCTGCAATACCGCAATTAACTTTGCTGTTTTCAATGGATCATACCAATGCACAGCATAAAAGCTTCATCCTTCCACAGTATTGCAGTATTATAATGTTATTATAAACAAAGACCTACTTGTAACTACCCATTTAATGGTCACCCGAACATTTTATATTTTTGTGGCTAAAATAAATTATCTCAAAAACGCTAAGAAAGAGGTTATATGCAACCAGGGTCAATGAGTATTAAAGTTTTATGTAGAATTCAAATATATAATTATTAGTGAATTTTGTTTTAAAAAAAATCAGCAATGAAGAGATCCCGAATTTTGAATTTAAAAAAATTCTTCAGATGAACGCGAACTAGGCCCCCTAGGACCCATATCCAGAGTCAGTTTCAATTTTTATATGTATATGTATATATATATATATATATATATATATATATATATATATATATATATATATATATATATATATATATATATATATATATATATATATATATTATCGTTAATCATTTTTGAGTTATCTTAAATGTTTTTCAACTTTTCGTTTTTTAGCACATATCAAAAATTGTGCTACAGCGTCTTTACCAAATGAAACCTCAAAGTGACAAACAACCTTTTTATTTCTGACAGCTTGTGTCATGAAAATATTATGTTTTTATGCGTATGTTTTTAGCGAATTTTCTTTCATAAAATTCGCAAATAGAGAGGTGACGATGAAAAGCGTTGCGTAAAAAATATAATTTTCGTGTTACGTTACTTAAGCCAATTTTTGTATAGAAAATGACGAAGTTTCTTGAGAGAAATTATCAGAAAATTTTCACATAAACATTTTTTTTTGATATTTTGGTCAAATGCTTTTTGCTAATAATTATAACTTGGCAGGTGTGTAAGTAATTTGAAGAGGTTCTTTAGCCAGGAAAATGTTTGTAATTTTTCAAACAATAATGTTATTTTGATGGAATATGCTCCATTTAGCGAATTTTTCGTAAAACGAAATCCTTTTATTTTTATTTCTCCTATATAGTCCTTTCAATAATAAAAGCGGATGTAAAAAAAGTAGCTCTATATGTTCAGAATATATTTTCAAAATAATTGGCATTATGAAAATACTAAAATACTTATCCATCATAATGTTGAAAAGTTCCATTCTTTGGGCAAAATCGTTTTTACCAAGTATCTGCACGGGAAAAAAATTAAATACTTCCAATGTGCGGATTAAAAACAGATGCATTAAATAATGTTTTAAAAACGTTACGCAGTTCTTATCGATGCTTGTGAATTTCCTTCGCGATATAATAAAACTTGCAATTGGGTGTCTTCATTAGGGAATTTCGTCTCTTCAACCTTGTAAATTTTTAATGCAATATATATATATATATATATATATATATATATATATATATATATATATATATATATATATATATATATATATATATATATATATATATATATCCGCGCGATAAGTCAAAACATACTCAACTATATTAAACGAAACCAGGCACATGTGTTTATTTTGTTAATATCGCGGACGAATCAAAAATATACAAAAGTATTTTTCAAAACGCTGTATTTTTGAAAGCATTAGAGTACCTGGACACTGGACATGTAGCTAAAAATGGTACAAATGGTGCAAATAAACCTCTGTTGTCCGTTTTGAGTAACTCAGTTCACAAAATTTGGAGTTTTTCCCAAATAAAGAAATAAAAAAGTCTGAAAGACATGAATTGAAACGATTTAAGTGGTTAGAGTCCAATGCCTGACAAAGACAGAGTACTCAGCTGCCATGCGTAAATTGAGATATATGACAGGCATAAATCATAATTTAACGATAATCAAACAATGCAAATAACACCCTTTAAACATACTACCCGAACTAGCGATCAAGAAATCTCTGCCACCTAAATCCCGAACACGTATTAAATCGTTTGTCAACAATTACGACGTTAGAAAGACATATATGTAAATTCAATATATTTCATTCATAAGTAAGTAAAGGTCATGTTAAATAAGAGAAGATACGAATGAATGAAATAAATCGGCTCACGTCTCTATGCAAATTATTTTTTTTAACGTAGATCTATTTCCGCGACTATTGCCAATCACCGACGCCAGGCAGCAAGGTCACCTCACTATCCTAGAAATTTGCTGAACCCCAGCCTTTCTGTAAGGGGGGTATGGATCTTTAACTTGCCCAACACGGGACCAACGGCTTTACGTCCCCTCCTAAGGGCGGAACGTGCAGACATTCAACTTGCTCAGACACACTGCCAGAACCTCGGTTGATGTTAATGTTACAGTATGTACTGGAAAAGTGAAAGGAGAACGCTGGGATTGAACCGGATACCCTTCGCTTCAGAGACACACGTTCTTACCACTGAACCACTGAGGCTCTGAAATTTATTTTAAAGCAGTCGCTTTTTATCCTTACATTTAAGAATAAGACGGCATCTAAGAATGAAACAGTCGACCAGCGAACTATCAAGTCTCAATTCAATTAATTCTCTAATTAGCTATATACTTACATTTACTTTTAGGATATAATACATTTTCTGCGGCAGCAAGTTGCCGTCTCTATAAGTACCACGTAAAGAAACAATTTTTTAACTTCTTGTCATGGTTCAGTGGTAGAATCCTCGCATGATCATTGGGCGCCCAGGGTTCGAATCCCGCCCGATGCATGGTAACATTTTGTTTAGTTTCACTAAGTTTAATATTTGGTAAAAAATACTGTCCAGATTTCATACGTTTGGACGGAGATCACACTTTTCTTTAAAACGTCGGGATAACTTTGTCTCCGTTGAGTGTAAAATTATAATTTTCAGAAAAGCTTTTTTATACGACATATTTGAGTTAATAATAATAAAGAAGTTAATAAATAAATAAATAAGTTAATTTTCTATTGTTGCTACCTGTTAGTGAATTTTTATTAAGAAAGTTCACGAACAGAGAGTTTGTTTGTGTTTTTGGAAAAACTGGTTCGTGTAGGTTGACTAAAACGAAATCATCCAGGTGATTGATAAGGAAAAATACCTGCCACGTTTATGATTTGGCAGATCCAGTTTTCTTCTGGAAAGCTTTTGTAACTTGACTGAAATTTGTAATTCAAGTTTCTTTTAAAGAGACTTAACAGTACATAGATATAATAAATTTTAATTTTCTTCATAGAAAATTGAGTTTTGGGTATTCAAAGTTTTTTCTCAAAATGAGTTAGAACACACGATTAGAATATTTTTTATGACAGTAAAGAGATATCGACAGTAACACTTGCGAAAAATGCTTCAAGTCGTCGCGTATTAGAACCTCCAAAACCGATCTTCAAGGTCTGTTTAAATTTAAAGTAATTAAATACTCAATGAAAGGCTTCTGATCTAGACAGTAAATTTTTATTAAAATCCCTACGCGTTTCGGCTAACCAGTAGCCATCCTCATGGGCAAATTTTTCAATTCTTGAAAATTGAAGTCAACACTATACGAAAGGTTGACCAAGTTTGAATTTTCATCTACTCTACCAGAGTTCCAACAACATCGCACCCGAATGTTTTAGAAAATCGATTCACAATGTAATCCAATCAATATAAAACGGCGATTTAATCACAGGAGCAAAAGTCGACCATTTATGGCCATAAATGGTCGACTTTTGGTCCTGAAAATTCCAACTTGGTCAACCTTTCGTATAGTTTTGACTTCAATTTTCAATAATTGAAAAATTTGCCCCTGAGGATGGCCACTAGTTAGCCGAAACGCGTAGGGATTAAACTTAAAAATTTACTGTCTGGATCTGAAGCCCTTCCTTCATTGAGTATTTAATTATGTATATCCCAGACTGAGTGACGTTTAGGAGTGAAATAAATTTAAAGTATTAATTTAAGTAAAATGCCGTTAAGTGTAATGTAGCCTTGAATATGGAATGTATTGTGAATTATGACAAAAAAGAGTAGGTAATTTACGGTGTTATGCCTGTTGTCATTTTTTAGGCGCCCATGGAAAATATCTATCTTTTTATGGAAATTCATTAACATGTTCAACATATACCCAAACATGTACTTTTTTGCCACTTACTGTCATTTTATTGGAAAATGAAGCCAAAAAAGGAAAAATTCAGGCATAAGTTGGTTAATATTTCTTAATGATCAGTTTTGTCCTGTGCGCTCTTAGAAAAGTGTTCAAAAAGTAGCTGACACTTCAATTACATTTTCAAAGTTTTGAAACTGTAATAAACGTGAATGTAAACCTCACTTGCCACAACGAGTTTCGTAGGCACAAAGAGACTCTCTAAACTTATTATAGAAACATAAAAGTTCTACCGTTCGAAAGCACGAACTAATTTTCATAATTCGTTTTATACCAGACTGACATGATATATCTTTACGCACAAACTGAAATCTATCTTGTCGTGATGCCTGATTTGGCTTGGTGTTTGATATTTTCTTCATATAAAACGCAGCAGGCATGGGTCGATGTTCGATATATTTATTTGCGTGTGGTAAGACTGATTTATGTCATCATTTGGTTGAATTATTTCAGCTTATATTTTCTATGTCCCTGTAGTTCACAAATGACATTGTCAATAGACAGAGGTGAATCAGTTTGTTATCAAATTATTGGTCTTTGGCTCAATATTTAGTATTCTGTAACCAATATAAATTTTTTGGGTAGATAATCCAATTAGTTTATTTGTAAGTGTAACTTTTTTGCCGAAAAATGCATTCAAAAATATGTTAGGCAATCCAAAAAATTAGATAAAGCTATCAAACAGTTGGGATTCTATGAACTTAATTGCAAATGCTACAGTGTTAAATATGTTGCGCAAGCTAGAAGATCTATTAGATACTCCAGGCGCAGTAAGTGCGTTATGATGGCGATTTTTTATACAAATCTTTCAAATCATGAAATGTCCCAAAAATTATATATCTGGACCGTTTAGAGCTGGTTTGTTGAAATTTGATACACATATTGTCTGTATAAAGGTTTTCTTACATGCCAAACATTAATTTTCTAAGTTACATAAAATTAAATTATTAAAATTTGAAAAAAAACTTATGAAAATGCCCTACCAAAGCGCACTTGCTACGTCAAAACTTTTACTACTGATTATATCTTGTTTGCACGCTTATCAATTTATTGGAAAGATTTCTCAAATTTATTTTGTTAAATAAAAATTATGTAACCCTCTTAAATCACAAAGTCTATAATTTAAGCTGCTGCCGAATCACCGCTGGAAAAGTCTGTTTCAAATAAATTTTGTAAAATTATATAAGCAAAATAAAGATCAATAGCTGTTGAAGCACAAATTTAAGACCTTGTTTGGCACACTTTTTGCTATATTTGCTGCCCACAGTCCGCTTTCGACTCAGAATTTTTGTTTAAGAGTCACCAAGGACCTAGTTCATCACAATACAGTTTCTAGACCTGATTATCGTTTCGCTAACAAAGTCATCATAGGGATGAATAAATTAAGCGAATAAAGACTAGAACTATTTAAATGTTAGTTGCCAAGCAGTTGCGAACAGCGTCCTCTACGAAAGTATACAGACAGACTCCCACTGTTGAGTCTTAAATCCCTGTATCCCTGCATACCTGCTTTTGTAATACTGTGTGTCGTTATCAAATATTACATCTAAGGACACACTGATTATTAAGATAACAGTCCGAACAATGGACTACATAGAACCGGACCTACTCTATTCATAGAAACATTTTTGTTAAAATGTTTAACGATATATATATATATATATATATATATATATATATATATATATATATATATATATATATATATATATATATATATATATATATATACTTTGGTAATCATCTAACTGACGCGACTGCCTGGTATTTTTTATTAATCGGAAATTTTCTTTATCTACATGATGACCAATTATCCCAAATATGCTGACCACATGATTTATCAATAGTGCCATATCTAAGTTGCGTTAAATATTCTTTAAATCTAGTTTTATTAGTTCTTTTAGTTTGCCCAACATATTTAAGTTCACAATCCTTATAACCAATATAATAGATTCCCGACACTTCTGTGGTTTTATCTCCATTCTTTGGGTTACCAAGTGAATTTTTTAATGTATTTTTTTGTAGAAAATGTTAGCTGTAAATTGGCTTTTTTAAAAATGCTATTAAAACCTCTCGTAATTCGCAGTTCAACTGGTAAACAGACAACGATTTTGTCCAGTTTATATTTTCTGAAAATCGTAGATTCCGCTAATATATTCTTCGATTTATGCTTATTGACTAATTTTTGTATGTTGTATCCTTCTTTATTTAACGGAAACTGTGAACCAGACAATTCAAACTAGCTGTTTTTTTACTACCGTGAGTTACATTTTTGACTCACACCATAGTTTTCCACTACAAACAGGACAAACCTATCTGGAAGACTGCCGGCGACCTGAAAACGTTTATACACCCTACACACCATCGGACCTCACCACCTACCAGTCCGGAGACTTTGTCGGGTAATTGTAGGTTGTATAATCTGTAGGCATGCCGCTGGACCAAAACTATCTACACAGACGTCCCAATGGTTGGCTGAGAAAATCACTGGACCGTCCAACTGGCCACTACTTTTCCCCCGCTTATAACTAAGACGACACTAAGTGCTAGCCGAATATTTGATAATTTGGCATAGAGACACGTGAACAACTTTATTCACGGAAGTGGAAATCTTCTTTCACAATATTACGATAACTACCACTGACTACCGATCAGCAGTTGGAAGAATCTAATTCTCCGTCATATATGTCCGCTGGTTAATCTGAAAGTGTGTAGAGTAGAGCCCGAGAAGGACAGTCGTGTCTGGTCGTCCGCTCGATGGTATGGAGAAAGTTTAAGAAGCCGACCAAAATCAGTTATGAATTTTAAATCTTCTAAAACTGCAAAATATAACTTAACAATATCTCTAGTGCGTTTGTAGTTTGTAATTATTGCATCTTCATTAATTTGTGTTTTCCTTAGCCGGTGAAACTGTTATCCACTAAACATAGGTGTAAAAGCTTTTCTTTTGGTTTCAAAAGTGATTACTTCTCGGCAACCGGGGTTTTAACGATGCCGTAAAAAGCAAAACTGATTACAGAGAAGAGAACAATTACTTGTGAAGCGAGAGAAGTATCTAGCCCATATATATATATATATATATATATATATATATATATATATATATATATATATATATATATATATATATATATATATATATATATATATACATACATATATATATATATATATATATATATATATATATATATATATATATATATATATATATATATATATATACATTGCTATGGTATTTTTAGCACTTTTGATTGTTGAGCATGAGATATTTAATTATAATGGGTTTTCTTTTTATTCTAAAACACTTATTTTTATTAAAGTATCAACATTGATGAAAATGAAATTATGCCAATATTTCTATACTTACCACTGTATCTGTAAATTTTTCTCTTATCTCATGGGTAGAGTTCTGAAATTAGGCTAGCATTTTTGTTTTGATGTAACTTATTTGTATATTTTTTGTAAATCCAGAGTGTTAGAAATTTCATTAATATATTTTCAATTGAGTTTTTATTGATGTTACTCTTTTAATTGATAATCATTTGAATATAGACTTATTTGGTGATATAATTTTTTTATATGGGTCAAATTAATCAGACTATATAACTACAAGCTATAATGTTTTATTTCTGGTTATATAAATTCTTTTGAAAATCATAGCTATATCAAAAATTGTGATTGATCGTTGTCAATAAATCACACAAATCAACATCTTATTTTAACAATGAATTAAATAAATTATACTCTATTAATTCAGCCTTTATCAGAATATCCCCCTTAATGTTCTAAACATACAAAAAATTCATCAATGTGACAGAAATCTTTAAAACTAAACACAATATTAAAAAAATCTGCACATTTATAATTACAATATTCACAAGATTGACTTACTGCTTAATGTCTCTAATTGGTTCTTCAGTGAGATTTGTATTATTTTCTATCGGATCATCTTTGGATTTTATTACTGCCATCATTTCATTGGGGTAATTAATTAATATCGAGCTTATTTTGGATAGCCCTTCGTGTAGAAATTTTTCTTCTATTTTGATTGCTATTGTTAATTAATATTTATTACCTAGCCATCTTATATTACGGCAGTTTAAAATCGAGTGCTAATTACACTTATACGCTTCACTTTCGTACCTAGTTCCACACTTAATATCTTTTACCTCACCTCACCGCAGTTTATAATTGAATGTTTCTTTAACTCACATTGCCGCAGTCTATCATGGAATGCCTCCTATAATTCCCTGTTTTGTTTAAATATCAACGCTTCTCTCAAAACAATTCTTCTTTTGGATTCAGGCTGTGCAATACAAAGTTCATTAGCCCTGCATCTTGCCATTGTCCAACTTCTTATTAGTAACACTAATAAAAAAACGTCCCCGCGTTGCACTGCTAACACTGTGTGTCTTTTTAGAATTTATTGACATTTTTTTAATCTTAAATACACTGTGACAATACCTACCTTACATTTACTCATTAACTAGCACCAAATAAAAATTATAATTCTTGATTAAGTGAGTTTATGTCAAAATGTTTACTTCTCAGTTTTCCATAGGTGCACACATTTATACATCCCTTACAATGTGATATTTAAATATCATGCGAACTTCTTATTGTGTACCTACTTATAATAATGTCTAAGATCGCTTAATTTAAATATTAACATTATTTCCTGAGTTGACTAAAAAGAATTTACTCCATTTTACTGCTACTCTGATGAAGACACTGCAAAATTCCTTAACGTTGCATCAAAGCCAGACCTTCTCTGTTTATTGATAAAGCAATACCGTGTGCATACACGTAACTCTGGTAGTAATGTGACGCCACCTCCTCCCCCATCTATACCCACTAGCCGCCCCTTCTCTTCGACTACCCCCGCCGCCCTTTTGTTGCCACCGTCTCCGGCAACGGCACTGTGAAAGCATACAGCATACAGGCACGGATATTGCGGTTAGTTATCTATTGAATTAGGGACTATTACATTATGTTTAGACGTGATTTATAGATATTAATATTGGAAATGATATCTTGTTCATCTCTCCGACGTCATATCATAACAGGTAGAAAATTATAATACCGAACATGGCTTTTACGACCCCAATTTATTTTAAGGTTAAACGGCACGTTTTGTATTTCTGTCCTGATTTATAGACCGAATTGACGTCTATTAATTTGTAAATTAGACAGGGGAAAATTTTATCACAGGTTTTCAACATAAATTGCTGATCCATGTTTTGATGACACTGGTTCTACACAAAAAATAATTTTAATACATATATTTTCACTCAAAAATCCGCCTACATGTTCTTTTTCTTAGTCTGCCACTTTCCTTAAACGTTTCGCTGTATTGTAATCCGGGATATATTGTCACATTTGTCTATGAGAATTAAGTTTCTGGACTTTGTTACTTCTATGGTCAGTTGTAGTGTGTTGGTAACAGCGTACACTCTGGAATGTGTAAGTGTTGGTGTATAAGAAGCGATCATAGAAGGCGAATAGTGGAATATAGTTCCATGGACATTTAGTAAGAGAGCGAGAAATATTTTAGTTGATACTGGTGTTGGAAAATAGTTGTTTATAATAAATTAGTAGTTTGAAAAGCTGTATTTTGTTAGTCAAAAAACCCAGAACCCCGTAGAACGTAACAACTGGTGTCAGAAGTGGGATTCAAGCTGGTAGCAGAAATATTTTCCAGAATATTCGTCGAACAACGTGAAAATTTCTAGAATCTCTGGAAGTCATAACTGGGTGTGTTCTTGAAACAGAATAAACTGTGTATCAGCTTTAAGTACGTCTATGCCTAAGACACGTAGCGCAACAGCCAATATGGATGTACAGCCATTGGAATTGATTAAAGAAATGAAAGAAGACACACAAAAAAATATATGAGGAGCTGAGAAAATGAGATAAAGAAGCGAAAGAAGAAATAAGAAAAGGAGATGAAGCGAAAGAAGAAAGGAGAAAAAGAGGTGAAGACGTCAGAAGAAGAGACAAAGAAAAAATGAGAAAGGGGGTGAAGAGGCCAGAAGAAGAGACGAAGAAGTCAAAGAAGAAATGAGAAAAGGAGATGAAGATGTCAGAAAAAGAGACATAGAAACCAAAGAAGAAATGCGAAAAGGCGATGAAGAAGCCAGAAAAAGAGAGGAAGAAGCCAAAGAAGAAATGAGAAAAGGAAACGAGGAGACACTAGAGGAACTGAGAATATGGGACGAAGAAGCCAAAGAAGAAATGAGAAAAAGAGATGAAGAATCCAAAAAGAGGTGATGAAGCCAAAGAAGAAATGAGAAAAGGAGATGAAGAAGCCAGAAAAAGAGACGAAAAAGTCAAAAAAGAAATGAGAAAAAGAGACGAAGATACGAGAGAGAAACTGAGAAAAAGGGATGAAGAAACAAAGAAAATTCTGCAAGAACAAGCCAGCAGAATTAAGAATATTACTTCGTGTGTGGACGAGCGTATGAAGCATGTAAAAGACGACATATTCCAACAAGTAGAAAGTCGAGTAAGGGGTATCAGCGACGATGCACATGACAAACTGACGAGTGTGCAGGAAGTACAAGCGGAGGTACAGGAGAAAATGCAATCACTAGAAAAGAAGTATGATAGCTTAGTCAAGGGAAACATCAGACTCGAAGATAGCCACGTAAGAATTAAGGTTCCCACATTCGATGGCTCAGTCCCATGGGGTATTTATCTACGCTAGTTTGAAGCCGTTGCTACAGCAAATGAATGGGACGAGAGAGAGAGAAAGCGAAATTGTTAATAGTAGCTCTCAGATGAGATGCCCTCGACGTGCTTTAACGAATTCCCAGGGAAGAACAGGTCAGTTTCGACAGCATTCGGTACTACCTAGAAATGATATTTGGAGACTAGCATTTACAACAGCTGTACCAAACTCAGTTGAAAAGTCGCTGTCAGAAATCGGGCGAAACGCTGAACAATTTGAAGCCGACGTTGCCAGACTAACGAGATCAGCTTACCCCACAGCTCCGGTGGAATTTTTGAACCAGCGGTCGCTGCAAACATTCATTGACGGTATCACGGATACCGACACTCAATATACGCTGAGGATGGCGAGACGTAAAAACTTAAACGATGCTTTGGCACATTCATTAGAATTAGAAGCTGAGAAGCAAGCCTCTAAAGGCAATGTGAAGGTTCGCAGTCTCCAAGTCCCAGAAGAGAAAAATAAAACAGATTTAGCCAAGGTTGTGCAGTGATTGGAGAAACTAGAAGAACAGATGAAGCACACGACTCATAAGGAGCCAAGGGAAGCACACCGTGCAAATGCCTTGCGCTGCTGGAACTGCGGCAAGGTGGGACATATAACGGGAAAATGTTGGGCTTTAAGATCACTCGTAAGAGAGAAAGTGAAGCTAAGGCCGGTAACCATTTCTCAGGTTAGCGAATCCGGCAGCGCTCTCGTCGTAGACGGATACGTAAGCGGTAATAAGACTCAGATGGTCGTCGAAACAGGCGCACCTAGGACGATTATTCGCAGAGACATGTTTCCAAGATGGCGAGTAAGGGAGCCAGACAGAGTATACAGAGTAAATGCAGCCGGTGGTGCTCGGATCCAGGTATTTGGCGAAACTGACGTCGAGCTGCAAGTCGAGACATGAAAGCCAAAGCAGAGAGCCATAGTCGCCGCCATATCAGACCTGATTATAGTTGGCTTGCACCTACTTCAGGGTCAGTGCGCTAAACTTGATCTTGGCACTAACATCCTGACTATCGGCGGTGAAGAAATAATAATCTCGCCTGGCAGTAACCTGGTAATGCGGAAAATCACCATAGATGAAAATGGCAACGTCTGCCGTGAAAGTGGCATTCCAGTGAAGAGAGCTATGAGAGGAAGAGACGACCCTGTTACTCAGCCAGAAGCAAGTGGAGAATATGAGAGAAGCACGAAGGGTGCAAAGACCACGTAAATGTGAAGGCAACCCAGAAAAAGGTCAGTAAACTCATTTGTTGGAACAGAACCGATATCGACATAAATAGGGGCCGCCGAGATATTTGTGCAAGTAGAAACACCAGAACAAGAGCAACTACACGGAAGAACCAGTACCACGTAAGAACTTCGCTTGAAGAAATCTCCGAGATGTTGACGAGAAAATCATCCACTCTGCTGTCGGAATGCATATACGAATGGAAAACGACCGCATGAAGACCCGTTATGACATGCGAGCAAATTCAGCTGGTTTTAAAGAAGAAGATCTGGTGTTGTTCTACAAGCCAGTACGACGCAAGAGACTGTCACCGAAACTACAGAAATTATGGGAAGGTCCTTATAAGGTGGCCAAAAGGATCGATGACGTTGTCTCGTTTTCGGCTGCAACTATAGTAAAAACATATAAGATAGACCCATTAGAAAACTCAAAGGGCTATTAGTAAGCAGGTAACTTTTAGATTACTCTAAGGCTAGTATAGATAATGTGTAAATATCTACAATATAACGGAGATTCTAACTAACTCTACCAATCTAAGTGCATCTTTACTACATACAAGTGAACCAGAAGCATTTTGTAGATTACATGAATTAGCCCTCTTTTAGAAGGTCTGTGTTTGGGGACTATGTCCGAGCTATGGGAAACACACCTAGAAGATGTGTCATTTTTCTTAAATATAAACATATTAAAGACGTCTTGAAATGATTCTATCTACTAGATTATCAGTGGTAAAAAGGCTCAAATTTCCTGGAAGCTGTGGTTTTACACATGTCTTTCTCACAAGTATGTACTCAGTACGCAGCATCTTTAATACCTTAGACTATATGTTTCTTTTGAGAGGTCAGGTGTATTTGTAGACATAATCTTTCGAACGCTCTTATCTCTGTGATAGGAATAGCTACCTTTTGGCTTTTTCAGATATATGGCAGTAGTAATAATAATAGTGGTGAGACTAGTTCCAGCCAAATGAGCCGAAGTGGTTCATTTTAACCAATCCCTACAATCAACAACCATTCTATACTCTTTCTTTGTCCTATAATTTAACATCATTGGCCCCTGAGTATGTGATTTAACGATCTTTCATATGTTTGAATCGAATGTGTTCTCTAGAAGCAACCTTCACTTAGTCATTTCTATTCCGAGGCTCATATCACCTGTCACAGTCACAGAGATAATAATAAAAACATTTAATCCTCCTCGCAACATACAGTGTGTCCCAAACTGGATGGGGATGTATTGCTATCTCCGTTATTATTAGAAATAGGGAGACGGTTAAATTAGCAATGTTTTGTAGAATTTCATGCTCGTTTCAAATATGGCTTGTATTTTGCCCTGGCTCTTTTCGTTTTCGAGTTATTTTGAAAACAAAATTTGTCGATTTCTTTTTTCTTCAGATTCTAAGTAGGCGTAGATCTGACATGTCTGAAACTTGCACACTATCAGGACACTTTTTACAGAGTAATCTTTTTGTGGTATTCTCAACTTTGGATAGTCATTTGTTTTTGAGCTACAGGTATCAACGTTTGTTTTTATTATGGCAGCCATATTAGATTTTTTCTCATGTGATAGCCTGTGAAAAGAGCTTTCCAATAATGTACAACATGCTTGTGAAATATTGTAATTACACAGACAATTTTGAGGAAAACCGTTTTGAGGATAGTAGGCTACGAAATCCAATACCAGAAAAGAAATGACAAAAAAAGTGTTCAAAAAGCAGTAGGCCATAGAGTCTAACAATATACTTCTACTTTTAACATAATTTTCCGTAAGGATTCACGTTCCAGTTTGGGACACACTGTATACTGCATATTTATTTTATTAAAACGGGGAGATACGTTAGAAAGAACATCAGAGCGTCTCGAAACAGGTTGAAGCTTGAAAAAATATGTGCTGCTGATTCTAATCTGAGGATGGAACATTGTTTTAGAACGCTACTACTGGATGTGAAGAAACTCGTAAATAGCAGTGTAAAACATTTTTTGTGTTTCGTTGGTTTCACCTGTAAATATTTATGGTCTTTGAATTTTAGACAAACGTATTTCATTAAGTTACACATAATTTTCAGCAAACTGGCAGTTAAAACTTATGGTAGGTTTTTTCTCCAGAGGCGGAGGCAAAATGCTCTTTACGCAGATCCGTGGGGCTCTCCTTCCTTCCAGCTGGCGGTACCCACTAAAACGCCTTAGAAAATATTGGTAGGTAGCGGAAACACCCAAGAATATTACTTCACTACCTCCAATTAATGTTTTCCATCTAGTCCTTTTACCACTAGCCTCCTTCCATCTTCTTTCTTCATCTTCATAATACCGGCGATGAATCTCTCCAGTAGCTTCCACTTGTGTTTGCTCTCTAGTATGTTTAACTATATTTGTGTGTGTCATTTGCTCGTCTGTTTATCTCGTATCATTCTCTTGTGTTGCTCCATCTTGCGCAATATACGACGGTATGCTCCGCAGTATCCTGGCGTCGGCGGTAACGAATTTAATGTTATCTGATTCCTATTCTGTTCAGGTACGCTCCAAAGCGGTTGTGTACCAAAAGCTAATAGTAGTTATCTCAACCGTGTTGTCTTGATACCCAGTGTCAGCTTTTTCGTCCACTGCGCCTTTTCAGTTTCTGAGTCCCACTCATCTTGCCATCTCAAGATGGTTTCCGAGCATACTGTGCCCCTACTGGATTAATTGTCGTTCCTCGCTCCACTCTTAATATATGGATTCCTATTACTCCTGCACGTATGCCTTTCGGGGGCACAGTCCTATAAGAGCAGGCATGCAGTTTGCGACATTTCTCCGCACACTTTCCATTATTTTCCTGTATGTCTCAATTTCCATCTAATTCTTTCACAGAATCGCTCCATAAAGAACGATGACAAGGCTGCACGATACTCTTTTCTTGCCTGTTTTTGGTCCACATACGCTGGGCATTAGTCTACCCAGGCTGAAGCTAATATTTCTTCTCTCTCTCTCTCTCTCTCTCTCTCTCTCTCTCTGCCTCTCTGTCTTTCTCTCTCTCTCTCTGCGACATCCCATACGTACACTTCCATGTGCATTTTGTGTCCAAATTTGATCGCTAGATGTCTCAGTCACCTGGATGTGATGTTCGCGCCTTCTATTTAATACTTAGTTCCTTAAATTGTCCTCCTCTCCGAGAGTATTTCGATTTTAACTTTTTCTGGCGGCCACTCGTCGATCCTACCGACTCTCCATCATATGATTTCCTCTATCTCCTCTTTGCGCATACCCTATGATGTGGGTTTCTTCTGCTGTTTTTTCAGTACTACGACGGAGTTTTACAAGGTTGGGCCAAGTAGCGATTCCTGCGGAGCATCCTACAGTTCATATCTAAGGTCAGGTCATCACAGATTTTTATTTCCAAACCGTAATCGTTTGAAAAATTTTGCTTGACAGCCAAATTAACTGGAAATCATGCTTTTTGTTACCCTCGTTACGAGCATTTTTAGATCACTGCTTGAATGAGTCTTTGCAAACAAGCCGTTTATATTTCAGTTCTTCTAACTACAGTTATTGATCTTTTCAGACGAAAAATAATTTTAAGTGCCCACATTTAATCGTTGTTTCATAAGCAATTCTGATGTCGAACGAAATTTTTAAAACGATTAGGATTTGGATCACTTTTGATACCGCGCTGTATATTGACCGTTAGTTCCGCGTCGAATCCGTCCCTGCCTGAAGCTTTGGCTTCAATACGTCCTGGAAATAAAAAGGATTAACGGAAAATTCAAACTGCATCTTGTAGCTTGGGTCATATTTCAACATATTTTTAGTTGAAAGTTAAAAAAGAATTTTTTTCAAACAGTCCCAGTTTGATGGTTAGAAAGTTTTCAATGTTTTGTTCAACACCCTGTATAAAATTTATGTGAATCAGCTAATGTTATACAGAACAATGGCTAATAGTAAAATGATCGTGCTTGCAAACGCTTTTAACAGAGTTTAATTTGATCGCGGCGCTCGAATGTTGCATCAAGTTTATAAAAGGCAAAATTTTCGCAAGCGCCGCTGAGTATTGAGTAGGTTATATGAAAACTGAATTATTTGCTGATGTCGTCATTTACAATACACGTGATTTATTTCAAAGGTTTGTAACAGCTTTGTTATCAATTTTTTCAAGCGCCGTCAAGTAACTCTTGGTCTATTGGGGGCAATTCTCCTAAATATCAATTATTTCACAGACTTATTTTCTTAAGACTGTACACAGGTATTCAAAATGCATAATCTTTCCAGGAACGCTGAACGTGTGTATTCCCAGAGTACTCAAGGATTTAGAATCCGGGGATGCCGGAGGATTTATACGTCCGTCTAGCCGGGCGAGCCCACGTCAAACTAAATGTACAAGTTTTGCTCTTATCGAATATATGGTTTATGGAAATTGTGCTCGCGGGATTTCACATGTGTGTTTGTGTTTTGCATAAATACTGATAATGGTGGAAAGTTTTTCGAAGATGCCGTACACCCCTCTGTGCCCCAAAGGAAAATGTTAAAAATATTACTCTGGTTGGAGAGATTTAATACGTGATGTCATAGTTTGTTCACCGCTAGCGCTGGGATTACGTGCTTTCATGCATTTCGTGGACTTCCTGTGATAAAAATTCGTAAAACATGTACTGCACTTTCTACTCGTGTTTGCTGGATCCTAGACGAGTTGTTCTTAGAGCTTACTAAACAGTAAATTTGGATTTTTAAGTGTAAAATCTATAAGATACAAGAACTTCATCTTATATATATATATATATATATATATATATATATATATATATATATATATATATATATATATATATATATATATATATATATATATATATATATATATATATGTATGTATATATATATATATATAGGGTGGCGCATTGGAAACGAAACAGACCGATTTGCGTCCCGAATTTTTTTTAAAGAAACGCTGAAACACGTCAATGTTAATATTGAAGGGGACATGTTTTGACATAAAACTCAACTTTGTCACATCAACCCCTTAATCACATCAACCCCTTAAGGGTGGTGATATATTTTAAATAGGGGACATGGGTCGAGTGTGACATCATTTGAAAGCTCTTTCTTTTCTGAATTCAGCACACACATTTTTTTGGAATTTTTGTCAACTCGTTAAACAATTAATCACAGTTGAAGTTGTAAAAACGCATTTCACTCATTCCGATAAGAAATGTGCTGACAGTCAATGTTTTGTTGGTTTGTAAACAAAAAATTGACTATCAGAACATTTCTTATCGGAATGAGAGAAATGCGGTTTATTATTTCAGTTTATCGGTCGGTTTGATACTTCATAGTACTATTGAAAATTAATTTCACAATGGTGTATTCTGTAGAAGAAAGAGTTGAAATAATTACTCTTTTTTTTTTCAAAAACGATGATTGTGCCAACCGTACCGCAAATTTGTTTAATGAACGACATCCGAACTGACATGTTAACAGAAAATACATTTTGGAGTTAGTTGCAAACTTTCGACAAAGTGGTTCAGTATCCAACAAAAAACGGGATCCTGAACGTGAATTTCGGGTTAGAAATGAGACTACTGAGATTTAAGTTTTAGGACAAATTGCTTCAGACCCAACTTTGAGCACGAGAAAATTGGCCACTGTTTCAAACATCAAAGGAAGAACTATTCAGCGAATATTGAAGCATCATAAATTTCACCCGTATAAAATTCATCTTGTACAACAACTGAATGAAGATGATTTTGATCGGCGGCTGGAGTTTTGTGAAGTTATGACTGCACGAATAGGTGATAACGGGGACTTTCTGTTCAATATCTGTTTTTCAGGCGAGTATACGTTTTTATTTACCTCTACAGTTAATCGTCATAATTGTCGTTATTGGGCAGATAATAATCCCAGAAATTTTCACGAGGTCCACACTCAAACTCGACAGAAATTGAATGCCTGGACTGGCATTTATGGAGACCGTTTAATCGAACCAATTTCTCTTGATGGCAATTTGAGTGGCGAAACGTATTTGGAGTTACTAAAAGATATCGTTTACCCTCTAGTAATTGACATTGTTGAAAATGATGATCGCTATCAGGAAAATTAGTGTTTCAAGAAGATGGAGCTCCTCCGCATTTTTCACAACGTGTTAGGGAGTTTTTGAACAGAGAGTTTCCAGAGCAATGGATTGGGCGTAAAGGTGCTATTGAGTTGCCCCCTAGATCACCGGATTAAACTCCTTTAGACTTCTTTCTGTGGCGCCATTTAGAGAGTAGAATTTTCGCAACAGAACCGGAGTCTCTGGAAGAATTACGACGACGCATTGTTGAAGAATGCCGTCTAATAACTCCACAAATGCTCCAGAATGTCAGAGGTCGTTTTGAAAAAAAAATGTACTTTTGTATGGAAGCTGGTGGTCAACAATTTGAAAACTTACTTAACCAAATAAACATTTGTGAACGTTTGGTTTTGTTATTTAGTTTTTTTTAACGAAAAATTGACTAAATAGTGCATTTCTTATCACAATGAATGAAATACGTTCTTGCAACTCCAACTGTCAATAATTTTTAAAGGAGTTAATAAAACTTCTAAAAAAAAATTTGTGTGCTGAATTCAGAAAAGAAAGAGCTTTCAAATGATGTAACACTCGACCCATGTTCCCTATTTAAAATATAAGGGTTGTTATCACCAACCTTAAGGGGTTTATGTGACATCAACCATGGTTGTGGCATTGTATTTAAGCAAGCTGAATGTCTGCACGATCCGCCCTTCACAGTGGGCGTATAGCCGTGGGTCCCGTATCCATGTAATGGTGGGCATGTTAAAGATCCCTACCCTCCTTACAAAAAGGCGGGGATTCGGCAAAATATTCAGTATACTGAGGTGAAACTGCCCCCTGGCGTCGGTGATTGGCCATAGTTGCGGAAATAGACTGACGTAAAAGAACCAAAAACAAAGTAAGGTGAACTCAATTAGTCATATGAAAAAGTATTGTTAAAGTGAGCTTAAAAAATGGCAGCTATTGTATTTGATTAGTGACATTTCTTTAATGAAATATGTCCAAATATGTATACAAAATAGACACATTTATGCATCCAAATCATATCATCAAGTTCGGCTTCCAGAAAATTCGGTAAAAGAATATTTTCTACTCCTGGAATAAGTATGTCCATATGTCTAACTCCAGTTAAAGTATAATCATAAAATATAGGCCCAACAATTTTGTTTCTGAAAATTCCACACCAACCACTAACAGTTTTTCTTCCTGATTTTTTTATTTGTTTTACCAATTTTTTGGGGTTGTGCTTGTTTTCCCACGACCTTGGATTATTTATCTAAAAACTTCCGTAAAAAATATGATTCATCAGTCCATAATATTTTAAGAAAATAATTGGGATCTTCATTCAACTTTTTAATCATCTTGCGGCAAAAGTCCAGCCTTTTGATTTGATGAGCCTCTGTTAAAACTTGTACGGGTTAAATTTGATATGGTCTGTAGTTGTTATTTTTTTACGTACGTTGGATTTTGGAATAACTTTTACCTAATTCATCGACTTTTTTATTACAATATGAATTTTCTAAAAAATAATCTAATATTTCAGAAAAGTCACTTCTTGAATAAATATGAATGGGCTGACTTTCGAATAGAAGCAGTATATCAAACTGTTCTTCCTGGTTTTCTTGAAGTACACGCTTTCTTCTACTAAAACTGGAGGTATTATTCACCTTTCGGTAAATATTTTTAAACGTATTTTCTGATGGTGTTGGACGATTTGGATTCCACACGCTACATGCTTTTTTTGCCGCAAGCTTGTTTTTGTTATTTTTTACATAACAAGTAAATATTTGGACTTTTGCTTCCTCACTGTAAACCATTTTTATTATTTCATTAACGAAATGGCACTTGTCCAACATAATAGCTGTCATTTTCAAAGCTTACTTTCAACTGTTCCATATTTACAGAAACTAATTTTACTATCATATTCCACGTTTATAAACCAAATAAAGTCTGGACGCAGCAAGTGCGTTATGAGAGCGAATTTTCTTTAAAATGTTTTTAAAAGCAAATGTATTTCTTTGATGAAAGCAGGCATTAAACTTGGTTGCCTGTATAGTAGAAACAATGTACCATATTTCATCGAAATAACTTTATTGTTTGAAAATATATAAACATTTTTCAAAAGTCTGGATGCATCAAGTGTGTTATGGAAGTGAATTTCCATAAAAATGTTTTTAATAGCAAATGCGAGCAGGCATCAATCTGATTACCGGTAAAGCCTATGTAATAAAACCAATGTACTATATTTTATCAAATTCACTTATGGTTTGAAAATATACAAAAAATTTCCGAAAATAAACTTAAATGTTGGTTTCCTAACCAACAAAGCTTACGTTAATAGCAAATTGAGTTATTGAAATTTGAAGGATTTAATGAAAATTCGCTACCAAAACGCATTTACTGCGTTCAGTTTTTTTTTCTTACAAACGCATCATATTTCGATAAAGAATGCAAAAATGCATTTACGAATTTGTTCTACGAAAATTAGCTAAAAATTATAGACCGTTAAACCATAAACCTCACGAAACCCACAGCGAAAGCACCAACTTAACTAAACCGACAGCCAAAGCATCAGAAAAAGGGTCTATTCGAAATGAATTTTCTGTAAATATTTTAGTAAAATGAAGGGCAACTGAAACCTAAGGGTTCGCAGAACACTCTTCTTGCAACATTTTCTTTTCACAATCCGTATTTGTTTCACGTTCTTTGCCTAAACATTGCCACTTTTGACGTTTAAAATTGCGAGTTTGACGTTTTGAGGAAAACTCCAAAATTTGTTTCTATAACTTCTTTGTCTTTAAAGCTAGAGACCTAAATTTTAGTACAGGGTTCACTCTTTATAATACAAATTTGGTTGCCTTGACTTTGTTATTTCCGGAGGTATGAATTCTTTTAGAAAGAAAATACAACATTTTCCTGGAAAAACTGGTCCGATTTTCCTGGCTAACGAACTTATCCAAGCCAGTTATCGGTCGGATATATATATATATATATATATATATATATATATATATATATATATATATATATATATATATATATATATATATATATATATATATATATATATATATATATATATATATATATATATATATATATATATGACGTTTAAAATTGCGAGTTTGACGTTTTGAGGAAAAATTTGTTTCTATAACTTCTTTGTTTTTAAAGCTAGAGACCTAAATTTTAGTACAGGGTTCACTCTTTATTATACAAATTTGGTTGCCTTGACTTTGTTATTTCCGGAGGTATGAATTCTTTTAGAAAGAAAATACAACATTTTCCTGGAAAAACTGGTCCTATTTTCCTGGCTAACGAACTTATCCAAGCCAGTTATCGGTCGGATATATATATATATATATATATATATATATATATATATATATATATATATATATATATATATATATATATATATATATATATACAGATCTCATTAGCGATTTTTTTTAATTCGCTAAAAAGGGTATACGTTAGGGGTAACATATGGTACATTTTTGAAATAAGGAAAAAAGATCATTCCAAAAATTTAATAATAGACAGGTATCCCATTAAAAAAGTATTAGTTTCTTGTATCCCTGAAATCTGCACGCCACTGTACTTTTGATAGCATTTTAACAAAATTCAGTCATAACCATACAACTTTTTTTTCTATAGCCAATAATTACGGCCACGGCGGCGCTGATAGCGTAAGATACTCGCGAAACTTACATAGAACAGTTTTTGTCAAAATTATCTGTTTGTATTTGATTCTTTGCTATTTATAAAGACTAAGTGAAGATTGGCACCTGTGATGAGCACTAATATGTACACTTGGAGAACCCAAATCACCACAAGACATCTTTGTAAAGACCGGACGATCGTTTTACTAACAAATTACGCGTCATCAGAGGATGAAAAAGTCTGGACGCAGCGTTATGATAGTGAATTTTCATAAAAATGTTTTTAATAGCAAACATGTCTTTTAACGTTTTTTTTACAATAAGTTATTATAAGTAGTGGATAATTTATAAAGAATAACCCTATACATTACAAAATCAACCAAACAATAAGTACATATCTGTGGGTACAGGCTTGTCCACCATGAAAGCAACAGATTTGCAAGACACAAACCTATGAACCACAAACTTCTTTTATCTATGTTCTCCATTACACCATATTAGAACGTGTTCATCATCCTAAGTGATATTTTATTAAAGATTCAACACAGCAACTATTGTATAAACTCAAGGCGAGACAATACCGGCAAGTGTGAAAAACACATCCAGCGCTAATAAAAAATGAACGTCGCTTTTCCCAAGAGTAACGGCCTGTTGTCTTGTACGATGACAAGAAACAAAACATGAAACAGACCTGTTTCCACTCACCGCCAGCGTATTATTCTTCATCAAATTATTTGATGATACCAGTTCCCGTGTACAGTTTACGGGAAAATTTACTGATATGCCAGAAGGCCAAAGGCAAGATGTGCTGGGAATCTTGTTCCGCCTACGCACTTGTTTTCCCTCATCTAATAAAATTATACGAGCTCAGTGGTTCTCTTAAGAAGACAGGGGGTTGTAAGGAAAGTCTGGTGTTATTGGAACGGCTAAAAATGTAATAGGTGATTTTTGATCCGGAAATTTCATCTAAATTACTGTGCACGGCAACACTGGAAACATATCCGCAACAGTAATTAATGAATAACAAGAGGGCAAATGTTTTATGAATATTTGAAATATATTTTAAGCCCTCGATTAAAATTAATGAAATGGTTTTACTTATAGATTATTATTTACTAACGCATTTCAATTCACTGAGTAAAATTTGACTGGAATGTTCAATTTGGAGCGGCATATGTTTTATTTTTATTATTTATTAATATATATATATATATATATATATATATATATATATATATATATATATATATATATATATATATATATATTGATTTGTTTGTTAGGTCACGATAATTAAAATAAAAAATAACTAGATTATTGCCTATGTAACTAACATACGGTGATCAGGAGTTAGCACCCGACGTTACAAATTTTTTTAATTATTTGTCTTTTTTATCTCAAGTATAGGCTTTCTACAAAGGCCTAAAACGATTAATTAGTTATGTTATTAAAAGAATAATTTGTATCCAGTTTAAGATGGAGTACAGGTGTCTTATTTTAGTTGAAATGCAAAATTGCGGTTTTTGCGAACCTGTGCTACTTTTTTGTGAAACGAAAGATGCTACAAAGAAAATGTCATAGCCCTCTTAGTGTTCGAAGTACAAGGCGATATTGAAAATGTTACATTTTCAGGTGCCCCTTGTATTTCAGTTGTCTGACAAATGGTCAAAAGGGTAAAAATGAGTCTTTTTAGAAGTTTTTACGTAACATCCAGTGGCGTAGTTAGTTTGTTTTAAATATTGCTGTTTTGAAATATTGACCAATGTTTTTTTTACATGGCCCACATGTATCTATACTTGTCAAGAAATTTGTTTGATTTTTACAAGCTTCGCCAAAGTATATAACATTATGAGCCTATTTTAATTAAAACGAAAAAATCCTAATTTTCATAATTCGCAATCAAAATTTTGCAATATGTTAAACAATAATGCAGCTGTTTATCGTTTACTTGGAAGAAAGTTACAGTTTTAAATTATTTTTATTTGTTATATTTCCCAAAGAGGTTTACAAAATCCATAACAGGAATATAATATAGCTCCAGTAAACAATTTGGCATAACACGAAATATTCTAACAAAATAAAATATAAACAGCATTAATAAGTACACTTTGAGAAAACCCAAATCACCACAACACTTATTTCAAAGACCTTACGATCGTTTCGTTGACAAAGTCAACATCTTCAGAGAAAGATAAATTCTAACTACGTTTTGAGTAAAAATGTTGCCTTTCTAAATCTAACCATTTTTGCTTAGCACATTTTAAAACTTTTTGACCAACTTTTGTGTTAATAGAAATTTTAACATTGAAATTAGGAAAAACCGACTTCTGCTTGCATGATTTTAAAAAAGCAATATCAGCACCTAAAAATCTAATATTAGTACTTAACTTTCTATATAGATTCAGTTCCGTTGACCTGGGAACCATAATTCACTATGTGAAAACTGGAACCTGTGAATTTATCTTCCTCTGAAGATGTTGACTTTGTCAACGAAACGATCGTAAGGTCTCTGAAATAAGTGTTGTGGTGATTTGGGTTTTCTCAAAGTGTACTTATTAGTGCTCATCACAGGTTCCAGTTTTCACATAGTGATATAAACAGCAATTTTATAACTCATTAATTCATACAATATTTCATTTCTTAAAGTTTAGGTTTTAAATATCTTTTATCAATCATTTATTAATAAATGAAGTTCTTTTTAAATTTATTTGTATGTCTGATGCCACCCAAATTATGAGGCATGAACCCACATACTTTTTAGAATTGCATTAAATCTCATGTTCTGCCCTGACCAGCCACAGAAATTTCTTTTAAATTTCAATAATGTATTTTATTATTAATTTTTTTATAAAAATGGCACTTATAATGTTATAGAACAAAACCAGCGTACTGGGTTTCTGACATTCGCCTTTTTCCTAAAGCGCCTCCAAGAAAACTGTACGGTAGTCCAAGCGAGGGTGCTCTTGTATTTATACTGATACGCCTAAAAAGGATAGAGTGGGGCAGATTAAGAAAAAATAACAAAACGAGCTAAACAAGGCATAAAGAGACAGGTATTTTCATAAAAAAGTAGTAACTGCAAAACATAAAACTTAAACGCAAATCAAAAAGAAAGCACTCTTTAACGAAAATAAGATATCTTCGTATCACTCTGACATTAATATGCCAAAAACCAAGAAAAACAAATATTCTTTGGTCTGGAAGATGAGGTAAGCGGGGCCCCAGATTTACTGGACAATGAAACAGAAATTGAAACTGAAGTTGATTATATCCTTGTTAAATTTTCTACAAAAAGGACCATTAAATATTATGTTGGCAGAGTTTTATAGACTTCATTTATTGAGTATGAAGTGAGCTTTTTAAGAAATCAAGGAACGAAAGGTTTTGTTTTACCCAATATTTTGGATATATCAGTGTTATAAACTTTTAACATCGTAATGAAGTTACCAAGAGCCATCAAAGCTAGTACTACAGACGCTAATTCGATAATTAAATTTTCAGTTAATTTTAATGGTTTTTATGACATTCAATCGAGTTTTGATTCATAATTGTCTGGTTTTTCCTCTAATTTGTAACTTAGTATTTTGTTCATCATACTGTCCGAAAGTTCCACATACATGTTCGAAAGTGCCCCCACATTTGTCCGAAAGTGCCCCGCATATGTCTGAACGTGCCCCGCGTGTGTCTGAAAGTGCCCCGTTGTCCGAAGCTCTGCATATGTCCAAAAGTGTCCCGAATATGTCCTAAAGTGTCCCACATATATATCTGAAAGTGTCCCACATATGTCCAAAAGTGCCCTAAGTACAGTCAACGTTTGGACAATTTGTACTTTTTTTAGAACGACTGTGAACGGACAGTAAACGGAAATAGCAGCTTTAACCTACGCGTTGTCTATACAACAAGGTGCAGTTTGGGTAAAGCTGCAAAACAGTTCTGAACTTCCACGTTTGTGAGAATTAAATGCAGTTAACCAAAAGCGTATGACGTATGAATATACCCCGATGTCCCTTACATACTTCAAATTAACAAATACTGCAAGTGGCATTTTATCCCGACTACGATTACATACACTGAAATAGCAACAAGCGTTTGAGCTAGATCATTTATAACTTTAACTTTTAGGACAGAACGTAAAGCTGTCGGGCCTATGTGCGTATTAAGGCCTTGTAAATAGTTGTAGTTTATTGAACAATATACACTTTTTTTATTACAAATAACTTATAAAATCCATTAGAGCTAATTGTTCAATAATATGAAAAGTCACCTAAGTCAGAGACTTGTTGATGATACTAGCGATATAATTTCTTCCCAAAAATACCTGGTGCACACAATCCAAAACAATTGTGAAGCAATTCAACCGAAAAAACAAAACCAAGACACATATTATTAAAAGCGCTTCTAGCATATGTGCCCAACAATTTGGATCACTAAAACAACACACATTTTTCCCTCCTTCCTTTCCCTCTCACACACCAACCTCTACACAGCATGTCTCCATAGAAGCAAAATGGCTTGTCAATGAAGACACCCCAGATACAATGCGCACAAAAAGAGAGAGAGATAAAACAATTGCATCCGACAACAACAGTCTCATTCTTCCCTCTTATCCTTCCCTCCCACCAACACAAAACCACCCCCTAATCGACCACTCCTCAAACAACACCAAAATTCTAAAACCATAAACAGCTGTACTAAAAACAAGCGGAAACAAAAAAATTAAATAAAAATTTAAGCGAAAGTAGACCGCCTTAAAAGAACACAATACAATACAATACTACGTTAAAGCTGTCCTATAACCTTTTGATTGTCCTTATCATTACGAGGGTAGGTCAATACTGTAAAATAAATTATATAAATATCCATCTCATGAAAAAGTGAGTTTAATTTATCAACCTAATGCCATATTTTTGTTCGCCTATTTATAATTGCCCAGGAACAGCAGCAACTAAAATCGATAAAACTCATGAACGCAAAGAAAAAATTCCAACGGAATTCCATTAATCTCTTTTACTGCAGTTTGATTACTGTTCAATACAATTAAATTCGAATCCTTTAATACCAACGCGGAAAACTAAAGCAGTTCTCTGGAATTGTCATAACCATTGTAGCGGACACAGTGCTTTATTGGATTGCTTTTATTCTCTTTTACTTGTTCAAGCGGGCGATTTTATTATAAGTTTAATTTTTAGTGAATTTTCTTTTAAAAAAAATTCACTAATGAGGAGATCCCGACTTTTGAATTTTGAAAAAATTTCTTAAAATGAGCGCTATTAAGCCCCCAAAACACATATCCGGGGTCAGTTTCATTTTTTATATGTATATATATATATATATATATATATATATATATATATATATATATATATATATATATATATATATATATATATATATATATATATATATATATATATATATATATATATATATCACACCGATAACTCAAAAAAACGGGCCGATTTTGATTAAATTTGGTGAATACCTTCCTTTTGCAAATGGCTTGGACAAGTTCGTTAGCCAGGAAAATCGGACCAGGTTTTCCGGAAAAATTTTGTATTTTCCTTCGAAAAAGTTATATCTCAGGAATTAACAAAGTAATGGCAACCAAATTTGGCACGCGAATTTATATCCTTATAGGTAAGTCACTTACCAAAATTTAGCTCTGTGTGTCAAAATACAAAAAAGTTATAGGCATTTAAAGAAAAATAAATTGGGGTTTTTCTCAAAACGTCAAAGTTGCGATTTAAAACGTCAAAATTGGCAACATTTGGGCAAAGAACTTGAATCTAATACGGGCTATGGAAATAAAATGTGTCAAGAAGAATGCTTTACAAACCCTGAAGTCTTAGTTTCAACCATCATTTTCATTCATTTTACTAAAATGTTTCCAGAAAATTCATTTCAAATAGACCCTTTCTCTGATGCTTGGCAGTAGACTTAGCTATAGAGTTTATCGTTTAATTGTATATAATTTTTGTCGAATTTTGTACAAAATTAATAAAGCTCAATATATCCGTTATTATACAAGATATGAAAAGAATTTGTATATATTAATTATAGGGTGTCTTGAGCTACATCTTAAAAGATTATTGTTACAATTACAGGGTGGCCCATAAGTCGTTGGTGATACGAATTTCCTTTTTTTTTTAATCAAACACGCGTTATGTTATTGCATTTTTGCATTTTCCATCGAAATATAATGCATGTTTGTAAGAAAAGAAATTCTGGACGCACCAAGTGCGTTATGGTAGCGAATTTTGATCAAATGTTTCATATTTGAACAGCTCAATTTGCTATTAACCTATAAGGTTGATCAAGAAACGTGTTTTTTCGGGAACACTTAAAGTTTAGTTTTGGAAATTTTTGTACATTTTCACACAATAAAGTTATTTTGATGAAACATGGCACATTGTTTTTACTATATAGGTTATACTGGTAACCAAATTTGATGCCTGCTTTCTTAAAAAAACATACATATTTGTTATTAAAAACATTTTAATGAAAATTCACTACCATAACGCACTTGCTGCGTCCAGAGTTTTTTTTTAATCAAACACGCCTTATGTTATTTCATTTTTGCATTTTCCATCGAAATATAATGCATGTTTGTAAGAAAAGAAATTCTGGACGCAGCAAGTGCGTTATGGTAGCGAATTTTGATCAAATGCTTCATATTTGAATAGCTGAATTTGCTATTAACCTATAAGGTTGACCAAGAAACGAGTTTTTTCGGGAACACTTTAAGTTAACTTTCGGAAATTTTTGTACATTTTGAAACAATTTTGATGAATATGGCACATTATTTTTATTATATAGGTTATACCGGTAACCAAATTTGATGCCTGCTTTCTTAAAAAAACACACATATTTGATATTAAAAACATTTTTATGAAAATGCACTACCATAACGCACTTGCTGCGTCCAGACTTTTAATTTTTCTTTCTTTCTCTCTTTCTTCCTTTCTTTTTTTCTCGCATTGCATCCATGATAAACAAAGCCCAACGAAACATTATTTTGGGTCATAAGCTTCGGAACTCAAAAACGGTAGGGTAAGAGGTAAACCACCAACTCGATAACTGAAACCACTGTGAAAGCATCAGAGAAATTGTCTATTTGAAATTATTTTTTTGCAAATATTTTAGTAAAATAAAGGAAAATGACTATTTAGGTTGAAACTTTAGGCCTTGTAAAACACATTTCTTATGACATTTCTTCTACATAACCCGTCTTTGTTTCAGGTTCTTTGTCTAAAAAGAATTTTGACGTTTCACATCGCGACTTTGACATCTGAAGAAGAAAAACTATTTAAAAAAACTTTGAAAAATTTAGTAATTTTTCTGGCATTTCTTGAGCTTTTTGCGTCAAGAAAACTTACGTTTGGTGCGCAATATTCAATGGGTCAAAATATTTTGTTCTTTATCTCATACTGCTCCGTGCATGCAATGTGCTTAAAAGGGGAGGTTTTAGGTTTTTCCTTTATGTATTGTAACCCTATAGTTGAAAGTACCACCAAAGCATCAGAGAACGGGTCTATTTGAAATTCATTTTCTGCAAACATTTTAATAAAATTCTTCTACATAACCGGTATTTGTTTCAGGTTCTTATATATATATATATATATATATATATATATATATATATATATATATATATATATATATATATATATATATATATATATATATATATATATATCTTTCTCTCTCTCTCCCCCTCTCTCTTCCTTTCTTTTTTTCTCGCATTGCATCCATGATAAACAAAGCCCAACGAAACATTATTTTGGGTCATAAGCTTCGGAACTCAAAAACGGTAGGGTAAGAGGTACAAGACAGGCTTCTCAAGCCGTCATCATGCGAAACCCTGTCCCCAACTCAGCCGCTAGAACGTCAGGTACATACGTTATTAGAAAATATGTAAATAAAGAAATCAAGAACTCATTTTATATAGGGAAGTGGAATGTGAGAAGCTTGTTAACTGGAGAAGTCGAAGAAGCTAAGAACATAATAAAACAAAAGTGCGTTATGGTAGCAAATTTTCATAAAAATGTTTTACTATAAAATATGTTTTTTTAAGAGACATCAAATTTAGTAGATAGTATAACGTTTATAGTAGAAACAATGACCCATATTTTATCAAAATATCTTTTGTTAGAAAATGTACAAACATTTCCTCAACATAAATTTAAAAATTCTCCAAAAAACTGTTCTGACCTTCCCGGCCAGCGAAGATACTTACCTGCTCAAGCAATTTACACAAAAACTACACCGACCAAGATATAATTATTCACAGAAAGCTTTGTGACAGAAATTTAAAAGAATGTTTACATAATGAAAACTTGCAAACACTTTTTTATGTGAATTTAGAAAAAATTTCAGAATAACTTTTTGACAAAAACTTGCTGAAAAAAATACGTGAAACTGAAATTATATACTGTAGTTGGAATTGAAAAAAAAAAGAAAATTTGACCCAGTGTTAAATCATGGTACGCGTTTATAGATGCAAATATTTCCAAAACTAGAGTTTTTAAGTATTGAGTATGTTATGCAAGAGTTGAAGCAGAGGGCATGCTATTCACTTCTGAAACATAAAACACCAGCTATTTCATTTGAAAAAATTTAGTTACGGAAGTTTGATTTTTTTCAAATCCAACCATTTTTTGAGAGCGCCCTGTATATGGCATCTCAAATTTTTTCGACAAATAATATAAACAAAAACCTCCGAAAGTGTCAGTTTGATGGGACTTCGATTTCTATTGGTTAAAAACGTCGTATCACAATGCTTGATATGTGTCAAAAATGTGAAAAGTTACCAAATAATTGAAATACCCCGAAAACGATGAACGATTTGATTTTTTTTTCCTAGCAAGCATGCATTATAATTTGATGGAAAATGCAATAATATAAGGCGTGTTCTATTAAAAAAGAAAAAGCTTTGTATCACCAACGATTAATTGGAGACCCTGTGATTGTCAAAATATATTTATTAAATGCAGCTCAAAACACACTATAATTAACTTATATAATTTTTTCTCGTATCTTGTATAATAACGGATGTATCGAGCTTTACCCTAGAAAGGCGTCACCCTGTATATATGTAAACATAAAAAAGAGAAATTAACCCCGGATATTTGTTCTAGGAGGTCTAGTTCGCACTTAGTTGAGGAAATCCTTTCAAAATTCGAAAGTCGCGATCTGCTCAATAACAAATTTTTTCTACGAAAATTTGCCAAAAGTGATAGACTATTAAACCACCAACTCGATAACTGAAACCACTGGGAAAGCATCAGAGAAAAGGGTCTATTTGAAATGATTTTTTTGCAAATATTTTAGTCAAATGAAGGAAAATGACGATTTAGGTTGAAACTTTAGGCCTTGTAAAACACATTTCTTATGACATTCCTTCTACATAACCCGTATTTGTTTCAGGTTCTTTGTCTGAAAAGAATTTTGACGTTTCACGTCGCGGCTTTGACATTTGAAGAAGAAAAACTATTTAAAAAAACTTTAAAAAATTTAGTAATTTTTCTGTCATTTCGTGACCATTTTGCGTCAAGAAAACTTACGTTTGATGCGCAATATTCAATGGGTCAAAATATTTTGTTCTTTACCTCATACTGCGCCGTGCATGCAATGTGCTTAAAAGGGGAGGCTTTTCCTTTATGTATTGTAACCCTATAGTTGAAAGTACCACCAAAGCATCAGAGAACGGGTCTATTTGAAATTCATATTCTGCAAACATTTTAATAAAATTCTTCTACATAACCCGTATTTGTTTCAGGTTCTTTTCTGAAAAGAATTTTGACGTTTCACATCGCTACTTTGACATTTGAAGAAGAAAAACTATTTAAAAAAACTTTGAAAAATTTAGTAATTTTTCTGGCATTTCTTGACCTTTTTGCGCCAAGAAAACTTACTTTTGGTGCGCAATATTCAATGGGTCAAAATATTTTGTTCTTGTGCTTTTATCTAATCACCAGTGTCCCCAAACATTTTTTCTTTAAATGCTTATAATTTTTTTTCTTTTAATTTTATTTATTTATTTATTTATTTATTTATTTTCGGAGATAAAAAAAATGTACGAAAGAAAATCCAAAATTTTCCCGGAAAAACTATTCCAATTTTTCCGGCTATAGAACTTATCCAAGCCACTTACAAAAGGCAGGTAGCTACCCAATTTTATCGAAATAGGTCCATTATTTTTGAATTTTTCGACTACGAAAAATTCGCTAAAAGGATATAATACACTTGGCGTGTCGAAAGTAAGGTGGTTAAAAAAATTGAGACGTGGAAATTGATAATGGCAGAATGATATATAGTGAAACAGACAAGAAAGTTTCTTTAAAGACTGATTTATATGATCGCCTGGCCACTGGCAAATCAAATCCTAAAATTGATTCTTTATTTTTATTTATAGTTCTAGTAATTTGTTTGTTCCATGCTCTGCTTCACTATTTCTGGTCTGTTTCCGCCACGACGGCTAATCGCCGTCGCCAGGTAGCAGTTTTATCTTATCATCCTAGGAATATTGCCTCGAGCCCCTTGCTTTCTATAATAAGGGTAGGGATATTTTGCCTGTCCAACATTGCATCGTACATGAAGGCATTCAACTTGCTGAAACAAAATGCTACAAACTCAACTTTTACAGGATGTATTGAAATGACGCTTCTTTTGGGAATCGAACCCAGGATCTTTGACTTCAGAGAGACCCCAAGCCACCGAGGCAGCTAAAAAAACATTAGCATGTGCAGAAGCAAATATATTAGCAATATATGTCAAAAATATGAAACCCTATTTAAATTCAAACGTCTGGCATTGAATTTGTGTAGTGGCGTGCGGTCCATGGAAGCATTGCTTCCCTTAAAATAACGACTACATACCTAAACCGCATTATTTAAAATCCCTTTTGTATTTTAAATATTAAATTTCAAATTCTAAAACTAATTTAATTATTACAATTTTTATTTCGCAAGCTCACACACATAATTATTTATTATGCATCATACTGTATTTGTATATACGCTCCTAGCAAGGACGTCGTCCCAGTAAATGCGAAATTTTTAGAACGTGTTGTACTGGGAAGACCCTGTGCACGTACGAAGTGAATGTCTCTGATTATTTCGTAGATATAAGCAGTTGACTAAGTTAGATACATTGGCATTTTATGATTCTTAGTATGGCTGCAAGTAGGTCAGCTTTTAACAGCGGTGTCGGTGGGGGTGGGGATTTACAAACTTTACAAACAAGTGGTAATAATAACTGTGATTGTATTGTGTGTTTTTTGATAACCAAAGGATTTTCAGCTTTACCGTTTGCTTAAAAACTTGCTATTATTAATAAAGGTAGGCCGAAATCTGCTGTAAAAAACTTAAATCCAAGAATTAAAACATGTACTCGACATTTCAACGCGGAAAAAAACTTATAAACAATATGAATAGTTAACGGGTTGTGAAAACAGGAATAAACTTTTGTTGGCCTGGTAGTCTATTTGTGACTGAAAAGGGGGTGCGGAATAAAAGTGGGTTTTCCGACTTGAATAATCTACATAAAGTAGTAAAAAGACATGTTATGTCTAAAGCGCATTTACAGACCTTTTTAAAATGAAGTGTCTTATGAAAAACGCGAATTGAATACGCCGTTGACAAGCAGACAGAAATTAGTCATCGCCAACACAATGAACTGGTTGATGAAAACAAAAACATATTAAAATGACTTATTGAAGTTGTGTGTTTTCTTGGTCAGCATGAGTTGGGCTTCAGGGGTCATGACGAAACAACTACATCTGCAAATAGAGGAAACTTTCAAAGCCTAGTTTCTTTAATAGCCAAATACGACACTTATTTAAAAAATCGTTTGGAACAGTCTAACGTTTTTCGCGGGACATAAAATCGCATTCAGAATGACTTAATTTCGGCTGCTGCCACTATTATTTTGAAGAGAATTAAATCTGAAATTAAACAGACTCGTTTCATTGCTATCGATCTAGATGAAACAACCGATGTAACTAATTTAAGTCAACTATATGTAGTAATACGCTACAGATGGGAGTGTGCAAGAAAGATTTTTAGGCTTTAAAAATGTGACAGAAGATCGTACCGCAAACGCTCTATATAAAATTGTGCTTAATATTATGAAAGATATTGAGGAGGCTGATAATAAATTAATTGCCCAAAGCTATGATGGGGCTGCTGTTATGGCCGGACATTTGAGAGGTCTTCAAGCTAAAGTGCGGGAAACGTTCTCAGGTGCTCTATTTGTACACTGTTGTGCTCATAAATTTAATTTAATTTTATCCCAATCTATAAATCATATTAAAGAATGTAAAGTGTTTTTTGCTACCTTAAGTAGAATGAATTTGATAAGTTCTGGGAAACAAACAATTAAATTAGGAAAAGTGGAGCCACGAAGAAAGCGTCTGCGCACTGATAATGTGGAATACCTTCAAACTTCTTACCGCCGGCTTTTCTACGAAATCATAGATCAAATTCAGCAGCAAATTAAATGCAGATTTGATTATCTCAGTGACCTAAAATTTCTTGAATTGTGTAATTTTGGAGGATTTAAAGGGATACCTTTCCCAGAAGATTCATTCAAATCATTATTTCACCACTATGGACATTATTTTGTCAAAGCCTTATTACGATCAGAACTTACAGTCTTTTATGAAACCGATGTTATTGACACAAAAACTAACGCCAGTGAACTTTTAACTTTCTTAAAACAATCAAAATTGGAAAATGCATATTCTGAAGTGTTGAAATTATGTGAATTAGTATTAACAATTCCTGCTACTAATGCATCTTTAGAACGATTTTACATTGAAACGTATCAAGAGTTTTGTTAGGAATTCAACAGGACAGGAAAGACTTTCTCAAATTTCAATTTTGTCAGTTGAAAATAAACTCGTCCAGTAAATGTCCCAGAATCCACAGTTTTATGACGACATTATGAAAATTTGCCAAAAACGACAGAAGAATTGAGTTACACTACAAATAGGTAAGTTTGTGAGAATTTCTTCCCTTATTTGAAATGTCACCGCACGCCCCTGAATTTGTGTGTGTTGAAATTTAGTACATAAAAATGTTAACAGTAGGATTTTCGAGTAGTTATGACGATGCTTATTGTAGCCTCGATCAAAAGAACGAAACCTTTTAAGGTAAATTACTTTAGTTTATCTTTTCTATCAAAGTAAGAACTTATTCATAGCGTAATCCACTATGTTTACTTACATAATAATTCACCGATTGCTACCCAGTGCATCCCGAAAGACTTCAAGCCTCCTTTGATGTGTATACTCCTTTTATGGCGAGTGGCATAAAATCCCTTTCACTGATTTCTACCGGTGATTCTTCCAGTTATTTTCCACCCCTCGGAGAATCCATATCAACACCTATATTTATGTAAGTTTGAGACGTCATTTCGTCACAACCGCTGATTCGTTTGTCATTCAGGCAAGGAGCATTAGCGAAAGCAGAATGTGCTTGTCAACGAGCAATCAAAGAAAAAATTAAAATCAAATTTTCATTCAACCGAGAGATGCTGCGGGACTCCTGGGACTCCTACCGTATCGAAAGGAAATGAAAATTTATTCATACAGGGGAACGGTGAAGATCCGGAAAAGAAATCTCAGCAGGTCTGTGCGACTCCTCTCCAAATACTGAACATAAAATAATGCTTGTGTTTTTTAATTGATTTTTATATAGCGTGTTCCAAGAAAGTAGAAAAAGTCTGGACGCAGCAAGTGGGTTATGTAAGGGAATGTTTGATGAAAATGTTTTAATTTTTAATTTTAAGACATCAAATTTAGTAGATAATATAACCTTAGGGTAAGAACCTCGGTGGTTCAGGGGTAAGAACGTGTGCCTCTGAACCGAAGGGTACTGGGTTCGATCCCAGGGTACTCCTTTCACTTTTTCAGTACAAACTGTAATATTAACATCAACCGAGGTTCTGGCACTGTATTTCTGCAAGTTGAATGTCTGCACGTTCCGCCCTTCGGAGGGGCGTAAAGCCGTCGGTCCCGTGTCCATGCGATGTTGGGCACGTCAAAGATCCCTACGCTCCTTACAGAAAGACAGGGGTTTCGGCAAAATTTCCAGGATAGTGAGGTGAAACTGCTCCCTGACGTCGGTGATTGGCCATAGTCGCGGAAATAGGCCGACGTTAAAGAAACAAAACACACACACACACAACCTTAGGGTAAAAACAATGTACCATGTTTTATCAAAATAACATTGTTTTACAAAAAGCACAAAGATTTCTTAAACATAAATTAAAATTTTTCCCAAACAACACCGACTTGTCTGGCTAACCAACCTATCTCAGCAATTTACACAAAAACTACACCAGCCAAGATATAATTATTCACAGTAAGTTTTTTGACAGCAATTTAAAAAAATGTTTAGATGAAAATTTTCAAACAATTTGTTTCGCGCAAATTCGCCATTTTTTTTACAAAGATTAGTTCAGTAATCTTACACAAAAATTATAAAAAAACTTTTGACGAAAATTTGCTTAACAAATTTTATTTACGAAAATTCTAAACCATTTTTTACGTGAAATTGCATACACTGTTTTTTTGAGACAAAAACTTTTTATACGAAAAATCACTGAAAAATCATAAAATTCAAATTATATACTTAATATGTAGTTAAAATTGAAAAAAAAGTTAAACCAGTGGAAGTAAAGAAAAAAGTATGGACGCAGCAAGTGCGTTCTTGAAGTGAATTTTCATAAAAATGTTTTTAATACCAAATATGTCTATCTAATGCAAGCATGCATCAATCTGGTTACCAGTATAACCTATATAGTAGAAACAATGTACCATATTTTATCAAAATTACTTATTGTTTGTAAATGTACAAAAAATTTCCGAAAATAAACTTAAAATATTGGTTTCCTAGACAACAAACCTTAGGTTAATAGCAAATTGTGTTATTGCAATTTGAAGGATTTAATGAAAATTCACTTCCAAAACGCACTTACTGCGTCTAGATTTTTTTCTTACAATCATGCATCATATTTCGATAAAAAATTCAAAAATGCAATAATATAATAATAAAAAACAATTTTAGGGATCATCAATAACTTATGGACCACCCTGTGATTGTCAAAATAAGTTTATAAGATGCAGTTAAGACACCATATAATTAATGTATACAATTTTTTCTCGTATCTTGTATAATAACAATTATATTTTCTGGCCAACGAACCTATCTCAGAAATTTACACAAAAACTACACCAGCCAACATATAATTATTCACAGTAAGTTTTTTGGCAGCAATTAAAAAAAAGTTTAGATGAAAATTTTCAAACAGTTTGGTTCGTGCAAATTCGCTATTTTTTTACAAAGATTAGCTAACTAATCTTACACAAATATTATACTAAGTGAGTGGTAAAACACGAAGTAACGTGCCGCCACCTAGTTGCGGAACCAAGTAGTATCTTGTCACGCCATCTCCAAATAACACAGTGTTAAAAAATAGAGACTGTGTACAACCAACTAACAAGTTAGTAAATTGTCAGCCTTGGTCCATTTCCACCCTAATATAGGGACAAAGTATGTAAGGCTAGATGTATTCTCGCAACAAATAGAATCGCAGACTCGTTTAGCTCTAATTAGAGCTCGTCAGTACGGCATACTAATTGTAGCGAAAATACACCTATAAAGTAAAACGGCTGTGGTACCACACTAAGTGAGTGGTAAGACATGAAGTAACGTGCCGCCACCTAGTGGCGGAACCAAGTAGTGTGTTGTCTTGTCAGCTCCGAATAACACAAAGTGTTAAAAAAATTGAGACTGTATACAACCAACTAACAATTTAGTAAATTGTCAGCCCTGGCCCGTTTCTACCCTAATATAGGGACAAAGTATTGTTACGTTCTACGAAGTTCTGGATTCGTTGACTAACAACAGACAGCTTTTCAAACTACTAATTTATTATAAGCAACTATTTTCCAACACCAGTATCAACTAAAATGTTTCTCTCTATTATTAAATGTCCATAGAATTATATTTCACTATTCGCCTTCTATGATCGCTTCTTAAACACCAACACTTACTGCTGACTCGCTTAATACTCTATGGTCACTTCTTCACCACACCGACTTAATACTGAACTAACTCACTCTATGTACCGTTCGTCTATTTGTACTCTCCGTAGAGATTCTAGACCTTCTACACTATTCTGCACCTGTCACTTCTGGCCCCTTGTAGAAATATCATCCCAGAGTGTTCGCTGTTACCAACACACTACATCTGACCACAGAGTAAACAAAGTCCATAAACTTAATTCTCATAGACAAATGTGACAGTATGTAAGGCTATATGCATTCTCGCCACAATTAGAACCGTAGACCGGTTTCGCTCTAATTAGAGCTCGTCAGTACGGCATACTAAGTGTTGGAAGGTTGGCTACCATAGCCGTTTTACTTTATAGGTGTATTTTCGCTACAATTAGTATGCCGTACTGACGAGCTCTAATTAGAGCGAAACCGGTCTACGGTTCTAATTGTGGCGAGAATGCATCTAGCCTTACATATTTTGTCCCTATATTAGAGTAGAAATGGGCCAGGGCTGACAATTTACTAAATTGTTAGTTGGTTGTATACAGTCTCTGTTTTTAACACTTTGTGTTATTTGGAGCAAGCGTGACAACATACTACTTGGTTCCGCAACTAGGTGGCGGCACGTTACTTCGTGTCTTACCACTCACTTAGTGTTGGAAGGCTGGCTACCATACCCATTTTATTTTATAGGTGTATTTTCGCTACAATTAGTATGCCGTACTGACGAGCTCTAATTAAAGCGAAACCGGTCCACGGCTTTAATTGTTGTGAGAATGCATTTAGCATTACAAAAATTATATAAAAACTTTTGACGAAAATTTTTTCAACAAATTTTATTCACGAAAATTCGAAACCATTTTTTACGTGAATTTGCATACATTTTTTTAACAGTAACTTTTTATAGGAAAGATACCTGAAAAAACACATAAAATTCGAATTATATACCTAGTCTGTAGTTGAAATTAAAAAAAAAAAATTTGAACCAGTGGATGTAAAGGAAAAAAATCTGGACGCAGCAAGTGCTGCGTGAATTTTCATAAAAATGTGGTTAATAGCAAATATGTCTGATGCAACCAGGCATCAATCTGATTACTGGTATAGCCTATGTAGTAAAAACAATGTACCATGTTTTATTAAAATTACTTATTGTTTAAAAATTTACAAAAATTTTCCGAAAATAAACTTAAAATATTAGTTTCCTAGCCAATAAACTTTAGGTTAATAGCAGGTCAGGAGATAACTCTTTTTAAAAAAATCAATTTTCTATTTGGCGGTATAAAAAAAAATTCAAAATTGCGTAATGGTGTTATAATTCCAAGTTTTAAGAACCGTTTTTTCACACGAAGCAACTTTCTACGTCAACACTCGATAAACAGGGCTGACGATACTATGCTAGAACAATTCTAGGTAGATCGTGGAGGTACACACTTGGTTTAAAAACAAATGTTTGGTGTGTGATACTGAATCGTCGAATCATAGGTCATTACTTTGGTCAGATGCTGGGATATTTAAAGTTTCTTCAGGTGGACTTAATTCTGCACCTGGTGGCCATATACCCAGACCAAGGGCAACCTGATCTTCGAGCTATCAACCTCTTTTTCCAGTAGGATTCACGCTATTTAGCCCCCGCCTGGGCGTACTTATGACAGGTGTTTCCGAACAGGTGGACTGGAAGCAGAGGATCTGTAGAGTGACTACCAAGATCTCTTGATAGCCCGTCTATCTTTTTTTTTCTTATGGGGTATCTAAAATTCACAGTCCACAACAACAAGCCAAACACTCTAAATCGTGTGAAGCAAAAATTCTCGAAAAACCTCCAGTCATTAATAATGTGCTTCACGAATCTATCGATCGACTTGGATATTGTACGGACAAAAAAAAACTTCATTTTGAAAATACCACTTAGTATTTTTTAAATCCACTTAACAAACCTAACCGCCTTTAAATTTTGTCCCTGCGTATTATGTGAAATATTTTAAGGCAGTTCGATTTGGTACAAAAAAGCTTAATACGTTTCTTTTTTCTCATAAAATATAAAATCAGAGAGATATCATAATATAACGAATTAAAAGCCTTTAAGTGTATCTTGGTTACATGTGAACAACAAATAGCTGAAGAGGAATTACAGTTTTTTGCTTTTGTAAATCCCACTGCAACCATCAGGATGATCTAAATTTATTAAAAACAAATAAAAACTGTTATAATTAATTGTCAATTTAATTAATTGTCAATTAATAATGATACATCGATAAATTAAAAAATATGAATAAATGAAGATATAAACGAAAAACAACTTTTACCACAAATGTTCAAATATATCGCCCCTTTCTCGATGCATTTTTAGGCACGTTTTCATACACCTCTGGGAGCTTTTACAATTTTTTGACCGTCCAGATTACCGATAAAATACCTAATGCCTTATTTTAGACCCTCTACATCAACATATTTTTCTATTTGTAGACTTCGCTTTTAACAATACCCCACAACAGTGTGTACAACGAGGTCATGTCTGGACACGATGGACGCCATTGACTGGTACCATGAGTTGCTATAATTCTGTTTTTAAAATATTTCCCTAATGTCGAATAAACTTTTCTAGAATTATGAGTCGGTGCTCCATCTTCCTAAAAGAAACTTTGCTCTTTATCTGCCAAATTTAAATAATCCAGAAACTCCCTCAAATTTTCTCTTAACAATTCATTATAACGTTCATCTGTCATATTTAGTTAAATTCAAAATTAACAATTTGGATGAAAATGTCGGTCATAAACAAAGAATTTTAGTTTTGAAGGTATTGGGAAATGATTAAAATCAATGAAGAGTGAAGGCAAAGACTGGTTCATTAGATGAAACAAGTAAAAGCCAAACAAATTTGGTATGTCAAAATTGGAAGTATGTTACATTTGGATGAAGTTTTAAAGCAGTTTTTGGTGGAATTTTATTAAATTATGTTAATATACAGCACAAGCCTCAAGCTTATTGTGTAGACATGTTGTACGATTTATGATAATAAGTAAATAAGTAAATAAAAATATTAAATATTAATTCCTTAATAGAATATAGGCACTATAATTCTCGGGTCAATCATGCCGCAGCAAACATTAATACTGAAACGGCCATTGAGGATTTGAAGGTTCGGTTAGAAATAAATTCTTCTGCTCCAATAATGATGGGTTTTTCTGTTATTGGTTTAAGAAATTGGACTCGTCCATCCACAAAATTTGTTGCTCAATTTTGGTATGACTCTTAAGCCACTGGAAAACGCGTAAGCTTCTCTTCTCGTCACCTATATGAAGTTCTTGAACTGGTCGAGGGACAAATTGGTATTTTTTTCAAAATACTGAAAGTAACGGCTGTACAACGGACGGCAAATATATTATAGAATTGTTGAGAGTAAGCTAAATGAAGATTGAAACCTGTGATGAGCACTGATAAATACACTTGCGGAACCCAAATCACCACACCACACCTTTTAAAGATCTGAAGATCGTTCCTTAACAAAGTTAGCTTCATCAGAGGATGTGTGCGTGTAAAAAAAGTGTAGAAATTCTATTTCAATTTTCAATTTCAATTTTTCATCCTCTGATGACGCTAACTTTGTTAGTGAAACGATCATCAGGTCTTTAAAAGGCGTGTTGTAGTGATTTGGATTCTCCAAGTGTACTTATTGTTACAGTAAGCCTCAAAGTGACCTAAGATGTTAATTTTCATTTCCTTGTTTATAATGTAAATCCTCTTCGCTCGCTTTTGTTAGAAAATCGTCTCACCTTCGATCTAGTTGAAGAAAGTATCGGCGGTCTATAGCTTCTCTTTCTGGAAATACTGTTTGGTGCCCCCGAGCTGTCTTCTTAGATTTGGTTCTACATATAATACTCCAACATACAAAATTTTCATAATGTGAGAAAGAGATTTTCAGATATACTCTGCGCAGTTTAAATTCACGCTACTGAATTTTGTATAATTTTTGACGTTTCAGGTGTGGGTATTTATCCACAACCTACTAGTTTTCAACTGAATGGGAACTGTATGAATTTTGAAAAAGGCGTTATATCACCCTGGTTTTACGTTTCCAAAAGTAATCAAGATTTTGTGTTAAAATGGAATCGACTTTAAAGGTTTTGCGTAATACACGGGGTGTTTTATTTAAGAAAATTATATTTTTGTAAATATCTCAAAAACACGACGTACAATTGCATTTCGGTTTGCATGTGGGTATAAGCGAGAAGAATTACACAACTTTGCTAATTCAACGGACCGGCTCAATAATAACAAAGCTGACAATAGTGTCCACTAAATTTGGAACACTCTGTATAAATTAATATACAAATTTGTTGCCTTCATTTTCAATAAAATTGTATCTCGTCCTTAGGCCTTTCCAACCACAATTCATCCTAACAAATGCACATTTTCGCCGGACTAATAAATGTTGTATGAGACCGAGAATGTGGTGCAAAAAGTTGTGGTGCTAAATTACCCTTGAATCTATACACCCTAAAGTCATAAAAACTACTATGATGTCATCTTCATAGAAATTCTATACCTACGCTTCTCATGAAATTTAATCTAAAAAAGAAAATATTAAATACCCTCGCATCTACCGATATAACATCATCATCTACCATCATCATCGTTCAGTATTAATCAGGCAGGCTAGACAGCGCAGATAAATTTTATTATGGTGGAATAGAGACGTTAACATGCATATATGTAGAGGGCCATGATGGGGCGCTTGTTTTAGCCCATATCAATCATAACCTGATAAAATGTAGACTCTGCATCGGTGCACCGTTGTTTCCGAACATTGGTGGTATTGACAGCCAAGTGCGCTCTTGGATATGAACCGACCGTTCGCAAGTAATTGGATTTTTGTGCATACATTAACTTAACTAAAATAAAACATGGCCAAGTTGATTAAAATAACTCTGTTGTTGTTTCGACAACAGACTATGCTTTTTAGCGTCCATTTACATCATACGTGGTTGTGTTAGGAAGGAAATTTAATAATGTCATAGCCGGTGCCGCGCATACGGTATCGCTATAATGTTACTCTGTAAAAAGCGTACGTCCACTGGAGAGAAAAAAGTAATAAACGTGTTTTCCGGCTAATGAAATGTTTTCAGCTAATAAGCTACATACTGGTGCAAGTTTGTTACGAACGTTATTAGTTTATCAAGCAAATAAAGTTAGTGAGCTTTTTTGGTCTTGTAACGGCGAAAACAGTAGAATTACGCCATTCAAATAATAATACATAAGTACACTTGGAGAACCCAGATCACCACAACACATCTTTTTAAAGACGTGACGATCTGACCTGACGAACTACTTACTACTAACATTACCTTTTATACTGAATCTTAGGTAAAGGACGATACCGAGAGGGAGACTAACTCGCAGGCAAATTTTTTGTGTATTATATTTTAATTGCCGGACGAGGTTTTGAACTTCCTTTATCACTTTACCTGACAGGTTTCGGAATGTTTATCTGCATCAAAGACAGAGCGCAAACAGAGGACTACAAACCAGTGACGGGGCTCGGTTTAAGGATCGTGGTGATTTGGGTTCTCAGAGTGTACCTATCAGTGCTCATCACAGGTTCCAAACTTCACTCAGTAATAATAATCCAATTGTATGCTGTTACTTTAGTATGAGAGTTAACAATATGATAGTTGTATTGGAAAATTTCATAATGCTTTGTAGATATCATTGAAATAGAGAACAAACTGGAAGGGGCACGCCGTCCTAAAACTGTGATCCCCTATGTGGGAAGGGTCCGGCTGCGACCGGGTGGGATGCTGTTTCACTCAACGCACACAAGCCTATGGCTCAGTAGTGACAGTCGGGTAAAAACCCGGTGTAAAGGAGTCGCGGCGAATAAGTTATTAAGCGAGTAGTCGAACTTAATTAGGTTATTAAAGGGCCATTATTTTAGGACCATTTTAGACACAAACTAATTTTCTTTTAATAAATCATGTTTTTTTCAAAAGGAAGCATTCGGATTAAGCTCAAAGGTAAATAATTTGTTTAACTAGAAGAACAGGGTACCCAACGACCTGAAAAACCAGGAAAACCTGGAAAAATCAGGGAATGTGAAATACCCCGTAAAATGCCAGGAAAATTTGTGATTTAAGTCAAATGTCATGGAAATCAGTCAGTAGACCTGGAAATTGTACTTTGTAAAATTTCGTCACTCGCAGATGCATTTTTATTATCATTTCATATATATTATATGACGTAAATAGTTTTCTCTCACTTAGGAAAATATATCTGAACAACAATGCGTTTTACCTTGGGTACCAATATCATTTTAATCCGCCAATGAACGCAGCGTATGCCACATCATGTGCCGATATAAATGGCGTCTTCCTGATCTATCTCAAACATGTCTCTTATCTAAATCTTACTTGAAATGTTCTTCCTTGAATGCATAAAATGCAAAATGCATTTTTGGTATTGGCTGGGTAAAGCTGTGCCTTGAATGTGTTTATTTTATTTTACCCTTTATGATCTTGAAAGTTGCAAAATATTTGGCGCATGTAAACAGTATCTTTGTTTCATTTTTGAGCGCATTTTCATAAATAAAATTTCGCTTTTAGAGAGGTACCGACTTTCGACTTTAAAAAATTAATGGGCCTGAATCTAAGCTTTTGGAACCCATTTCCGAAGCTTATCCAAATTTATATATACGAACAACATGGTTTGCGAAGTTTCTACGCCACCTAGAGACTTCTGGTTTATTCAGTTATGAAAGTCAAGTTTTTCCACGAAAAAACTGCAAATTTTCTTCTCGAAAATGCTCTATATTATAAATTTAAGGGAGTTAAGCATACTTATGGTTTTGATTATGTAAGTTTTTTATTCAAAGTCTTTATTTATTTTGTTCATAAAAGAAGTAATTCGGTATGTGTGTTTTAGAGAATTTTCTTAAAAAAAAAACTGATGAGGAGATCCCGACTTTTGAATTTTGAAAAAATTTCTTCAAATGAGCGCTAATTAGCCCCCCCAGAAAACATATCCGGGGTCAGTTTCAATTTTTATATGTTTATATATATATATATATATATATATATATATATATATATATATATATATATATATATATATATATATATATATATATATATATATATATGTATCACACCGATAACTCAAAAAATAATGGGCCGATTTTGAATAAATTTGGTAAAAAAATTCCTTTTGCAAGTGGCTTGGATGAGTTCGTTAGTCAGGAAAATCTGCCCAGGTTTTCCCGGAAAATTTTGTGTTTTCTTTCGAAAAAAATTTATATCTCCGGAATTAACAAAGTAAGGGCAACCAAATTTGGTACGCAGGTTTACATCCTTATAGGTAAGTCACCTACCAAAATTGAGCTATGCAGGTCAAAAGACAAAAAAAGTTATAGGCATTTAAAAAAAATTGGGGTTTTCCTCAAAACGTCAAAGTGGCGATTTACAATGTCAAAATTGGCAACATTTAGGCAAATAACTTAAATCTAATACGGGCTATAGAAATAAAATGTCTCAAGAAGGATGTTTTACAAACCCTAAAGTCTTAGTTTCAACCGTCATTGTCCTTCATTTTACTAAAATATTTGCAGAAAATTCATTTCAAATAGACCCTTTCTCTGATGCTTGGCAGTAGCCTTAACTATAGAGTTTATCATTTAATGGTATATAATTTTAGTCGAATTTTCGTAAAAAATTAATAAAACTCAATATATCCGTTATTATATAAGATATGAAGAAAATTTGTATATATTAATTATAGAGTGTCTTGAGCTACATCTTAAAATAATATTTCTGCAATCACAGGGTGGCCCATAAGTCGTTGGTGATACAAATTTCCTTTTAGTGAATTTTCTTAAAAAAAATTCACTAATGAGGAGATCCCGACTTTTGAATTTTGAAAAAATTTCTTCAAATGAGCGCTAATTAGGCCCCCCAGAACACATATCCGGGGTCGGTTTAAATTTTTATATGTTTATATATATATATATATATATATATATATATATATATATATATATATATATATATATATATATATATATATATATATATATATATATATATATATATATATGTATCACACCGATAACTCAAAAAATAATGGGCCGATTTTGATTAAATTTGGTGAATAAATTCCTTTTGCAAATGGCTTGGATAAGTTCGTTAGCCAGGAAAATCGGTCCAGGTTTTCCCGGAAAATTTTGTGTTTTCTTTCGAAAAAAATTTATATCTCCGGAATTAACAAAGTAAGGGCAACCAAATTTCATATGCGGATTTATTTCATTATAGGCAAGTTGCCTACCAAAATTCAGCTCCATAGGTTAAAGGATAAAAAAGTTACAGGCATTCAAAGAAAAATAAATTTGGATTTTCCTCAAAACGTCAAAATTGCGATTTTAAACGTCAAAATTGGTGAGTACATTCCTTTCGCAAGTCGCTTGGATAATTTTGTTAGCCAGGAAAATCCGCCGAAGTTTTCCCGGAAAAATTTGTGTTTTCTTTCGCAAAATATTTATATCTCCAAAATTAACAAAGTAAGGGCAACCAAATTTGGTAAGCTGGTTTATATCGTTATAGGTGTGCCACCTACCAAAATTTAGCTCTGTAGGTCAAAAGACAAAAAAGTTATGAGCATTTAAAGAAAAAATAAATTGGGGGTTTCCTCAAAACGTCAAAGTGACAATTGAAAACGTCAAAATTCGCAACATTTAGGCAAATAACTTGAATCTAATACGATCTATGGAAAGAAAATGTCTCAAGAAGAATGTTTTACATACACCGAACTCTTAGTTTCAACCGTCATTGTCCTTCATTTTACTAAAATATTTCCAGAAAATTCATTTCTAATAGACCCTTTCTCTGATGCTTGGCAGTAGCCTTAGCTATAGAGTTTATTGTTTAATGGTATATAATTTTTGTCGAATTTTCGTAAAAAATTAATAAAGCTCAATATATTCGTTATTATACAAGATATGAAAAAATATTGTATACATTAATTATACGGTCTTTTGAGCTACATCTTAAAAAATTATTGCGACAATCACAGGGTGGCCCATAAGTCGTTGGTGATAAAAATATTTTTTTTTTGTCGAAAACGCCTTATTTTTTTGCATTTTCCATCGAAATATAATGCATGTTTGTAAGTTAAGAAATTCTGGAGGCAGCAAGTGCGTTGTGGTTGCGAATTTTGATTAAATGCTTCAGATTTGAAAAGCTCAATTTGCTATTAACCTATAAGGTTGACCAGGAAACGGATTTTTTCAGTAACACTTTTGGTTTACTTTTGGAAATTTCTGTACGTTTTCAAACAATCAAGTTATTTTGATGAAACATGGCACATTGTATTTACTATATATGTTATACTGGTAATCAAATTTGATGCCTGCTTTTTCTATATAGGTTATACTGGTAACCAAAATTGATGTCTGCGTTCTTAAAAAGAAAACACACATATTTGCAATAAAAACATTTTTATGAAAATTCACTACCATAACGCACTTGCTGCGTCCCGAGATTTTTTTTAATCAAACACGCCTTATGTTATTGCATTTTTGCATTTTCCATCGAAATATAATGCATATTTGTAAGAAAAGAAATTCTGGACGCAGCAAGTGCGTTATGGTAGCGAATTTTGATCAAATGTTTCATATTTAAACAGCTCAATTTGCTATTAACCTATAAGGTTGACCAAGAATCGTGTTTTTTCGGGAACACTTTAAGTTACTTTTGGAAATTTTTGTACATTTTCACACAATAAAGTTATTTTGATGAAACATGCCACATTGTTTTTACTATATAGGTTATACTGGTAACCAAATTTGATGCCTGCTTTCTTAAAAAATAACTCTGGACGCAGCAAGTGCGTTATGGTAGTGAATTTTCATAAAAATGTTTTTAATTGCAAATATGTGTGTTTCCTTTTTAAGAAAGTAGGCATCAAATTTGGTTACCAATATAACCTATATAGTAAAAACAATGTGCCATGTTTCATAAAAATAACTTTATTGTGTGAAAATGTACAAAAATTTCCAAAAGTAAACTTAAAGTGTTCCCGGAAAAACTCGTTTCTTGGTCAACCTTATAGGTTAATAGCAAATTGAGCTATTCAAATTTGAAGCATTTAATGAAAATTCGCTACCATAACGCACTTTCTGCGTCCCGAATTTCTTTTCTTACAAACATGCATCGCTGAAAAATTAAAAAATGCAATAACATAAGACGTGTTTGATTAAAAAAAAAAAGAAGAAAATTTGTATCACCAACGACTTATGGGCCATCCTGTGATTGTAGAAATATTTTTTTAAGATGTAGCTCAAGACACCCTATAATTAATATATACAAATTTTCTTCATATCTTGTATAATAACGGATATATTGAGCTTTATTGATTTTTTACGAAAATTCGACAAAAAATATATTCCATTAAACGATAAACTCTAAAGCTAAGGCTACTGCCAAGCATCAGAGAAAGGGTCTATTTGAAATGAATTTTCTGGAAACATTTTAGTAAAATGAAGGACAATGACGGTTGAAACTAAGAGTTCAGAGTTTGTAAAACATCCTTCTTGAGTCATTTGATTTCCATATCCCGTATTAGATTCAAGTTCTTTGCCTAAATGTTGCCGATTTTGACGTTTTAAATCGCAACTTTGACATTTTGAGGAAAACCCCAATTTAGTTTTCTTTAAATGCCTATAACTTTTTTGTCTTTTGACCTACATAGCTAAATTTTGGTAGGTAGCTGACCTATAAGGATATTAACTAGCGTAAATTTGGTTGCCCTTACTTTGTTAATTCCGGAGATATAAATTTTTTTCGAAAGAAAACACCAAATTTTCCGGGAACACCTGGGCAGATTTTCCTGGCTAACGAACTTATCCAAGCCATTTGCAAAAGGAATTTTTCCACCAAATTTAGTCAAAATCGGCCTATTATTTTTTGAGTTATCGGTGTGATACATACATATATATATATATATATATATATATATATATATATATATATATATATATATATATATATATATATATATATATAAATATATATATATATATATATATATATATATATATATATATATATATATATATATAAATAAATATATATATATATATATATATATATATATATATATATATATATATATATATATATATATATATATATATAAACATATAAAAATTGAAACTGACCCCGGATATATGTTCTACGGGGCCTAGTTCGCGGTCATTTAAAGAAATTTTTTCAAAATTCAAAAGTCGGGATCTCCTCATTAGTGAATTTTTTTTAAGAAAATTCACTAAAACACATATTTGTTATTAAAAACATTTTTATGAAAATTCACTACCATAACGCACTTGCTGCGTCCAGAATTTTTTTATTTCAAGCATTATGAAAAATGTCCTCGAAGGGAAATATCAGGGAATTTGATTTTTTATTTCTGCTGAGTACCCTGAAGAAATAAGTTGAATTTTCTTGTTTACTATAAAACATAAATAAAGCAATGCAAAATATACAGTATTCACAAAATAACAACAATGTAGGCGTGGCATAATACATATTATTTGAAATAAAAGCAGACACAATATTGCAAATACAGAAAGGTTGGTGGTAATCTGTATTAGGTACCTATGTACATATAATTAACTTACCTAGCATTATACAGTATGTGCAAAATAAAATCGTTAATCGGTTACTCATTTACTCAATTATTAGTGGTCAAAATTATACATTATGTCTTACAAAGAAGCTACGCTTGTGCTTGTATTAACATAATTTTCTAAAAATCGTCAAATAATTAAACTGTCAAAAGTTTAGTTAAATTTTGCTCGATCTTGCCTTTTCCTCTCTTCCATCTTCCACAAACATTTCTATAGCCGTTGCAAAGATTTGTCTTTACTCTGATCTCAATATTTATCTTTATTTCAACCAAGCCTTCTTAAAAACCATATGTATATATGTATCATTATTTACCTAACGACTAAACATTGTAAAATAAAATGGTTTTGCGTAAGTTATGGCGTATAGTTGCCTTGTTACCTAACAACCCACTGAGCAAGGTAATATTGCATTAACATTGCAGAATCTTTTCCAAAGCAAGTGTAAGTTTGATAGATTACTTGCAGAAAGCTTCCTGCAAGTTTGTTGCAAATTGCAAATCTTCCCCCCAGTGACTTTACATATGTAAGTGTTTCTTTTGTAACTTTACTGCAAGTTTACTATAGTGAGCTGTTACAAACTTTCTTTACACTTACAAATGTTACCTTACAGCAAGCTTCAATTTTAAAAGGACCTAGCAAAGTTGTAAAATTTAAACTTACATTTGCAACTTATCTGCAATTGTATATATTATATATACAGTGCAAGTTTGTAACTTGGGATAATTCCAATTAATCTACTTTAGCTTTTTTTCAAAAATGCTCGGAGTCAGATAATATTCTCAGTTACAATCTTTTCAAAAATGTATTATACAATTTGCGTCAAATGTCATTGATAATTTTAGTAAATGACGACCTTAGTTTTTTGTAGTCTATTTTTAAAGTACACATCAAGCGATACAAGACCTAAATTAAAAAAAATTCAAATTTTTATTATAAATCTTAAGTTGAAAGCACAAAAAAAATTGTGTAGTTAATCAATGAAAAAAAAAATTAAATCTGCTGCTTTTCTACAACTTCACATGTAAGAACTTTAAAAATAGTCAACAAAAAAGTAGGCTTGATTTGAAGAAATTATTGATGAAGTCATTTTTCAAATATGTTACATACCGTATAGATTTTTTAAAAGACTGCAACTTGAAATACTAATCAATGTGTCCAAGAATTTTTGAAAAAAAGAAACTGTATTTGATTAAGTGAATTTATTTCAAGTTACAAACCAATACTGAATATATGTATAGGTGTATTTATACATAATATATATTTCTTGTGAAACTGTAAAAAATGACTCAAGACAATGTTAATTAGAATAAAATCTGTATTGCATAAAAAATTAAAGACTTACAACATATTATTCATTTCTGCTGATAGATATATAGATTTTATTGACCATCAAATGTACATGGTAAGTCACTTCCTTTATAAGTACCGACTATAGTCACTAGATAGAGATAGTTAAGACATATAGCGAGAGTGCTCATGTTTAGGCTAAAATGCAGTTCTAGGCAAAACTCGACGACAAAATATATAAATTGAACTTGTGAACTTGAATCGTTATTAATTGACCGATATCAAAAATTCTTTTTTCTAAATGAATACCAATTAATTGTTTTTGATATTGTTTTACTAAATAACTCTTAGTCGTCTAGGAAAACGTGTGAAACACCAATAACAAAAGCGAAGTCTTCTGCAGCATAACTTATTTTGAGCGGCAAGAAGTTTTTTAGCTTCTAAAGTATATGGTAACATGTGACATAAAATCAAGTCAACATATCAAATACTATTGTGAAAAAGGAAATATCTAAAATGGTGCATTCATTTTGATTTTAGATAAAGTTTCATTAAGCAAACGTAAGAATATGCAATGGATAAATCAAGCGCATGGAAACGAATACAACTTCAATGCGAAAATAGCCTAAATATGGTGACAGTCTCTGAAAGTGTTCACGCATGTCTTAACTATCCCTATCGAGTAAGTATAGTACTGTCAATGTCTGTGTACATTGAGTTAAAATAAAGCAAAATTATGACTACAATGAATTACGTATATATAAAAAAAGTCTGTGGCTAGTGGAACTTGCATTCCAAAGCTTTTCCCTAACACACACCACACCCACACTACAAAGAATGAATACAAATAGTATGTAACACTATACACATTAGTTTAGAGCACCAATAAATTCCTTCACCTTGGTTTTTTGTTTTATAACATCCACTAGTGCCTACTTTAATCTTGTTAGTGGGAGTATCTTAATAACATTAGGTAGAAAATTGAGGAATTTCATTCCCAAGTAATTAAACATCTGCTTTGTTTTCTCCTTTTTGTGCAACGGTATTTTTAATTCATGCCTGCAGCTGGTATTGCTGTTGCAAGCTTCACCATTCACTGGATATTTTGAATACATATACTGAAGAAGAATATGGCTGTAAACGTACCTAAGTATCCCATTGGCCTCGAATACATCAGGACAGCTTTTTCTTGGACCTACACACACAATGTCCTTATTGCTCTTTTTTTCATGATAAACACATGTTCCGCTGCTGACGAATTAACCCATATGAATGTTCCATACGATAGGATATTGCGACAATGTACAAAATAAGCAATCCTGGCAGCTTGGTGGGTATTGTACTGTTCCACTGTTCTTATGGATAAGCCTCGTGCTTCCATAGGTCAATCATGTTTAACGTTTTAAAATGGATTGGTTTGACCAGGTAAGACATCTCCAGGCTGCTTCTAAGGACATAACGAAATTCGTATTTAGTAATTATGTTTTCTTTTTCGTTGAGTAGATTTCATAAAAAGAAACAAAAATATAAATTGGAACAGCCATTTGAGAATAACTCACCAATAGCGACATATCAAAATTTAATTATGCTACAGAAAAGTGACTGATTTTATTGAATTCACACATGTATTTAGTATATAGCTGTTTTAGGGATTCTTACCTTACATGTTTGTCGATATACTCCATGTTTTATTATCCACACTACAGACAACGAATTACTTAATTACACCAAAAATCTAACAATTCCGGCTACAATAAGAATGTTTAATCTTTAAAACTTCCAGAAAAATAAATGTACATAGATCAAATAACAGCATATCATAAATATAAACAACAATCCGCCATTATTGATTATTGCCGGGCGCTTTGTCACGAGTCAGTTCGCTGTTGGAGTTGGTGTTGCTATTGGACGACGATGACATACGATCAAACATACACGAACACGAAAACAGGGGAATTCAAATAAATGTTTACAAATTAAAATAAACTTTCAGAAACATTACAATTGCAACTTTACGTGAGCTTACAAATGGAGAAAAACAACAAGCCTGCAAAGGAGATATTACATTTGAAAGTTATGTTAAAGTTTCATTTGTAAGTTTGCATTGGTTTTTTGGCTGCAAACATTTAGAAATGTTGCAAACTTAACTTGCCTAATGGTAAATTATCTAACGTTGCGGTAAGCATTTGTAAGTGACCATGCTTAGTGGGAACTGAATAGTTTCATTTTTGGCATGAGTTTGAATACCTATATATTTTGAATATGTATTAATATTATACTTAATAATTGGTACTTCATGAAGATTCTCTTGCATGTCAACAATGGAACATATTTGTGTTAAATTATTGACAAAAGGCTTGAAAACTAACACACCTATTCTATGTTTAAAGTTTTGCTTACCCATATAGTGCAAATTTACCTCAACCCTAAATACCTTTTCAGTCTATTTAACTATATTAAGCATAATAATACAATTCAAACATCCGAATTATGATTTACACGTTTTCAAAACTAGTTTACTGAAAATAGGTAAGGTTTAAAATACGTATAATCTTTGTTCTGCGGCGTATTATAAGACAATTTAATACTTACTTATCGATTGTTTTATTTCCTGTAGGGGTCCCTTCATTTGTAAACCCATATGCACAAGAAATATTTAACCATTTTTAATAATAAAACCAGGGGCGGCTTGTCCATGAGTGCTGTGGTGCTGCAGAACAACCAAAGATGCCAAGAATATTATTCCTAGTTGGATGAAACCATTAAAATCCTAATTTATTGTCAGGGAATGGATACGTTTTTGGATAATTCTTCTCTGGCTTCACTGTTGGTTTTTAGTGGTGAAGGACGTAGCCAGCGCGTGAGCTAACTGGAGCAAGTGGCCCTTCGAATTCTGGAAGTTCTAGGATGTTCTTCAATGCTTCTGTGACTATAGTTTCGCTGCTTGACAGCATTTTCAGACAGATTAAAATTGAATTAGTACGAAATCATGACAACTACAAATAAATATCTGTTGCTATGTTATGATATGATGTTTTGATCAAAAAATTTTATCAAATTGAAAATAAAATGAAACACAGATGACAGATGAGGTTTTCAAAATGTCTATGTGATGTATGTCAATATTTAACATAAAAACTAGAACTAGCCTATAATAACTATGATAACAGTTACAACAATAAAATAACTAAACAATAACAGTATAAAAGTAGTCTCTATACAACGAAAATATCGACATACATCAACTCATTATTTTATTACAACTTTTTTGAAATAATAGTTAAGTTTATTTTCTTTGACATATTTAATTAGAAAGAAGAATATCCAAGAAAGGGGAATTCATTAAATCAGTTTGCTCGTTTAAAACAAGGTAGTTATTGTCGTGTGTGTGCCTTTTGACTTCTAAAGCTTCAAAAAAGTCTAGTTTACGTTTGTCATTATAAAAATGTAGTGGTTGTATGCGGTTATTTATTGTAGGTCTATGTTCGGTATCAATAATATGTTTTGCAAATGTAGATCTTTTATATAAAAGCCCGCAACCACCAAAATTATATGGCCACCTGAAAACAATTAGAAAATTAGAAAATAATTCATTTGACTTTTCAATATATAGGAAACCAACTTACACTGACACAACCGTACCATACGATTCATGTCACCCTTTTTCACAAAATCTGTCAGCCTATCATTCTATGATACATCGTGCATTTTCAATACCTATGTCACAAAACAATTTTGAAAAAGAAATTTCAATAATTAAGCAAACAGCATTTAATAATGGCTACTCTGTTAAAATAATAGATAAAATGATAGAGAGAAAAGAATACAAATTAGCAATTAATTTAATTTATCCAAATATTAGAGACAAAGAAGACAACAGATACGTTTCGATAACTTATTTTGGAACCATTTCAGAAAACATTTCAAAAATTTTAAACACTTGTACAAATACAAAGGTAGCTTTTAAATCTTACAACACGACGCGTGATTTGTTATTTAACGCGAAAGAAAAATCTTGTTTCCTGACAAAAGCTGGAGTTTATAAATTAGCTTGTACACATTGTAACGCAATCTACATAGGTCAAACTTCTAGAAATTTTAACACCCGATACAAAGAACATATTTCTGCATTTAGAAATAACCACGCTGACAAATCTACATTTGCAAAACATATTATTGATACCGAACATAGACCTACAGTAAATAACCGCATACAGCCACAACATTTTTATAATGACAAGCGTAAACTAGACTTTTTTGGAGCTTTGGAAGTCAAAAAGCACACGGACGACAATAGCTACCTTGTTTTAAACGAGCAAACTGATTTAATGAATTCCCCTTTCTTAAATATTATTCTTTCTAATTAAATAAGTGAAAGAAAATAAATTTAACTATTATTTCAAAAAAGTGATAATAAAATAATGAGTTGATTGATGTATGTCGATATTTTCGTTGTATAGAGACTACTTTTATACTGTTATTGTTTAGTTATTTTATTGTTGTAACTGTTATCATAGTTATTATAGGCTAGTTCTAGTTTTTAGGTTAAATATTGACATACATCACATAGACATTTTGAAAACCTCATCTGTCATCTGTGTTTCATTTTATTTTCAATTTGATAAAATTTTTTGATCAAAACATATCATAACATAGCAACAGATATTTATTTGTAGTTGTCATGATTTCGTACTAATTCAATTTTAATCTGTCTGAAAATGCTGTCAAGCAGCGAAACTATAGTCACAGAAGCATTGAAGAACATCCTAGAACTTCCAGCTAGCTCACGCGCTGGCTACGTCCTTCACCACTAAAAACCAACAGTGAAGCCAGAGAAGTATTCTCCAAGTCTGTATGCAGTATGGACAAGTTTCACCAAGTAAGGGCAACAACAATCAATGAATAGATACGTTGTTCTCATTTCTGAACGCCACACAGTCTGGGATAGACATAGCTAAACATTGAATGAAACGGCTTCTCTCCAGACAACAAATTAATTTAAAATTTACTTCTCATGGGATAAATAAATTTGTTGTCTGGAGAGAAGCCTTTTCATTCAATGTTTTATAACCTCCTTCAAATAATAAAAAGAGAGAAGTGATTAACTCGGTAATAGGCAAGCAGTAGTAGTAATATATGCGGGACCTCAAGTGAACCCAAATCTGGTCAGTAGTAAGGTCACTACTTCCTATAAGTCCCACCCTAAAAAGTTTCTATCTATCAGATTTATAATTAGCAGGATTAGAAATGCTTTATAAGGTTTGAAGATCTTATTATTGTTTACTACTTACGCTGTTGTTGTGTTGTTGCACTGCCCGAAGTCTCATATTTATCAGCGCTCCAAACTAGTGCCTGGTTACGATGATTTTTCTAAAAGTTAATTTTCGATAACTAGGAAATCGAGATCAAGAGTTCTTATAAGCGTCGTCACGGAAGGACAAAAGGGTTTACAGAGGAATTAATTTTCAATCAGACAGACATGTTAATGTAACAAAATATTAAATTTATTCACATGAATTGAATTTGAAATGGTGAACAAAATAAAATTAAATGGTTGGTAACTCTCAAAATGAACATTAGTTGTACACAAATAGAAATCAAATAAATAGCAGGAGCTTCAATAACAAGAAATTATCAATTAACATGCATATGTCAGAATAATGAGATAAATGTGGTTGTGTCTTACTAAAGAAATATAAGCACTTATATATTGAGGTATACTAAAAATCGGATACTGTGTGTCTGCAGCTCAAAAGTAAACAAATTATTATGTAAATTATTTGACGTTCGTCAATTAACTTGGTTCATTTTATATTTAGATCCTGGCCAGTTCTTAGAGTGAGGCTCAATTTAAAAATATATATGTAATTATTTACGTGAAAACTATATAGTAATTATTGAAAATAAGTGATATTAAAGATAATGTACAGGTTAGATATTTTTACAGATAAGATTCACTGATTACAATTTCAAAAATGACGTGTTTAAATTTACAAAAACTGAGATAATTTCAGAGATTAAAACAGGAAATTCATAATTATTCTAATAGCAAGTCTCTGACGTTATTCAAAACTAAAACTTGATTGAGTGTCTTTGAAAGTTCAGATTATAAAAATTCAGTTGCCAGATGAGTGCGTAAGACAAACTTTGCTAGTTCAGAGAAAAATTTTGACTCATCGAATCTTCTGCCCTGAATTACCTGGTTACTCTTTGGTTACTACTGAATCAAATACTGGTAGCTGACACAAGTCTCAGTGACTCCAACAAGAGAAAAGAAGCTGGGAGAAACAGTGATGGTTCCCATTGATGGTTACTAAGCCGGTGGATTTATTGTGTCACGTGTACAAAACCCTTTAACAACCAGGTCGATATTATGAGGTCGCTTGTTTGAAACTTCGCGAATCGTAATTTAAACGTAAATTGAAGCAGCAAGGCAACAGGTTGAAACAAAGAACCACAACTTAACTTCCGTTTTTATGCTAACTACGATGTTTATTTAAACTCGAAAATCACTAAAACATTTCAAATAACCACTGAGTATTGTTAGAAGGCAGTATAGGTAACAGAAAGACTATTAAAAACTCAATTTATAAGACAATTCGAGTGACACCCAAAGTCAACGTGTTTACGCCACAGGCGTCAGTGCCAGACTCCCAGAAGTAGAGAGCGTTCTGCTGCTCCTGACCACTGCACGAAATTTTCAGAGTCATCAGCGTTAGTGGCTGTGTGCGAGCTCTTTCTCGCCTTCATTCTTCGAATGAGATAAAACGAGACCTCCAATCGCTAGCGAACTCACCGACGTCTCTTATACACACCTCCTCAATAATGGACTCGTCCGTTCATTTACTAATCGATTTTCTAGATTTCATCACAATTACGTCAGCTTTTACCTAGAATTTCAGGACAATAGAGATTTTTATTTTCCCCGACAAAGTGCAACGTTTTTCAATATTTAGATTTCGACGTATATTATAGCGAGTCCAGTACGCTCCTTACGATACAGAATTTTTTAGCGACTTTTCATCAACATTATTTTGAAACGAAAACTTGAAATATTTAATATAGATAGGGTTTTTTGTATTGTTTATTATACTTGGGGGTTTTCTAAGTGTTTTTAAACCAGTAATGATTCCACGTAAAAACTGAATCGTTACAGTTTAGAGATTCGTTGTTGTTTGAAAGCTCGCGGTTCTCTGGCGTTGAAGATTTGTGCAGGTGATCAAGCACCAGACGCCAGTCCCAGTCAGCCAATTGTATATTGGAATAATGCAAGTCTCCTAGACTGGTCAAAGAAGTCGCTGTCTAGCATCGTTGTTCTGCCAGCTAGATTACGTGCGGATCGACGGGCACCGCTGGCTATCGGATAGCTTCGGAACTGCCGAATGTACGCTAGAAAAGAGCTGCATATTTTGCAGTTCGCAAGTTCGCAGCTGTTTGCCTTTCGTTTAGCGATAATGCATCTGTATATGTATAGTGTATATTATATATTATCTACATATTATCCGTATTATTCGTAGGAGTTTCCTGTTGGTGATATATGTTAAAATGGATGTAATATTTGAGTTAGGTAAGACCAAAGAGGTTGTAAGGGATAGAGGTAACAAAGGTGCAGTTTTGCAATACAAGAAGCCTGTACACTTTTCCTAACTGGGCGGAGTTCGGTGACTTGAGTGGGAGAAACGTCAGGGACGTATTTAGGAATTTTTAGTTTGGTTAGAAATAAAACTGAAATTATTCAATCATTGAAATGTAATGCTTATTCATGAATTTCTTAAGCTTTTGTATAAATAGGTAACCTAAAAAGGTTCGGAACGCAGCAAGTGCGTTATGATAGTGAATTTTCATAACAATATTAAATAATATATTTATATAAGCTGTAAGATTTAGCCTTATATTAAAGGTTATGAAAATTAATTTATTTAATTAGGAACAGTAAAACAAGGTAAAGAAGGACAAGCAAAAACATGATCTATGACATATATTTATAGAGTAATTTGGATACAAAACTCAAACAAAGCAATTGATAAACAGGAAATATACTCTAGAAAAATACACTAGAAAGCTGGAAAAAAAAATCCTTTGGTTGATGCATTGAGGGTGATTGTATGCATGCAGGAGAAGAACCCCAGGAGGAAGAGGGTTTCTGCTCCTCACCCAAAAATTCGGGGGGTTCTCCTTCCCCTTGTGCATGCATACAACTACCTTCAAAGCATAAAGCACAAGAAAAATTTCTTGTGAGCAACCCCCAAGAAGGTTGCTGGACCTGGGCGAATATGGGGTAGACAGGGTTTAAAGGAGGTATTGCTGTAAAATGTGAAAAACGCATGTTTTCAAAGTCCCTTAATTTTCTTGGGGGTTGTTTGCCAGAAAATTTGCCTTGTGGCCGAGGAAGGTTTTAAGCATGTTGCTGGAAAAAAATATCTAAAACCCTCATGCAGTCAACTGCATATTTACCGAAATTACATTCTACTTCGTCGCCTATAATGTCTTTTTCAGATAATGTAGAATACAGAGCTAAATTAAATAGGTTCACTTGCATTTTCATTTATTTTTTTATTACATTTATAAGCACAATATGCGTATAATTAAGGGAACCCTTAATTAACATTGCAGCAACACAAACTTGAAAAGTGGAGAAATTATTTACAGTATGTTAACAGTTATAAACTTGATTTCATCATGTTACAGTAGTATTCTGATAATAAAAAATTACATCTAACTGTATGCACACAACAGCTGGTGTGTTACGAGATGTGATGAAACGCCAAACTGACTGTACCACAGCATTAGCATAATATTATTATGCTGCCACATTATCATATCTCTCTAGTTATGGTATCATGTCAAAAACCTACACTAGAGGCTAAATTTCCAATTTCTTCTTTGTTTATGGTGTCTGTTTCTACTGTCCTAAATTTCCAATTTGATATTGTCAATAAATAACACTACCACACAATGACAAATGACAGCTGAGCTTCAGCACAGACGCAGTCTAACAAAGTTGTCGGATAGAGTAAATTATGATCGGAGGGATACCTAAGTTAAAAATCATGAGAAATGGGTAATTCGAAATTTGCAGGTATTAAATACAGTATTTTTTAACTGACTGATAAAATTAAATTTTATAAAATGTTTTCTTTATTATCAGAAGTTGTAAAAATTTCATATGTTTATACATGAAAGGTTTAACTACATGAAATTCCTGAAGATCGGGCAACCCCGGTCAGCAACATCTTGACATCTGGCAATGGTTGTGACTTCCATTATTTAGATTTTATCTACAATTTATTTAAATAGCATAACAGTACAGGTAGCTGTATTGCTCTGCCTTTGTCCAACATTGTAGATATTGCATTACAGAATTTGAAGTGATGTCGAGGATTATTTTATTATTAATTTCGAATAACTTCATTTTTCTTTGATCAAAAGACTTGAAAATTGGTACACAACCACATCTCTGTATGTTCTTTTAAGTTGTAAATTTTCGTTCCAATCACTTAAACAATTTGAAAGCTATTGTGTTTACAAAAATATATTTAATTTTTTGTTAGGAAAAACTATGTGTTAAGATCTGATGAACGAACTCATCCAAGCCATTAGCAAAATAAGCGTAATTCCAAAATTTTCTCCAAATTAGTCAAATATTTTTTGGGTTATTGGTTGGATAAATTGTTGGATGAATATATTGGATAAAGTTTTATATTCAAAAGGTTAGATAAATAATAATAGTTTTTATTTCAACAACAGAAGAAAATACAACATAAAGTACATTGTACTGTTTACAAATTAATGTTAACATTCCTTGTCTTTTTTAAAGAAATAGAGATTAATTTCATTGATTGCTGTTGCCCTTACTTCGTGAAACTGGTCCATACTTCATACAGACTTGGAGACTATTTCTCTGGTTTCACTGTTGGTTTTCGTTTTTGTAGGTGAAGGACGTAGCCAGCGCGTAAGCTAACTGGAGCAACTGGCCCTTCTGAATTCTAGATGTTCTTCAACGTCTCTGTTACTGGTTTTGCTGCTTGATAGTATCCTCAGACAGAAAAAATTTGAATTAATACGAAATCATGACAATTACAAATAAAGATCTGTTGCTATTTTATGATGTTATAATCAAAAAAATCTTTAAAAGTGAAAATAAAATAAAACAAATATGACGGATGACGCCTTTAAAATGTCTACGTGATGTATATCAATATTTAACATAAAGATAGAAGAAACCTATAACAGTAATAACTATAATAACAATTACAACAATAAAATAACTAAACAAACACATTAATAAAGCAGACTATACAATGAAAATATCGACACACATCATGTCTTATAACAACTTTTTGGAAAAAATAGTTAGATTTATGTTGTCTGATTTATTTAATTAGGAAGAAGAATATCTCAGAAATCCTAAATATTGTCGTGTATATGCTTTTTTACTTCTAAAGCTTAAAACAAGTCTAGTTTACACTTGTCATGACAAAAATGTTGTGGTTTTATGCCGTTATTTACTGTGGGTCTATGTTGGGTATCAATAATATGTTTTGCAAATGTAGATTTGTCAGCATGGTTATTTCTAAATGCAAAAATATGTTCTTTGTATCGGGTGTTAAAATTTCTAGAAGTTTGATCGATGTAGATTGCGTTACGTGTGCATTTCACAAATTTTGAATACCTATACAAATACAGAAGTAGCTTTTAAATCTTATAACATGACGCTTGATTTATTAGATTATTTCAAATAATTGATTGGAAGTATTATCACAGATGATGGTAAGTGTAGGAAAGGTCTGAAGAGGATCGCGATGGCAAAACAAGCATTCAATAACCAAAGTACTGTTCTCACTAATAAACATTTTAACCTGTACATGAGGAACAAATGCAAGTCGTACGTGTATGGAGTATGGTAATGTATGGGGCGGAAACTTGGGCTGTAGTTAAGCAGGATATGAAGAGAATATAAGCTTTTGAAATGTAGACAAGAAAAATGTCAAAGACAGTGCAGGTTGATAGAAAGACGCTTCAAAGTGTGCTAGGAGAGGTGAAAGAATAAAGAGGCTTGCTCAAAGAAATCGAGAGGAAGCTAAAATTTATTGGCCATATTATAAGACATAATAACTTCCCGATAACATTATTTGAAGGACATACGAGTACTTGAAATGTACACTGAATTATTGGCCCTTAAATAAGAGAAGTTTGTTATAAACAGCCCTTAAACTTCTACTTTTATCAAATAGATTTTTGTTATAATGATGTATTCTAATAGAAACATACATAGATGATATTAGTTTAATTAGATGGCCATAATGGCAAGTCAAAAGATTTTGTTCTCGAAAGTGAACTTCAAAGTTTTTTAAATATGCTGTTTTGGTTTATTATAGTTTTTAATATTCGCATGTTTATTTCCTTTACATTTATAATCACCGCAGATTCATTTATCTATGTTTGAAGAACTTTTTCTGCAATAGTGCAAATAGATATTACATCGTCAGATGGGTATGTGAGGAGTTGACCTTTGTCTTTCTGATCTATAAACGATGTTAATAACGCAGACCTCTCCCCAACAAGTTCACCCGCGCATTCTTCGCATCTCAGAGCTTTTGTTATTTTCCTTACTACATAGCCAGATATATATGTCACGACTTCTTTCTTAAACTCTGATATATTCATATCTAATATTTGAAGAACTGTGTCGTCGTCAAAATTATCTATTTGACTCATGTCTTCATCTGGTTCTTCAGATATTCGTTCTCGCCCACAAGTTTTATTTATTACCTCAATGGGTGACAGAATAGGAATTGCTTCTAAAGGGATACAATTTCCTTTAAATGAATCTTTTAATTCAAGATGCACCATCATCCTTTTATATGCACTTTTAAATTGCTTTGCTGATGGGTTATTGTTATAGCCTCCCATGGATCTAATTTGCCCAAAAAAAAGCTCAATATGATCCTGACTGATTTTGTAAGTGGGAAAATACAGCAAAAAATTATTGTCGGCAATTAAAGTTTTATAAACAAATTGCAAACTTTGTATGCAAAATAAAAAGCCAATTATACCCATTTTTCTACCACTCTCACACAGAAGCGGTCCATCAATTATCCTAAGTGACGTTAAATATTGTGATAGCTCTCTTAAAAATACATTAATGTTTTCAAAATTTTCTGCGTTTATTGCTTTTTTAAAATCTGAATTGTTTAAATTTCTAGAATTAAGAATGTCAAATAAATTGTTTATAAGTCGGATAAATTTCACAGTTCCCTCACATTCTTTGAACTCCTCAAGATGTATAATGTATAATGTATAATGTATAATGTATAATGTATAATGTATAATGTATAATGTATAATGTATAATGTATAATGTATAATGTATAATGTATAATGTATAATGTATAATGTATAATGTATAATGTATAATGTATAATGTATAATGTATAATGTATAATGTATAATGTATAATGTATAATGTATAATGTATAATGTATAATGTATAATGTATAATGTATATATTAAGAATGAAACAGGCCAATGTCACCTGAATGACACAGGGATGTTCATGTACGTCAAAAAATTAACAATAAGAACGACAATGGCACACATAATAAGCATAACAATTAAGGAAAATTTTTCCTTAAATAATACAAAATAAAGATACTTATAAAACACACTTATAACGTTTATAACGTTCAAAAGATAAGAGCTGCAGAATCCAGATCCAATTCCAATATTGTTTTTTAGAGTCACCAGGTGCACTAGGTTTATAGTTTATACTATGGCAACTACACTACAAACAAAGTGTTCATATTATAAGAATTTAAAAACAGAAGATAGTTAATGGTAGTTTATGTAAAACTTCATTGCAATATTCCAAAGATTGTGCCACTGAGTGGCTAAAAAGTTGTGTGGCTAATTTAACCTTCATTTTTTGGTTTGTATAAAATATATGCGATTTTCTTAATTTATTTGCCAAATGAACGCCCTCCTGATCCTGTAACTCATTTAATTTTACTAAATAATCCCACTTTATATTTTCCCCATTCTCATCAATTATTAATTTTTTATCGCCTAATGTGTTTCTTATCAGTTTGATCATATGACATGGATCAAAAAAGACTGCAATTTTCCTACCTGAACTAGGATCAACAAACGTAGAGTTAATGTTCCTCCAATTCAAATCGCAGCCAAGTTCTTTTGCTAACGTTAGGTTATTTGTTGCCCCATCAAAAGTTATTGAGACCACGTATATGCCCGACTCATTTAGTAGCGTTAAACACTGTAATACCATTTTGTTTTTGTGTACCCCTTAAAGAGTCGATTAAAAAATATCCAAGAGGAAGCTTCCATGATTGATTAATGCTAACAAGCATAAAAACAAGAGCTTCTTTGGCTACAGGGTTACAATCGGTCTCAAGATTTATACCAAAATCTACAAACCCATAATATTTTACCCCATCCCATTCTATATGTTGGCGAATTGCCATCTCATCTATGACTAAAGAACATATAAGTTTTCCATTTGTGCTTTCTGATTTTGACTTTAATAAGTTGAACACCTCTGACGTAAAACCAGCTTCCCCATTAACGCTTTGATACCATCTAGATATAGTTTTTGGATGAGGAAGAGCCGAGTTAAATGTGTTTCTGACAAAACTGTAAGCTTTGGGAGAGTAATAATGCAGCGTAGCAGAAAAAGCTTTAAGTTGATTTTCATACTTATGTTTACGACCTAATTGTCTTTGTAAAAATTCTTCATTAGGTTCTATTTGCATTAATGTTTCTAATGTTTCGTCGGTTACTTTACCTTTTAGTTGTTTGATTATATTCGCAAGGGTTGCTGTTCTCTTCTTATAATGATGAACACTACTGCTGAGCCGTTTAATTTTTTTTCATGCATCGAATAACTGCTTCTTCAGTTTACGTTTGCGCGGTGTAACAACCTATAAAAAATGTTCAATGATAAACCATTTATTTTCTCAAGTAAAATGAATATATAAACAAAATTTCCAACAACACATTTTGGTTAATAGTGGTTGAGATAAATTGCAAACAGTTGTTTCTAACTTATTTAATCATGGACTATACAAACTTAAACACCATATAAAATGTGATGGAATAACATATTAGGTTTTTTAAAATTATACTGATTTCATAAACGGCAAAAACTGAATTTAACTCACCATGTCCTTCAAAGTGGGTGGCATTGAAGGTGTTTTCATTTCAGCAAATCCTACACTACTAAACGATCTTTGCGGTACCTCTACAACAGTTTTCTCTTCATAAAAACCAGCACTTGTTGATGGCCGAGAATAATCCATTACAGGTACATTGCTACCAGACCAAGTACTAGTTGACGGGGCAGCTGCAAATGGCACATTGATAGCAGTTATATCAGTCATTGGCTGCTCGCCAAAAACGACTTGTGTTGATGGCTTGTTTGTTACCTGCATAAATAAATTTGAAACGAATACCATTAATGTAAATTTGCAGGGCTAATTAAATTACGATAAATATCATAACAATATATTACGTGAATGTAACTAGTAGCATAGTTACTAGAGATGAGCGATATATAGCTACCGGTGATTTAATCGCTTCTATTAAAAGATCGCTGTTAGCAGCTGTTATTAAAACACAAAACAACAGCGATTGTGAAAACCGAGATTTACACAAATCATTAGAGTAATTATTTCTATGAAATTCATCTTATACTAAAAACTCCATGACAAACAGCAATTGCTGTATTCATAATACACGCAATCGCAGTTTGTGCGAGCGAGTAGAAGTATCTGTATACTTTCCTTCTCGCCAGTATTAGAATACAACATTTCTCCTTTTCTTATAGGTAGAAAACGAAAAACTCATGATACAAATAACGCGAGATATGATAATGAGACTATCTATTTTTAGAACCGTCACGCGCATGGCGTCATGTGGTGAGTCCAATGCAATAATAATATGCTGTCGTACAGTGGAGTTTGACGGTTCATCACAACCCCTTAACAAATTAGGTATTTTACTGATATTTGAGTGCATACAGTTGGAATTAATTTTTTAAGATCAGAATACTATACTATGATTATGTGACATGATGATCAAATCAAGTTTATGAATGTTAACGCCCCCTGTAAATGTCTACGAACGTCTTCTCTACTTTTTAAGTTTGTGTATCACCAATGCTAATTCAGGGCTCCCCTTAATTATTATACTTCACTTGTGCATATATATATATATATATATATATATATATATATATATATATATATATATATATATATATATATATATGTAATATAAAAATGGAATGGAATGTAACTTTAACCACATTAAACTGACGTATAGAAACTTTTTGATTGCGAATGACTTTGTGTTAAGTGTGTAGTTGGCCTTCTATAACGTTACTCACCATGTGATGTCATAGGAGGGGACGGGGCATATGCGCAATATCATATATCTTGTAAGTCATTATATCATGGAAAAACCTGCTGAATCTAAAATTAAAGCAGCACCGAACTGTAGCATATATATGCCTTCCAACTTTTTCATTATATTAAAATAAAAATAATATGTAGATTTCTCTCATCGTATATTCTTGTAATATGCTAATTTTATAGAACTTCTATTAATAGTAAAAATCTGAGTAGTTTTAAAATTATTATAATTTAAAAGCTATCTGAAGATCATATTGTGGTTTCAATTAAGCGGTTAACACTAACACGTTGTAAGTGTTTAAAATAATAGCATACGCACATGCAGCATTGTAAATGGCTAAACCACAATCGCAGTAGCTGTTTAAAGTCCCTGTTATTTAAAAATAACCATTACTGATAGCAGTGCCATTGAAAAACCGCTGTTTGGCTATATATATATATATATATATATATATATATATATATATATATATATATATATATATATATATATATATCACTAATAGTTACATAAATTAATAACCTTGATTCAGTACTTACCAATACAGGTATAGAACTTTTTTTAAAGTATACTGCAAAAGGGTATTTTTCTAAATCATAAGATTCCTCGGTAAAATGTAAATTGCACACATTTGAGTTCATAAAAATATCTTCATCGCTTAAATTTAATGCTCGTTTCCAAGCCTCGTATCTTTAACCAGCTTTGGGAAATCTGAAAATAATATCTCGAATTATCTACTTTATCAGTGACTGAACCTCTAGAAAGATGCAGTAATAGATAAAACGAAACTATTCTACTTTTTTTCTGCTTCCACTGGAACTACATAGGTAAATACATCTAATTCAAATAATAATTGCCAAACAAAATGCTTAATTTCATTAAAAATATTCAATAAATAATGCATTATTAAGATTTTATTTCTTGAAAAAACACAATTGACAATAATAAATGCTAAAGATTTAACAAAAGCAATACAATGTGTAAATACGGACCTGTGAAAACCAATAAACATTTGGCGCCAAACAAGGAAACAGAAGACATGTAAACAACTTACCGAAATAAATGCACAGTTGCTTTATCCTTTTCATAATTGGCACTTTTATTGTACATACAGTTCTTCACAATACACCTTGGCATTTTTTAACTTTTACACTCTTAAAACACTGCTAAAAAACGGCAAAACACACAAGATAACCTCTAATCGCAAATCAACAAACACTTCAAATACTTGTTGACAGCTGACAATAACTTCAAGAGCGGTTGGGGGAACGAATCAAAACAAAACACATTAGCGCGTTATTCAAAATTTTGTTTGTGATTGGACGGTGACAGGAGTGGGAAATCGGCAGGCTGCAAACTCGGCTTTGTTCCCTCTAATATATACAACCTCTTTGGGTAAGACTAACTTTGGTCAACTTAGTTACCACGAACAATTAGCAAGACAATTTAACATAACTATACACGATATTCCTTAGTGATATGCGAATATTTAAGGGTGTGAATATACAAAAAATCTCTGGACGCAGCAAGTGCGTTATGGTAGCGAATGTTCTTTAGAATATTTTTAATAGAAAATGTATTTCTTTGATGAAAGCAGGCATCAAACTTGGTTGCCTATATAGTAGAAACAATGTACCATATTTCACTGAAATGAATTTATTGTTTGAAAATATATAAACATTTTTCAAAAGTCTAGATGCAGCAAATGTGTAATGGAAGTGAATTTCCATAAAAATGTTTTTAATAGCAAATGCGAGCAGGCATCAATCTGATTACCGGTATAGCCAATGTGGTAGAAACAATGTACTATATTTTATCAAAATTTCTTATGGTTTGAAAATATACAACAATTTCCCAAATATAAACTTAAATGTTGGTATTCTATCCAACAAAGCTTACGTTAATAGCAAATTGAGTTATTGAAATTTGAAGGATTCAATGAAATTTCGGTAAATTTGCAGATTAGCTCCCGAACGCTTTTCAACAAATTGTTTTCAGAAACATTACTAGTACCCCACCTGGATGCACAAACCACAAGAAAAATTTCTTGTTCACACCCCCCAAGAAAGTTATGGGACTGGGACTGAATAGGGATGGTGTGCGGGGTAGGATGGGTTTGAGGGGGATATGGCTTCAAGATGTGAAAAAGACAGCTTTCAAGCCCGCTTTATTCAAATGTTTTGCTTATATTTCCTTTTTACTACCTACCCCGCTCAGCACCCCTACTCACTCCTGGTCCCGTAACTTCCTTGAGGAGTGTAAACAAGAAATTTTCCTTCAGGGTTTGTGGATCCAGGGGGGTGGGGGCCTAGGCAGGTTTCTGAAAACAGTTTTTTGTAAAGCGTTCGGGAGCTAAATTGCAAATTTACCGAAAATTCGCTACCAAAACGCACTTACTGCGTCCAGATTTTTTTCTTACAAACGTATCATATTTCGACAAAAAATGCTATAATGCATTAACGAATTTGTTCTATGAAATTTAGCTAAAAAAAAATATGCACCCCTACTCACTCCTGGTCCCGTAACTTCCTTGAGGGGTGTGAACAAGAAATTTTTCTTGGGGTTTGTGGATTCAGGGGGGCCCTAGCAGGTTTCTGAAAACAGTTTTTTGAAAAGAGTTCGGGAGGTAAACTGCAAATTTACCGAAAATTCGCTACCAAAACGCACTTACTGCGTCCAGGTTTTTTCTTACAAACGCATCATTTTTCGATAAAAAATGCAAAAATGCATTAACTAATTTGTTCTACAAAAATTAGCTAAAAAAAATTATGCACCCCTACTCACTCCTGCTCCCGTAACTTCCTTGGGGAGTGTGAACAAGAAATTTTTCTTGGGGTTTGTGGATCCAGGGGGGCCCTAGGCAGCTTTCTGAAAACAGTGTTTTGAAAAGCGTTCTGGAGCTAACCTGCAAATTTACCGAAAATTCGCTACGAAAACGCACTTACTGCGTCTAGATCTTTTTCTTACAAACGCATCATATTTCGATAAAAAATTCAAAAATGCATTAACGAATTTGTTCTACGAAAATTAACTAAAAAAATTATACACCCCTACTCACTCCTGGTCCCGTAACTTCCTTGGGGAGTGTAAACAAGAAATGTTTTGGGGGAATAGGGGTGCTGTGCGGGGTAGGCCGGGTTTAAGGGGGATATGGCTTCAAGATGCGAAAAAGACAACTTTCAAGCCCGTTTTATTCGCATTTTCTGCTCATCTTTCCTCTTTACTACCCACCCCGCCCAGCACCCCTGTGTCCTGTAACTTATTTGGGGAGTGTGAACCAGAATTTTTTTGGGTTTTGTGGATCCAGGGGGGGGCTAGGCAGGTTCCTGAAAACAGTTTTTTGAAAAGCGTTCGGGAGCTAATCTGCAAATTTACCGAAAATACGCTACCAAAACGCACTTACTGCGTCCAGATTTTTTTTCTTATAACGCATCATATTTCGATACGATAATTTGCTAAAAAAATACAGACCGTTAAACCATAAACTTTACTAAACCTACAAATAAATATCCAAAAAGCCACCAAACTTAACTAAACTGACAGCCAAAGCATCAGAGAAAGGGTCTATTTGAAATAGATATTCTGTAAACATTTTAGTAAAATGGAGGGCAATGACGGTTGAATCTGAAACTTAAGGGTTCTCAGAACACTGTTCTTGCAACATTTTCTTTTCACAAACGGTGTTTGTTTCACATTCTTTGCCTAAACATTGCCAATTTTGACGTTTAAAATTGCTAGTTTGACGTTTTGAGGAAAACTCCAAAATTTGTTGCTTTAACTGCCCATAACTTCTTTGTCTTTAAAGATAGGGACAGTTCACTCTTTATAATACAAACACGCGTACCAAATTTGGTTGCCCTTACTATGTTATCCGGAGATATGAATTTTTTTATAAAGAAAACACAACATTTTCCGGGATAACCTGGTCCGATTTTCCTGACTAACGAACTTATCCAAGCCACTTGCAAAAGGAAGGTACTCTGCAAATTTTATCAAGATCGCTCCATTATTTTTTGAGTTATCGGTCGTATATATATATATATATATATATATATATATATATATATATATATATATATATATATATATATATATATATATATATATATATATATATATATATATATATACAGATCTCCCCATAAGCGAATTAAAAAAAAAATCGCTAAAATTAATGATAGTTTGCTTTATAACCTATGATCCAAGAATGTTTTAATACGAAAATACGGGGTGTTACAGTTTTAAGAAAAAAATGGAAATTAAGTAATATTCTCGAAGCCGCTTGAGGTATTTCAGTGATATTTAGTACCGAGAGACAGCTAATAAATATGCATTGTTTTCAATAGAAATATAATTTTCAGCTTAAACAGTGGGGTGCGTACGGCAACTGACTTCGATAATTTTGAATGAAAAATAAAGTATGCCAATGATTTATCGAACTAAAAATTATTTTTGATATTCTCGTTCTATTGGAAACATAAGAGCTCTTTTGAGTTGTTTTCCTGATATGCGCTATTATGTAGTAAAAAAATAAATAAAAGCTGTTATATTGTCCGAGAAAATCTATGTAAGTATTTATTGTGCTATAAAATTATCAGTTTATTTAAATCGGCGTTTTCCCCACACATTTTAATCTAATTTAATTTTCGCACAGAACACCAGATGTTTGATGAAATTGAAAGTTTTCTAATAAGCAGACGCTAAAACGTTATATTACTCAAGTTTTAACGAAAAAATGTCAATTTCCACCAAATCAAACCAGCCGAGACGATATCTCAATTCGTTCTAAAGTTATCGTGGCTACAAACAGACATACATACAGACCGGCAGACAAAACGCGAAAAATTTTTTTGAAATTTTTATCGCCGATAAATAAACAGGCGGGAGGTCACATTCTCAACAAAATAAGTTCCTATAATAAACTCAGTCCACTTAAACAATTATAACCTGTAACACAGGCAATAGAGAATTTGTTTCTGCGTTAAACTACAGGAGTTATTTTTTTATACATAGGTTCAGAATTACGTACTGAATGTAAAAACACAAAATTCTTACAAATTAGGAGGGCGAAAGTGCCGCCATTTTGAGAAAAACCGTTTCGGCCTATATCTCCATAACCGTGCACTTTAGGCCAAAAATGGTAATGACCTTTATTGCAAATAATTGCATTTCTCATCTTTTTTGTTACTTTTTTTGCATGACTCACCGTTTACAACTTATACGGCTATTAGCATTCATTTATTGGCTTTTTTACCTATATCTTTGTTAATAATTGCTTAAAAAATAAAATGCTAATAACTTAGCTTTTCAATCGACAAATTTTTTAGAACTTTGACTTAAAACTTTTTTGTCAAATTAATATTTGTGAATTTTCTTTAAAAAAATTCACTAATGAGGAGAACCCGCCTTTTGATTTGTGAAAAAATGTTTTCAAATGTGCGCTAATTATGCCCCCTAGAACATATATCCCGAGTATGTTTCAATTTATATATATATATATATATATATATATATATATATATATATATATATATATATATATATATATATATATATATATATATATATATATATATATATATGTGTGTGTGTGTGTGTGTGTGTGTCACACCGATAACTCAAAAATAATGGGCCGATTTTGATTAAATTTGGTGAATACCTTCCTTTTGCAAGTGGCTTGGATAATTTCGTTAGCCAGGAAAATCGGCCCATGTTTTCCCGGAAAATTTTGTGTTTTCTTTCGAAAAAAAATCATATCTCCGGAAATAATAAAGTAAGGGCAACCAAATTTGGTACGCCGGTTTATATCATAGGTAAATTACCTACCAAAATTTAGTTTTGTAGGTTAAAAGATAAAAAAGTTATAGGCATTTAAAGAAAAATAAATTGAGGTTTTCCCAAAACGTCAAAGTCGCGATTTAAAACGTCAAAATTGGCAACATTTAGGCAAAGAACCTGAAACTAATATAAGTTATAGAAAGAAAATGTCTTAGGAAGAATGTTTTACAAAGCCTGAAGTCTTAGCTTCAACCGTCATTGTCCTTTATTTTACTAAAATATTTCCAGAAAAATTTGTCGATTGAAAAGTGGAACATTTAACGCGTTATAACTTTAAAAATATTGATTTTAGAAAAAAAGTTTTGAGTAAAAATTGTAGGAAATTTGTCGGTTAAAAAGTTGAGTTATAAGCATTTTATTTCTTAAACATATAATAACCAAGATATAGGTAAAAAAGTCAACAAATGAATGCTAATAGTCGTATAAGTTGTAAACGGTGAGTAATACAACAAAAATTATTTAACAAAAAAGATGAGAAATGCAATTATTTCCAATAAAGGTCATTATCATTTTTGGCCTAAACTGTACGGTTACGGAGATATAGGTCAAAACGGTTTTTCTCAAAATGGCGGCACTTCCGCCCTCCTAATTTGTAAGGATTTTGTGTTTTTACATTCAGTAGGTCATTCTGAACCTATCTATCAAAAAAAAAACTCCTTTATTTTAATGCATTATGGACAAGACTAACGGGCTCCTCTATTGCCTGTACTACTGGACAATTTAAAAAGTAGTTAAATAATTTCCCGTACCCAAAACATTGTTCTAAACGATTTCGCTTTAATTTTGGTTTTTAACTTCCTAATGCGCTCACCAGAGCCAATAACTTATAGAAATAGAGTCATTGAGTTTCATAAAACGAAAGAAAGAAATCCAATTTTCCGAGGATTACACTGTCCATTTGAAAGTTACCACGCTGAGTCCTGGTCGTCTAGTCAAAAGCGCATCTTCTTTAAGAGAGTAGCTCCTGTTATTAGAGGAGCCGTGAGCAGTGGAGCTAGTGTATAGAGAGAACACTAATCGCATTAAATGTACCAGACCCTTAATGGACCGTATAACATAACGTTCAATGTAAAAAGTCACTCACATCTAATGCAGACGTTTTGCCTTAAATATTCTGCAGTAAGGTATCTAGGTTTCACTAAATAAATTGTAACTACAGATTGCTATAAAATATTTATATTTCAAGAGAAATAAGAAAGGTACACTTTATTTAATATGCACTAATCCATGACTCTAAAAAACTCTGGACGCAGCAAGTGCGTTATGGTAATGCATTTTTATTAAATACTTCAACTTTGAATAATTCAGTTATCAATAAACTTAGAAAGCTTAATTTTGTTGTGTAGTAAGGACTTACCTAGGGCAAGATATCCACCAAATTTCATTTAAATAACTTAGTAATTTTTGGAGAAAAAAATTTTTTTGAAAGAAAATTTAAAATTTGAATAACTCAATTTTCTATAAACTTAGAAAGTTGAGTTTTGGTATTTTGTATTTTGTAAGTTCTCTCCCAATGCAACATATGTAGTAAATTTCATTAAAACAGCTTTGTTATTTTCGGAGAAAAAAATTTTTTTTGAAAGAAAATTCAAAATTTTTCCGGAAAACCCCGTCCGATTTTCCTGGCTAACGAACTCATCCAAGCCATTAATAAAAGAAAGGCACTTGGCGAGTTTCATTGAAATCGGTTAATTCTTTTTTGAGTTATCAGACGGATATATATATATATATATATATATATATATATATATATATATATATATATATATATATATATATATATATATATATATATATATATATATATATATATATATATATATATATATATATATATATATATATATATATATATATAAACATATAGAAATTGAAACTGACCCCGGATATGGGTTCTAGGGGTACTAGTTCGCGCTCATTTGAAAAAAAATTTGCAAAGTCTCACCATCGATACCTCTCTGTTAGTGATTTTTTTTAAAATAAAAATTCACTAAAAACAGGATGATATAAAGGTAGCAACACTATTAAATATAATAGGAGATGAAGTATTGGAGATATATAACAATTTGACACTTTCTGAGGACGAAAAAGGAAATTATAAAAAAGTAGTGGAGGAGTTTGAAAAATATATGATTCCCAAGAAAAATGAAGTGTACGAAAGATACATATTCTACAGAAGACAGCAAGAAGAGGGTGAAAGCGTTAGTCTATTCATTGAGGACTTAAAGAAGCTAGCAAAGACATGTGAGTTTGGAGAGGAATCCAATAAAATGATCAGAGACAGAATCGTGTTAGGTGTAGAGGACCTTAAGCTGCAAGAAAAATGATTGAATACTGAAAAATTAAGTCTAGAAAAGTGCATAGAATTGTGCAAGAGTAGTGAGGTCATGAAAGAGCAACTAAAGGTTATTCAAGAGAGAAAAAGTCATAGCTGAAGTGAAGAACAAACCATTCAGCTTGCAGAGGAAGGAAGAAGGAAGAAAGAAGACAAGTAAATGTAGAAACCCAATTCAACTGCAAGAGATGTGCAACAGTACATGGGGTGTACCAGTGTCCTGCATTTGGAAATATGTGTAAAAAGTGCGGTAAACCTAATCACTTCAGAATATGCTGCAGAACACATTTCAAAAATTCTTATCGCTAGCTTGCGACCTTTATCCCCACCTACTAAAACTACACAACCCTGAATGTTATTATTAGTCAATAATAGTTATTAATAACATCGAATATGGGATTATAGTTTTAAAGTACAGTATTAGGATAATTATGATAAAATAATTTAAAATACAAAACAATTGTTAAAACTAGACGCTAGGGGTTTTATGTTTAGTTATATAAAATGATCAATAAGATTATAACAACATTATGAATACCAATGGTTTATTGCTTATACTTTTCACTACTAGATGTCAGGAATGTGGTAATTTCTAGCATGTACATTAGCTTTAAACACTGCCACTGCCTATCCTCTCATGTGATCCTGATACTAGAGACGTGCAAATCGTCTCGTGGTTTCTACGATTTCTGTGGTAAAAACTTCATGTTGAAATATTAAATGCTTCAAATTTGAATAACTCAATTTTCTATAAACTTAGAGAGTTTAATTTTGGTGTGTAGTAAGGTCTCTCCTAACGCAAGATATCCACCAAATTTCATTAAAATAACTTTGTAATTTTCGGAGAAATAAAAATTTTCGAAAGAAAATTTAGAATTTGAATAACTCAATTTGTTATAAACTTAAAAAGTTGAATTTCAGTACGTAGTAAGATCTCTCCTAAGGCAACATATATAGTAAATTTCATTAAAACAGCTTTGTTACTTTCGGAGAAAAAGTTTTTTTTCGAAAGAAAACTCAACATTTTCCCGGAAAACCCCGTCCGATTTTTCTGGCTAACGAACTCATCCAAGCCATTAATAAAAGAAAGCCACTGGCCAAGTTTCATTGAAATCGGTTAATTATTTTTTGAGTTATCAGACGGATACATATATATGTCCAGATTTTTTTCTTACAAACATGCATCATATTTCGATAAAAAATTACAAATTTGTTCTACGAAAATTAGCTAAAAATTATAGACCGTTAAACCATAAGCTTCACTAAACCTACAGCGAAAAAAGCATCAACTTAACTAAACCGACAGCCAAAGCATATTTGAATTTTATGTAAATATTTTAGTAAAATGAAGGGCAATGACGGTTGAATCTGAAACTTAAGGCTTCGCAGAACACTCTTCTTGCAACATTTTCTTTTTGCAATCCGTATTTGTTTCACGTTCTTTGCCTAAACAGTGCCAATTTTGACATTTTAATTTGCGAGTTTGACGTTTTGAGAAAAACTCCAAAATTTGTTTCTTTAGCTGCCCGTAACTTTTTTGTCCTTAAACTTAGAGACCTAAATTTTGGTATATATTTCACTCTTTATAATACAAATTACCAAATTTGGCTGTCCTCACTTTCTTGCTTCCGGAGATATGATTTTTTTTAGAAAGAAAACACAAAATTTTTCGGGAAAACCTGGTCCGATTTTCCTGGATAACGAACTTATCCAAGCCACGTGCAAAAGGAAGGTACTCCCAAATTTGATCAAGATCGGTCCATTATTTTTTGAGTTAGCGGTACGATATATATATATATATATATATATATATATATATATATATATATATATATATATATATATATATATATATATATATTTATATATTTATATATATAAACATATAAACAGTGAAACTGACCCCGGATATGGGTTCTAGGGGTCCTAGTTCGCGCTCATTTGCAAAAATTTTTGCAAAGTCTCACTATCGATACCTCTCTATTAGTGAATTTTTTTAAAATATAAATTCACTAAAAAGGCCGGGAAAGACGGCCCGATTGCCATTCCACGAGTCTATGTTTTTAAGTTTATGAACCGTGATTACACAAGTCAGGGGTGCTACAAGGCCTGTCTATCTAGATTTTTTTACTTCCCAAACTAATCAGTTCAGTATTAAATGTACGCTTATCTCTGAAAAGATTTACTTCACTACTGACTTGCCAGCAATACTCCGAGTTTTTTTAATTTCTTTGAGGATGTACGGACCCACTGATGGATCCTAGGCTCGTGATATTCCGGTCGGGGAGTCACCCCGGGTAGACGGCCTGTGTGACTGGCTACACGGTCTGTGGATCGCCGGTTGACGAGTCAGGCTCCCATATCAGAGGACGTGCATTTGGGGCTTCTTAAGCCTTCAAATTTGAATTTTGAGCTCCACATTGCTTATAAATGGCGGAATGTGCCTGCCATATTCGCACCTCAATTTTGAAATTTAAAAAAATAAACGTGCTTCTGTTGGTATTTCTTGTAAAGTAATCGGTCAGTAAACTAACCATAGGCAGCGGAGCCAAATTCATACACTTTTTATTATTACTATATTTAGAAATATATAGGGCGTCTTCATTATACTTTAAAGAGATTGAAAAAATAGTCGACGTAGTTCGTATAAGATTTTTCATTTTAAGGTCGTGATACTGACATACAGGGTGTTAAAGTTGTTACGCTTAAAGCGATTTTTCTTAATTATCTTTAAAACGGCTAAAGATAAGATTTTCAACATTTGTACACGAGTAAATATTAACAGCAGATAAAGAAAAAAATTCGGGGCGCAGCTAGTGCGTTATGGTAGCGAATTTTCATTAAATGGGTCTAATTTGTATAACTCAATTCCTATAAACCTAGAAAGTTGAGTCTTGGTGAAGTAAGGTATTTACGAAGGCAACATACCAACCAAATTTCATCAAAAGAACTTCGTAATTTTTTTGAGATACAGATTTTTTTTCACTAATATTCCGACTGAGCAGATAGAGTAACCATTATACATAGCTACATTCTAAATATATTCCAATCATTGCTGCATATTTCTTTATTTAAGGGAAACTGTATCAAGCTATTAACCAGAAAATTCGAACTAGCTGTTTTTTTGTGGAAAACTATGCTGTGAGTCAATCGAATTGTAACTCACAGTAGTGGTTTCCTTTCTGTGGATGTCAAAGTTTAAGTGTCTATTTTTGATGACTAATGCATCAAGAAAAGGTAATTTGTTAATATTTTATATTTCATGGGTGAATTTAATGGAGTCAAATTTACTGTTTAATCTGGCAATAAAGTCATTTACTTTGCATACATTTGTATTAAATACTGCGAAAACATCGTCCACATAACGAAAGCATACTCTATAAAAATGGTTGTTTTCATTTGCTAGGTCTATTTCAAATCTACTGATGAAAAGGTCTGTAATGAAAGGGAAGGTTGAGTGACCCCTTTTCTGTACCATGATTTTGTTTTCATTATTAAATTGAAAAATATTTTGATTCATGCGAAGATTTGTTAAATGTGTATATTCTTTGCAGACCTCTTCATCTACGTTGTTCATTTTTAACAAATGGTCTAAATAGATTAGCTATAAAAGTATGTATCACACTACCCACCATCCAATTTCAAAATTTCGAAGGGGTAGCTACCCTTTGAAAAGGTATAACGATAGGGGTGAGATTTTTATATAAAAAGTTAGTTTTTGGAAATAAAAATCGGCCTGTTTTTGAATTTTCCTTAATAATGGTCACTTTCAATGTTATTGACTTTATGCGTTACTTTATAGGCACAGTATGTATATATATATATATATATATATATATATATATATATATATATATATATATATATATATATATATATATATATATAGGGTGATTCATAAGTGGTGACCAAAAATGAAACCCCATGTTCTTTGAACAATTTTAGAGAGGATATGTCCTATAAATTTTTTTCTTATAATGCTTCAGTAAAAAGATACAGGGTGTTGAAGTTGAATTTCAAAAAATAAAATTTCCCAATTTTTTAAAAAGTAGCACATATATTTTGCTGAAACTTCGCATGTGTAGGCTGTTATGACAGGTGCGTATTCTACCATAACAATTGAATCGGCTAATCCAGCAGTGGCGCGCGTACCCACATGTCATTGGTTATCCCTCAATAAAAAAACGGGTAAGCAAATGATATATATTTTTTATTTTTTATTTTTTGAATCTTACTTTCATTCGTGAACAAAATGACTTTCTTGATAATTTTCTGTACGACGCTTATTTTACGAGGAAGCAATGAAACAGGTAAGTGTTTTAGAGCATAGTTCATGATTTTTAACCAGTCGTTGTTTGGTAGAAAATCGCAATGATACACTTATATCAGGCTTATAGTAATTTATTTATTACAATAAATGTTCAAAAATGCCTCCATTGGCCTGAATACACGCACGACATCTTTTTAATATGGAAAATTTATTGTCTTGAGGATTCATTGTTGCTTGAATATGACGAAAAGCTTTATTTATCAGTTGTTGTAGCTGCTCTGGTATATTTATTTGTTCACTGTAGACCAGTCGCTTAAAATCACCCCAAAGATAGAAGTCAAGTGGGTTTAAGTCCGGTGATCTTGCAGGCCAATATATTGGTCCAGTTCTACCAATCCATCTTTCATTATAATGTTCATGTAGCCATGTAACAACGTTTCGACTATGATGCACTGGTGCACCGTCATGCTGGTACCACATTATACCTCTTGTTGCTAGTGTAATGTCATCTAGAATGTTATCTACACGGTTTTCTAGGAGCGTTAAGTACGAAGATTCATTTAAACGTTGTGGCAGGACTTCCATGAACAGTGAGCCGTTAAAAATACCACGCTAAAACACTTACCTGATTCATTGCTTACTCGTAAAATAAGCGTCGTACAGAAAATTATCAAGAGAGTCATTTTGTTCACGAATGAAAGTAAGATTCAAAAAATGAAAAATAAAAAAAATATCATTGGCTTACTCGTTTTTTTCTTGAGGGATAACCAATGACATGTGGGTACGCGCGCCACTGCTGAATTAGCCGATTCAGTTGTTATGGTAGAATACGCGCCTTACATAGCAGCCTACACATGCGAAGTTTCAGCAAAATATGTGTGCTACTTTTTAAAAAGTTTGGAAATTTTATTTTTTGAAATTCAACTTCAACACCCTGTATCTTTTTAATGAAGCATTATAGGAAATTTTTTATAGGACATACCCTCTCTAAAATTGTTCAAAGAATATGGGGTTTCATTTTTGGTCACCACTTATGAATCACCCTGTATGTATATATATATATATATATATATATATATATATATATATATATATATATATATATATATATATATATATATATACACATATACACTTAATTGTGTACCAAAATAAAAACATACCTCGTAGGTTAATGAAATATTGAGTGTAAAAGATTGTTGTGTAATTTGGCTTAATCTTTTATTTATTACTCATCATTGATTTATCAAATGTCCAACAAGAGTGACTTTGTTATGCCTTTGGTGCTATGAATAATGAATTGAAAAGGTTAAATGAATCATGTCATTATCATTCAGGATGGACGCAGTACTCAAGAATGGAGCACTAGTTATGTCTTGCCCCGAGTTGCGTCCACCTACCTTGATTAGGGTTGTCACTGCAGTTGAGACTGACTGGCGTGTCGTAATCCTTCTACCTTATTTACCATTTGAAATATTTTAACTTTAAATTTAAAACATTATCGGGCTTGCACTCCACGTGTGGCAACAAACAACAAACAAAATCATGGTGTGATGTAGCCCTGTTATTCCTTACTGGTGCTGTGAGGGCCTAGAAGCTGCAAATAACGGAGAAGTTTGCTCTTGTTTTTTAACCGGTTCTAACAAATTAAAAAGTACTGACGCAATAAACGCGGTATGCAAGCAATATTTTAGTTGTTTTTCATTTTAAAAAATTTCAGATGATTGATAAAAGTTGAAAGAAATGATAATAAGTTGGCGGTAAAAAAGCAAATATAAATAGGATGCATTTCACAATATGTCAGAAATTCTGAGGTTATTAAATATGTCAGTTTGAAGTTAGATCAGGGATTTGTCAATTATACAAAAGCAATGTAACATGGATTATCGGATACATTACGTCTTAGCTTCTAGTTTGGTTTTTTGTTTGGGGTGAGGTGTTAGAATACTTACTTTTAATTATCTGGAATCTTTTAGTACCTTAACCCTGAATATACCTCCTTTTGTCAGCTAAAATCAATAAATTGTTTTTCTCATATCAATCTTTTCAAGCTTGTGCTCTTCTTTTGAGAAAAAAACAAATTCCCAAAACTCAATTTTATATGATGCTCGAAAATAAAAATTTGATGGTTGTAGGTACTGTAGAGCTTGTGTTACAAGCATCATTAAAGTTACGAAGGCCTTCCAGGAGATAATGTCATTTTTATCTGGAAAGGCAATGCCAATCGAAACGTTTTTTTCAAACAATTTTTTTAACAAATTGTATGTCCGAAATTTATTACGTTGTTTTTATACCCATACTGCTTTTATGAAGGTGTAAATTGTAGATTCTAGCTCATTAGAAAATTGGGTTACTAGGACTTGAAATATTTATTTAAAATCATCTTTATTCTATAGTATTGTGTTTGATGTTGTTATATTGGCCGTGGTGTTCACACCATTCGCGCGTCTATAGTATTTGCACAATTTATTGGCGTCCCTTCCAAAGCACTCTTCTCATAAATGATTTTTCCAAATTTTGATAGCAGGTAAAGCTGTGATCGGATCGTGTCATTGTAATTAGAAAAAAAGGACTTTTTAAAAATTCAAAAATCCAATATGGCGCGCATTAGAAAAATCAAAGTTAAGTATTGTAACCCTTCTATCAAGAACGCGTTGGAAAATATGATGACATATTTAGATAAAAGTATCTTAACAATATTAATAGTTAAAAAAGTCTAGTTCTTTCGGTACTCGCTAGAAAACCAAAAAAAAAACTAAAATTGAAATTTCCGTTTTTTTTTCAAGTAATTAAAAACACTAAAAATGACAACTGAAACTTTCTTTCAGATAATTGATCAGTATAGAAATGCGCAATTTTGCCCCAATTTAACCATCTTTGTATCTCTTACGGTTTACAAGATCCCAATGGTGAGGCTTATATATATATATATATATATATATATATATATATATATATATATATATATATATATATATATATATATATATATATATATATATATATATGTATGTATGTATGTATATATATATATATATATATATATATATATATATATATATATATATATATATATATATATATATATATGTGTGTGTGTGTGTGTGTGTGTGTGTGTGTGTGTGTGTGTGTGTGTGTGTGTACAGTGTGTATGAAGAGGTGAAAAGCACTGTAATTTTTTGGGTTGTGACTTCATATTCTGGGAATAACCCTGCTTGAATAGAAAATAAGTTATGTCAGAATTTTAATTTCTAAAAATCAAGTATGTCTTGGATATTTAAGAAAAACTAATTTTTTATACTAATAAAGTGCCTTTTCTCTAGGAGATACGAAAAAGTATTAAGAAAAGATAATCGGAAAGAAAAACTAGGTAGGAATATAAAATTTTCATATCCGGAGCCTAGTTTGATATTTCGCAAAATTTGTATTCCACACACCCTCCTTATTGAAGATATTAAAAAATTTCGTTAACAAAAGTTGTTTAAAATAATGAAGTCAACACGATCGCTTTCTTTTTGTCCTTTTTAGACATTTAGATAATTAAAGAAATGAAACAGTAAAATAAGAAAATGCAAACATCAAAAAATAAATTTATTCCAATACTAATATAACAATACTAAAATCAACTGAAATAATTATTTATTCAAAAAGTCATTTGTTCGCACATTCTTCAATTTTTTCCCGAAATGCAGTGAAAGCTGCTCTAACCTCCTGAGAGGAAATAGAATTTATCGCATCTCTAATGCGATTTTTCAATATTTCTACGTCATTTGGAAGCTTATTTGAATATACTATTTGTTTTATCCGGTCGCAAAAATAAAAATTCATGATCTATCCATGTATCTTGAAAATTCTCATTCAGCCATTCACACACCCGAAATGTGGGCAGGGCAACCGTCATGTTGAAAATATGAAAAATATCTTGGTTCTTATGGTAGTTCGTCCACAAACTGATTTAAAATATTTAAATAAGAATGTTGGTTAGGTTTTCCCTCAATAAAATATGGCCCAATTACACCACAATGATAGAAAATAGCACACCAAGCAGTAATGTTTTTAAAATATTGCCGCCGAGAATTTATTACATCATTTGGATTAGTTTCAGAACAATATCGACAATAGACAATTTACATGAATTTTCCATTACATCAATTTAACTTTTAACTAATAGTTTTTCATACATAGAACATTATTACATGCATGAAAATACCCAAAACATATGTAGTTGACAGAAAAAACTTTTAAAATCAAAAAATTTCGAATTATTATAATGTGACCGCGAACGCTCTGTTATTAGTCGTGACGTATTTGGACAGTGAATAAATGACGTTTACATTTGCCCTGTGGTGTGATAAGTACGGTCACTTATTTCTTAATATCGTAGTGATGTAAAACACAGAGAAGCAAGTTCATTGTCATTGTGACATTACCGTCCAGTAACGTCACAGATTTTGCCGTCAAAATAGTGGTGTTTGAAATCAATTCGCATTTTCAAATATTTTTACGTCGTTATTTGTGTAGTATGGTAAATGAAAAAAATTATTAAAAATCATCTACAACAAAAGCATCAACTTAACGAAACCGACAGCGAAAGCATCAGAGAAAGGGTCTATTTGAAATTAATTTTCTGTAAACATTTTAGTAAAATGAAAGGTATTTTAGTAAAATGACGGTTGAAGCTGAAACTTAAGGGTTCGCAGAATACTCGTCTTGCAACATTTTCTTTTCACAATCCATATTTGTTTCACGTTCTTTACCTAAACATTGCCAATTGTGACGTTTCAAATCGCGACTTGACGTTTTGAGGAAAACGCCATTTTTTTCTTTAACTGCCCATAACCTTTTTATTATTAAACCTATAGACCTATATTTAGGTACTGGCTTTACTCTTAATAATACAAACACGCGTACCAAATTTGGTTGCCCTTACTTTGTTATTTCCGGATATATAAAGATTTTCAGAAAGAAAACACCAAATTTTCCGGGAAAACATCGTCCGCTTTTCCTGGCTAACGAACTTATCCAAGCCACTTGCAAAAGTAAGGTACTAACCAAATTTGATCAAGCTCGGTCCATTATTTTTTGAGTTATCGGTACGATATATATATATATATATATATATATATATATATATATATATATATATATATATATATATATATATATATATATATATATACACGGATCTCGTAATTAGTGAATTTTTTAAAGAAAATTCATTAAAACATGCAATTGTCAATTCTGTGATGAAGGTACACCGTTGGTTGTAAAAGTCGGTTCATCTGAGAAAATAATACTTTTATATAAATTTCGATCCTTTAGAAATTTCTCACCTAAAATTAGTCAAAATTCAAACCTCTGGGATCCATCCCCTTCTTCTAACGTATGACGAAATCCTACTTTATATGGCTTTACCATCTTTGCTTCATAAATGCGTTGCAAATGTGATTTGCTAATGCGAGTCTCCTCGTACCGCTTTCTTAGTGACATCTTGGGCTTTTTACGTAACGAACCCATTGATACCATAGTACCTACATCATCTCCATCAAAGTTCTTCTTGTTTTTTGGTATATTATGTACATACCGTCAGTGACAAATTTTTAACCAGTCTGGATACTGTAGATTGGACCACAAATGTGTTCGGAAACTTCATATGAAATAGTCTGACAACCTCTGGAATAGATAATTCACCAATTCCATAACAATGAGTTGGGTAGATCCGTTCTGGTATAGTAAGCCTAACTTTTTTTTATTTCACAATTAGGTTAGGATCAGTTTTAGAGCACAGCTACGACATTAATTGCAATTAACTATTTTTGACAGCTGTCAAAATATTATTTTATTCGTTTTTCTTCCATAGCATACTATTTGTTTTCAGAATCTTAAAATATCAAAGTAGGCTAAGCGTATTAAAATTTGGTATTCCTATTCAGTTTATCTCTCCGATCGTCTTTTCGTAATAAGCCTCGGTGTTTCAGGGGTAAGAACGTGTGCCTCTGAACTGAAGGGTACTGGGTTCGATCCCAGGGTTCTCCTTTCACTTTTTCAGTATAAGCTGTAACATTAACATCAACCGAGGTTCTGGCATTGTATTTGAGCAAGTTGAATGTGTGCACTTTTTTTCCTAATAAATTTTTTCGGATCTCCTAGAGAAAAGGGACTTTACTAGTGTAAAAAATTAGTTTTTTGTTAATTTCCAAGACATACTTGACTTTTGGAAATTAAAATTATGACACAAATTATTTTCTATTCAAGCAGGGCTTAATCCCAGAAAATGAAGTTTAATACTGAGCGACTGCTTTCGCGGAGCCAAGAAGAAAAGTTTCTAATGAATTTCAGCTTCGCCCAAACATGAAAAAAATAAATTTATGATACTCTGGAAAGTGTCCCGCGAACGCTAGATCAGCAATAACCTAATAGAAAAATCAAGATTAACAGCAGCAAGATGGCACCGGTAGTGGAAGCGGAGATTAAAACGAGGGGTAGCTAGTGGTGTGATAGAAATATAGTCAAGAGAAAAGCCGAGCAGAGAGTAGCATAATGCGATATAAAATAGTATTAAATTCCTCCGGTAATTGATAATCGTGCATCGTTGGACGGGTTATTAAGTTCTAGATAGATAATGCCGTATTCCTCCTTATCGAGGGATGTTTTTCATAGAAATTCAATTTATGTTCCTCATTAGCACCGGCGTTTTAATTAAAAGGATGGAAAACATTCCGTGTCTAGAACGCGGAGAGCTTGGCCAATGGAGGATTCGTTATGACGATGGTGCACTGCTGGAGATTATTGGGAAATTAATAACTCATTACTTTCCGATTAACTTAAGATGTAGATTGCTGTAACTCTATTATGCCACCGTAGTCGATCGAGAGTGGGCAAGTGCTGGTTTGAAAATTTAACCAAGATCTTGGGTGTTAAATGTTATTGAGTAAATGATTATGCTTTAAGTTTTTTCGTAAAGGAAATACAATATTCGCCATGTTGTTTCCGCCATGTTTTTTTACAAGAATTCCATAAAAGTGGATCACGTAAGTTCTTGAATCTTATGTAGAAGTTATGTGTTTGTGGGGGAGCTGTTACTCGATTTTATGAAAGTTATGCCACTTATTCTACGTTTCTAATTTGATTTGCTTGCGTTAAGTGTTTTATTTGCATTTCGCTAACCAACATATATATTTGGTCATCTAATATACCGAACCCTAAGGGATGTAATTTATAAGTAAGTTCTAAATGTACTACATTCCTGTAAAGATTCCTACTATCACATTTCTGAATTCTTCATTTAACCAGGTAAGCTGGCTTTCCTAGTAGCAATTTTGGAATGGCAGCTGTTCCTTCTAGTTGTCAGGATAAAGTATTTCGGGATTACCGCCTTCCTTAGACAGTCTTGGTTCAACCATGCATTCTGACACATTCAGGACAAATGGCGACTATGGCTCTCTTTGCCTTCCATGTCCCAATTTTCAGCTCGACGTCAGTTTCACCAAATACCTGGATCCGATCACCACCGGCTGCATTTACTCTGTACACACTGTCTGGCTCTCTTACTCGCTATCTTGGAACCATGTCGCAACGAATAATCATCCTAGGTGCGCCTGTGTCGACGACCATCTGGGTCTTATTACTGCTTATTACCGAGAGCGCTGCCAGAATCGCTAACCTGAGAAATGGATACCGGCCTTAGCTTCACTTTCTCCCTTGCTCGTGGTCTTAGAGCCCAACATTCGCCCCTTATATGTCCCACCTTGCCGCAGTTCCAGCAGCGTAAGGCATTAGCACGATGACCTTTCCTTGGCTCCTTATGAGCCGTGTGCTTCATCTGTTCGTCTAGTTTCTCGAATCGCTGCACAACTTTGGATAAATATGTTTTATTTTCCACTTTTGGGACTTGGAGACTGCGAACTTTCACATGACTTTCCGATGCTTGCTTTACCGCTTCAAACTCCAAGGAACGTGCCAAAGCATCGTTCACATTTTTGTGTCTCGCCATCGTCAGCGCCTGCTGCGTGTCGGTATCACTGATTCCGTCAATGAAGGTTTGCGCCGACAGCTGGTTTGAAAACTCCATCGGAGCTATGAGTAGACTAATCGCGTCAGTTTGACAACGTCGGCGTGGAGATGTTGGAGACTTTCGCCAGGTTTCTGAAAACTATTTTTCAACTGCAATCGATACAACTGTTGTAAATGCCGGTGGCCAAACCTCATTTCTAATTGATGTCTAATGCTGTCAAAACTCAGCGGTTCTTCCCTGGGAATACCTTGAAGCACATCTAGAGCATCTCCTCTAAGAGCTACAATTAGCGAAGTCGCTTTCTCTCTCTCGCCACAACCATTTGCTGTAGTAGCGGCTTCAAATTAGCGTAGATAAATACCCCATGGGATTGAGCCAACCAATGTGGGGACCTTAATTCTTACGATCGGGCTATCTTCGAGTCTTATGTTTCCTTTGGCTAGGGTTTCGCACTTATTTTCTAGTGATTGTATTTTCTGCTGCACTTCCTCTTGTATATTTGTCAGCCTGTCATTTACATCGTCGCTGATATCCCTTACTCTGCTTTCGACTTGCTGGAAGATGTCGTCTTTTACCTGCTTCATACGTTCGTCGAGTAATATTCTCAATTCTGCTGGCTTGTTCTTGTAGAATTTTCTTTGTTTCTTCATATCTTTATCTCATTTCTTCTTTCGCTTCCTGGTCACTTTTTCTAGCTTCTTCATCTCTTTTTCTGGCTTCTTCGTCTTTTCTTCTGACCGCTTCGTCTCTTCTTCTCATTTCTTCTTTCGCTTCTTCATTTCTTTTTCTGGCTTCTTCTTTCATTTCTTTAATCAATTCCATGCCAACTGGGCATCCATATTGACTGTTCCGCTACGTGTCTGAGGCATAGACGTACTTAAAGCTGGTACACAGTTTATTCTGTTTCAAGAACACACCCAGTTATGACTTACTGCTGACATTTATCTTACAGAGATTCTAGAAATTTTCGCGTTATTCAACGAATATTCTGGAAAATAATTATGCTAGCAGTTTGAAAATCCCACTTCTGACACCAGTTGTTACGTTCTTCGTGGTTCTGGATTCGTTGACGAACAAAACACAGCTTTTCAACCTACTAATTTATTATAAGCAACTATTTTCGAACGCCAGTATCAACTAAAATATTTCTCTCTATTATTAAATGTCCATAGAACTATATTCCACTATCCGCCTTCTATGATCGCTTCTTATACACCAACACTTACTACTGACTCGCTTAATATTCTAGGATCACTTACTCTGCGCCACACTAATTCAATACTGAACTCACTCACTCTATGTACCGTTCGTCTATTTATACTATCCATAGGGATTCTAGACCTTCTACACCTGTCACTTCTGGTCCCTTCTAGAAATACCATTCCAGAGTGTTCGCTGTTACCAACTGACCATAGAAGTAACAAATTCCATCAACTTAATTCTCATAGAGAAATGTGACAATCTGTTAAGAGATCATGTTGTTGCTTGCCCTTCTTGCCTTATTGTTTACTATTCCTAATTAAATAAAGTATTTTTTATAACTTTGAATATAAGGCTAAATCACAAGAATATATTATTCTTATGAAAATTCACTACCACAACGCACTAGCTGCGTTTCGAACTTTTTAGCGAATTTTCTTAAAAGAAATTCACTAATGAGGAGATCCCGTTTTTGAATTTTGAAAAAAATTCTTCAAATGAGCGCTAATTAGGCCCCCCAGAACACATATCCGGGGTCAGTTTCAATTTTTATATGTTTATATATATATATATATATATATATATATATATATATATATATATATATATATATATATATATATATATATATATATATATATATATGTATATATATATATATATATATATATATATATATATATATATATATATATATATATATATATATATATATATATATATATATATGTATCACACCGATAACTCAAAAACTAATAGGCTAATTTTGATTAAATTTAGAGAATAAATTCCCTTTGCAAATGGCTTGGATAAGTTCGTTAGCCAGGAAAATCTGCCCAGGTTTTCCCGAATTTTTTTTGTTTTCTTTCGAAAAAAAATTATATCTCCGAAATTAACAAAGCGAGGGCAACCAAACTTGGTACGTGGGTTTAGATCCTTATACGTAAGTTACCCACCAAATTTAGCTATGTAGGTTAAAAGACAAAAAAGTTATAGGCATTTAAAGAAAAATAAATTGGGGTTTTCCTCAAAACGTCAAAGTTGCGATTTAAAACGTCAAAATCGGCAACATTTAGGCAATTAACTTGAATATAATACGAGCTATGGAAATCAAATGTCTCAAGAAGGATGTTTTACAAACCCTGAAGTCTTAGTTTCAACCGTCATTATCCTTCATTTTACTAAAATGTTTCCAGAAAATTCATTTCAAATAGACCCTTTCTCTGATGCTTGGCAGTAGTCTTAGCTATAGAGTTTATCGTTTAATGGTATATAATTTTTGTCGAATTTTCGTAAAAAATCAATAAAGCTCAATATATCCGTTATTATACAAGATATGAAAAAAATCTTTATACATTAATTATAGGGTGTCTTGAGCTACATCTTAAAAAATATTTCTAGAATCACAGGCTGGCCCATAAGTCGTTGGTGATACAAATTTTCTTTTTTTTTTTAATCAAATACGCCTTATGTTATCGCATTTTTGCATTTTCCATCTAAATATAATGCATGTTTGTAAGAAAAGAAATTCTGGATGCAGCAAGTGCGTTATGGTAGCGAATTTTGATCAAATGCTTCATATTTGAATAGCCCAATTTGCTATTAACCTATAAGGTTGACCAAGAAATGAGTTTTTCCAGGAACACTTTAAGTTTACTTTTGGAAATTTTTGTACATTTTCACACAATAAAGTCATTTTTATGAAACATGGCACATTGTTTTTACTATATCGGTTATACTGGTAACCAAAATTGATGCCTGCATTCTTAAATAAAAAGAAAACACACTTATTTGCAATAAAAACATTTTTATGAAAATTCACTACCATAATGCACTTGCTGCGTCCAGAGTTTTTAATCATTAAGTAGATCTGTATTCATAACTACCATTTATTACTACAAAACTTCCTATTACAAAAATTTTGTTTATCAAAGTGTGACAAAGATAATGTCCAACTAGAATAACTAGAGTGTCCTAACAATCAAGTTATCGGGTGAAATTTGCATTTGCATGACATTAGGGCTGTTTATTCGTCCCCCCACGCACACAGCGCGTTGTGGTCTCGTAGCGTATAAACTGCTAGTGGATCTAAACAAGCCCCAGAACGTTACTTTATGATTGTCCACTTCTGTCCTTCGGTTCCGTTCGTAACTCAGTTATACCGGAACTTTCCTGTCTTTGCCAGGAAATTATTGCTGAAGACCCTTCTGGGGTAGTTCACGCAACAGTTTATGAGTTATACTAAACATACACACAATATTCCAGGATATTTCCATATTTACATGTTTTCCACGTCCAACTGGTCTAATGAATGTGATCCCTGGCCTCGACGACAAGATTAACTCGAAAATACTGGGATGCACTATATTGAATCATAAATTAATCACATAAATATAGAATGTTAATTAATTCTAGTGAGAATTATGTTGTCTGAAAGTTTTCGTGTGTATAAATCTCGCAAAGTTTGCGGAGAAACTTCAGGTTTGAACCGCTATTTTACCTCTTATAATTTTAATTACTAGTAATAATAATAATAAATAGATATTATTATACAGAATAATTACATAATAAATAGCACTGTTAAAAGAATTGAAATATGTAACTAAATCTACTGTTAATTTTATTTTACGAAAACATAAATTTCCCCCTACAAAGTTCGCCAGGGACTCAGACTTGGTAAATATGTGGGACGAAGAACGTTTTATGAACTCTAAGGCCTCAGAGTGCATGTCCTTACATATTTCCTTTACAACTTGAAAATGGCTCCAAAACAGGAGCCGAAACGTCGAGTTTTAATAAATTCTGGACTCTAAGGCCTTAGGGTTCATGTCCTTACATATTTCCTTTACCTCTTGAAAATGGCTCCGAAACAGAAGCCGAAACGTCGGGTGTTAATAAATTCCTGACGCTGTTCAACCCGAGAACCAAGAATGTCTCATATATATATATATATATATATATATATATATATATATATATATATATATATATATATATATATATATATATATATTGTGCATCAAAAGTAAGGAATAAATTCAATATTTAAATTCAAATTAAAAAAGAGGTCAATTTTGTTAAAAAGAATGCCCACAATTTTACATACTACTCATTTATACAGACAATCGCGCTAAAGAATGGTGACGTTATCGATGTTTTTTTTTTCAATTTTTCAAATAGGAACCGCCATTTTTTTCTCCGATTTTTTATACTTCATTTAATGGTGCAAAATAAATTACTTCCCGCGTTGACTAACACTTACCTAAACGCTGAAAATCCAGCGATTCCCAATAGTTCTTTGTGGTTTCAGCAAGGCGGAGCACCGGCACATTATGCAAGACAAGTTCGCGAATATCTCAGGTTTGCGTTTCCTAATCGGTGGATCTGTCGACGAGGTAGCGTAGAATGGCTTGCAAGATCTCCCGATTTGACTCATCTGGACTTTTTTATGGGACTATGTAAAAAGTGCTGTGTACAGACAGAAAGCAGAGAAGCTGCAAGTTCTGCCGGAAAGGATCAGAACTATGATCAGCGCAATTAAACCAGAAAGTATTTCAGATGTTTTATTAGAATTTGAACGTAGGTTAACATTTCGCAGGCTTAAAAGATATTTTTCTCGAAATTTTTCTTATGTAACGTAACATAAAAATCATGTCGCCGTGTTAACAATTGATTGATATATATATATATATATATATATATATATATATATATATATATATATATATATATATATATATATATATATATATATATAAAGAGAGAGAGGGAGAAAAGGGCTATCGACCAATAAACTTTGGGCAGGTAAATGCAAGTTGCTAAAACATGCTCTATATTTCGCAACAGGTGCTTGGGGAGCTTATAAAAATACAACTATGGTATACAGTTTATAAATATCTTAAAACTAGCTACCGAAAGCTGAAGAAAACTTTGTTGGTCAGAAACATAGAAGAAGAGCTCGAAAATATATCACATCCAAACGACACACAAAACACACAATAGGACAGCTCTTAAAAGCCATGGTTACAGGGTCAGATTTATGAAATTATTGTTTAAATTAAAAATCTAGATTCTTTTTAAAAACTTAAAAAAAAAAGACGAATGACAGTTGATTTTTACATCTTGATGGATGACTTATGAGCCAGGAATGTCAACAGAAGGACTACAGATTGAGAGAAGCTAAAAAAACAGAATATGTGTATATAATATCAAATACTATATAATGACAATACCGGACACTCATATGCTTTAGCATTGGTGATATTTGTGACAAGTACACTAGCGCCACCTCGCGGGAAGTACTGACAACTGAGCGGGTAATTTACCTGCATATTCTTAATTTAGACAATTGGTTTATTATAGATGAATATAAAAACTTGTACATGGCAAAACAGTGAAAATTTTCTGATTATATAGTTATAAATAGAATTTGTATCAACAATCAGCTTGAAACCTAAATGAATTCAGCATAAATAATTCTGCAAATTTCTCTTACCCATAATCTTATTTCATCATAATTTAAAGTACTACCTTGAAACCGTTGTTAAACTACTATTTCAATGGTAGGTATAGGAATATACTGAAAGCTGTTTCTGAGGATATTAAGTTACAATCTGTACTTACCTATAAATAATTGTTTTAGGTATAAATGGTAGCACAGTACTCAATTTGCTATATCTCTACATGAAAACCGTCTTATTAATCTAATATTTTAAAATATGTAACTGATATACTTAGTACATAATTAAGAAATTCTGCTGATGAAAGGTGAGACTAACTCTTACTTCCGTGAATAAATCTATTATAAGGCTGAATCTGCTAATTCTACTTGTCTCTTTAAAAACTTGTCTTGGGAAGATAATTAAAAGCCTTTACCAAGTAAAATAATTTTAAATGTGAAAAAATGTGACAATTTATGCCATACTGAAATAAAAAAGGACACAGAAGAATATAGAAAAACAGTTTTCTTATACCATTTATTATTAATGCAAAACTTTTCTTGCCTTAATATTTCTTTTTTTATGCACTGGAAGACAAGTTATGATTGAAGCATTTCAACCATCCGTTTACAAAGTTTATCTATAAATAGATACATGATGGTAAATATTACACAATAAATTATCTTCTGCGAACTGTACATCTTGGCATAAAAGTGATTCTGAATTTGTCTTCTGCTTCAAATCATATTCACGTTTCGCCATCCTTTGGAAACCTATGAAATGCCTTTGATAGATTTATCACGTTATAATTCGAACAATTATAGATTGCGCACACCCAACCACTAACATTCATTGTAAAAAACACAGCTAAAAATTAATTATACACAGTTAAACACCAGCAATTGCTAGTGTTACACGTTCTCGAACGTCGTAACATCAGTACTATCCGCTAGGGGCGCTGATATTCTTGAAACACGAAATCAGCCGGAGTGTCCTGTATTGTCATTATATAGTATTTGATAATATATTAACGATTGACTCACGAAACACTGGAATTCTGGACGTATGCGTAAAAATAAGGGGTGGTTTTTTAGGCAGACTGTTTGTTATATCTGCCCACCTGCCAGTGAAAATTAAGAATAGTATTAACATACTATTTTTATTTTATGTTACCCATGGGGGGCAACCCAATAGCCTGGAGGGCGAAAGGCCGAGGCATATCTTGCCGGTTTGAGGAGGAAGGGAAAAATGCTGAGACGTGGCACTCTGGACATCATAACTGGACCACGATATCGGTTATAGGGCTCCTAATTCACGCTCATTTGAAGAAATTTTTTAAAAGTCTTCTAGTTGCGATCCTGATCATTGAATGTTTTTCTGCGGTGTTTTTTTTTCAGCAACTTGTAATTGCTGTAAACGGTTAAGTTCATCATGCATTCCTCGTTTAATCTATAATTAAATGCAGGAGAATGATTATATAAAACCAAATTAAAATTAACCTATTCAGTGGCTTTCACAAGACATAAACGTTCAACTATAACCAGTTAATCACAATTATGCTGTTTACGAGTTTATGAAACTGATTACGCCTCCCGTTGAACCAACGGCCGTGAATTTCCAATTGTAAAACCGCCACTACAACATACGTAATGATTAAAAAACAATACAACTCGAATTAAAATGGCAATTATAACTTTAACGCTGCATTTTCGAACGCACGGCTTTTAGAGTTTGCAAACTGTAGGTACCAATTACCGAATTCAAATGTGAGCAAATAAAAAATAATGTGACTGTACGTTTGACCTAAACTGTCTATAAACTTGAATTTAAAGTCAATTTTAGCGACATAGGGGGCGCTCTAGATGCGACGGGAAATTGAGATAGTTGGAAGGCCGATTGCTGTGTGAATTGGCTGATATATCAATCAACAGTTTTCATTTCCGCTTTGTACAGCCTTTTGTAGACAGTGTGCATGCACGGCTTGTGTCTCTAGTCTCGGAATTTAACTGTTTTACATGCAGGGTGTTATTTGGGCATGTTGCAGGGGTGTCGCTTAAAAATTGGTCTACACCCTCGTTGGCATGAAATGTAATATAATGGGATTAGATTTAAAACATCTATACTCTATTCATTATAAATGTACTTCATCGGGGGCTGTGAAATGCTTATTTTAATGTTTTTGTTTTATTATTATTGTTATTATTATGATGATTATTTTACTTTAAACGTAACTGTGCTTCATACAGCGCAACCCGCCAGATCCGTCCGTGAACCAGACGAGCGCGTCCCGTGGCATGCCCGGCGTCTCCTCCCGCCATGCCTCGCGATCAGGGATTTCCACTGTAAAGTTGTTTTCCCTGCACATTCGCGGGCTCGCGAAGTCTGACCTCATTTCAAGCATGGGCTCCTTCACGATCTCCTGAATTTTGCAGTGGCCCCTGAAGCCTGGGTTGATCTTCAGTCTACCATTGCAGGCTAGTCTGTATAGTCCTAGCCTGGCCTCTCCCATAATAACTAAGTGTAGGGGGGGGGGGGTAGATCCAGCAACACCTCCATGGCGGCTGTTGGGGTTGAAGAGCAAGCCATCCTTTGGATCTTGCCTAGTTTTTGTTTGGCACTGGATTGTGTCACCTTAGGCCACCAGACCAGTGCCGCATATGTTAACGATGGTCTGACCACCCTTGTGTACAGCCAATGGGCCATACTAGGTCTTAGTCCCCACGTTTTTCCATATAGCCGCCTAGTGACGGCTAAGGTCATGACTGCCTTACGCAGTATTTTTCCAATGTGACCATTCCAGGTTAGCTTAGAGTCCAATACGACCCCAAGATATTTTACCTCCCTGGCGATTGGAACGCTCCTACCGTATAGAGTGAGAGTTCTGTGGCTTTCACACTTCCTCCTCCTCGTAAACGGCACGACGGTTGCTTTCTCGGGGCTCACCCCGAGCCCTTGATCAACCGTCCACCCTTCCACCACTTTCAGTGCAGTCTGCATACGCTCCCACACTGCCTGTGTGACCTTTCCTCGGACTATGATGACAATGTCGTCCGCATAGCCCTGTACCTCATACCCCCCTCCCGAGAGCCTCCCCAGCAGGCCGTCCACGACTAGACACCAGAGCAAGGGAGACAGAACGCTCCCCTGCGGACACCCCGCCGCGACCCCCGCCAGCAGAGTCCCAGAATGTGCCGGTCGAGCAGTTTTTCCACTGTTTTCAGCAAGAAGGACATGAGACTTATTGGCCTCAGGGACTTTGCCTGGTCTGTTGGACGCCCAGGTTTAGGAATAAATACAACCCTGGCCAGTCTCCATGCCCTCGGAATGTACCCCAGAGCCAGGCTGGCCCTCATAATGAGGGTAAGCACCGGCGCCAGTATATCTATCCCCTGTTGGAGCACGATGGGCATTATTCCATCAAATCCCGGGGATTTGTATGGCTTAAAGCTGTTAATGGCCCATCTGATTTTGCTCCAGGTAACCACCTCTTTAGCGACTGTCCAGTCTACTCTAGATGCCCGCCTATAAGGCGCCTCTATTTCTAAGTGTTTCCAGTCCGGAGGTGATTGGTTTATTATGTTACAGCCGGGGAAGTGCGTCTGGAGTAAAATTTCCATAGTTTCCTCCCTCGAGCTTGTAAAGCCTCCCGTGGGTGTTCTAAGGGAGCCTATATTAGTCTGAGGGCCCTTAGACAGGATCTTGTGTAGTCGAGCACTCTCGGACGTGTTTTCCACTTCTTCGCAGTGCCTCCTCCACGACTCCTTCTTGGCGTCCCTCAGTCTTTTGTTATAGGTCGATAGGGCCTGTCTATATTCATCCCATGCTCCCGACCTTTTGGCCGCGTTAAACAGCTTACGAACCTGCGTCCTCCTTTGCCTGAGGTCCTCGTTCCACCACGGGACGTTCCTGGTGGCAATTGGACTGCTGCAATCTCGAGGTCTATTGAATTTTTTATGGTACTCTTAACCCCCCGCAGTTCCACAGCCAGGTCTGCCCTGTAGGCTTCCCAGTCCGCCTTGCGGGGGTCCCGGTACCATACCGTTTCTCTTTCGACTTTGGCGATTTCAAACCGGATGTATCTGTGGTCTGAGCTACTCACTTCCCCAGACACAGCCCAGCTTTTAACAAAGTCACCCAGAAACTGGGTGGAAACTGTTACATCTAAAACTTCCTCACGCCGTGTTGTGACGAAGGTCGGTTTATTACCTCTATTCAATATGTCTAAATTAAATTTCATAAAGAATTGTAAAAGTGCCTCACCCCTAGAGTTTGTGTCCGAGCTACCCCACAACTCATGGTGCGCATTCGCATCCATGCCGATGATGGTCTGCCATCCACCTGCTCTGCTACCCACCATCAGCTGCTCCAATTCGTTGGGTGGAGGAGGGTCCGTGCTGTCCCCTGGCAGATAGGCTGACGCGACAGTAATGTCCCTCAGCCCATCCGCTCCTCCACATCGGATTTTGATCGTTGCCAGGTCCCTGGAACAGAAATTCATTAGAGGGAGAAACTCTATCCCTTCCCTGACAAAAATGCAGGCCCTCGGGTTCTCGCTGGATCTGCTGTAGATGAGCTTTCCAGTAGCTCCGCCGAGTCCCTTGATCTCTCCTTTATAGGAGTACGGTTCCTGGATGAGGGCCACATCCGTGTTCCTCAGAGCCATTAGTAGTCCGGCCGTGGCTGCCCTACTGTGTTGGAGGTTGACCTGAAGGAACCTAAGTCCCATTAACCCTTAGTTGCTTCCCCAGTGGGCGGAAGCTAACCCTTCCCATGCCCCAGAATGCCTTGAAGGAGGTTCCTTCAAGGGCTCTGTAAGATGTCGGGTCGATCGAGAAGGCGAGCGTCTGTCCTTTCTCCTCTGCCTTCCTGCTTAGAACCGACCAGTGTTGCGTCCCCAGTTCAGGGTTCTGGATCTTAAGTCTGCCGATCACCGTCTCCTGCGGGACGGTGTCAGGGATCCGTACGAGGACCTTGCGTCTCTTTGGGAGTTCCTTGGGCTCGACGGCTGTCAAGTCCGCCCCCTCCCAAATCTGACCGAGGCCCCCGATCGTTTTCCGCAGCCAGTCCCGCGACTGCGGGCCGGCACAGGTTGTCCAGAGGATGCCCCCCGTCAGGCGCGTCCGGTGGAACTGAGGCGGGCTCTCCCCTTCCTGAAGAGAGTCCACTGCAGCTACCACCGCAGCCTGGATCAGGTCCGCCTTCCCCTGGTCTAGCGTGACCTCAGGATGGCGTCTGTCAATCACCGCCATCCCGAGGCCCTCCGCAGCCTCCCTGTAAGAGCCAGTCTGCGCCGGTGTTCCGGCCTTGGTTCCTTTGGGAGGTCTGTCTGTAGTAGGCGTGCTAGAGCCAGAGCGCGTCCTCTTCTGACCCGCACTCCCCTCTTGCGCCTTTACAGGTTTCTCGACCGCCCAGGTCCCGGCCGCCATTTTTTGCGCCCTCCGGACCTTCTTTCTTTGCGCCACGGAAAGACGCTTGGACTGCCGGGGCAGTCCCTCTACTCTAACAGTAGAGTCCTCACTGGTGGAGGGGCCCCCGGAGTCCGCGGAGCTCGCCGCCCTCCGGTGGGACCCAGCCTCCAGCTTGGGTGTCGGGGACAGGTCTCTGGCCGAAGATACCCCCTGATCCCCCGTATCTACGCCGGTCGTGGGACTTCCAGAGTCCGCTGCCGCCCCCTGGCTCGTCTCCGTTTCCGGGATAGACTCAAGGCACAAGTCTGTAGCCGGAGCCACTCCTCGAGCCTCATTGGTTTTGGTTTTGTATGTGTTTATTATCTTCATGTTGTTCCCACGAGAATGGGGGAAATACTGTCCACACCATCAGAACCCCCTGTGTGGTGCAAGGCGGGTTACTCTGGAGGGTTGCCTGGTATTCCAGAGGTTCCGTTCACGACACCATCGCCCTGGTGCCATCCATCCATAGGCACGGGTCACGTGACACCGTAGATTGGGGGAGTTTAGTTCGACCTCCTTGTCTAGATCCGTCATGTTTAGTTATTAGCAGGGTCACCTCGTGCAGGATGCGGATTTTTACCGCGCATGACGGTCTTGGGGAAAGCTTCATCGGGAGTTTATGTTGTTATTTCCACTTCCTCAGCTTGCCCCCTGGAGTCCTTTGGCCCGCGACTCCTTAACCCCATGAGATGTCTTGGTCTCTCAATAATTGATGGAAGTCATTTTCGGCTTGATGTATTATCTGCTTGCACCTCTTCTTTGCTGATACAAATGCGGGTTTTTGATTGGAGTTGGCATGTTTTGATTAACGAGCAATATAGGTTTCCCTGCTTAATAGGATATTTTCAGTAATAGAGTTGGTGCCTTGTGGGATTATTATTTCGAAAACAGGCATCAGCCTTAATTACCGAAGAGTAATCATCTCCTAATTCATCCGATTTATAATACCAGATTTGTCTAACGCAGAGGTTTTCAAAGTTTTTTAGCTCCATAGACCACGTGCCGATATTTTCTGTTTTTCTTAGACCCCCTGCATTCCTTCATCAACTGCAAACGTGCTTTTGACAGCTGAACAAAGCTACTTGCTTTGATAGGGTTTGCTGTAGAGTGGGAAATTTTTTAATTAAAAAACGTGTATAGCTTTTATTCATACCTTTATTAGACGAAACGACACATAACTAAAACCTTATAACATCTCAAAGTATGTCAGAATGCCCTCATAAAATCAGGTAGTTCCGATGGGATTTCGGCCCTACACCGTTATTCGTTTACCTAAGGAGACAGAAACGTCTTAGTTCTTAGGAATATTCATTCAACACAGAGTACATATTTGGAATTTTTAAAATCTTATTTTCGTTCTGCATTTGACAAAGCTGAGAACATCAACGAAACTGTAATGGGAATTTTTAAAATATTATTTTCATTCTGTATTTGACAAAGCTGAGAACATCAGCGAAACTGCAATATAGGATAGTGTAAATCAATTTGTTTGTTTGTTTATTTATTTTTCATTTATTTATTAAATCAATTACAACCCAACAGAAAAAAAATCCATAAATTAGGGTGCTTAACTAATAGTTACAGAAGAAAATAGAAAGAGAACCAGTACACTAAACTACATGGAGGAAAACAGATGGATATTGCACATTATATGTGCCGACACCTCAGATGCGCTATCACATATAATGTCAGCACCACTGACGATACAAACTTAATTAGCAAACTTGCACATCTGATACATCGGCGATTTGAACATCATGTCCGTTCTGGCCGTGGGCAAACTAAAAAGTTACTGTTCCTCGTCCACACAGTCGGCACCCTCAAATTGATCTGTGACAGCAGCTCAGGCGAATCAACCCTATCCCACAACAATTTCTGTAGAAAACCAACCACAGAGCAAACCCTTCTGGCCTCCAGAGAAGTCACGTTAAATCTGTCAAGAAACTACTGATACGATATGCCCCGCGATGGATAGACACCATCCAACCTGTAAGCGATATGCTTGAGGTATATTTTCTGCACCCTTTCGATGGAATCTTTATAGCATTGGTATAAAGGGGACCAAACTTGACTACCGTATTCAAGCCTAGCTCTCACCAATGTGTTATACAACACTGTTATGCACTCGGTTCCGCTGAAATCCCTACAGACTCTGATGACAAAACCTAGAGACCTCATAGTTTCTGATACTGATGCCTGAATATGAAGGTCAAAACAAAGTTTTCGGTCAACAACAACACCCAAATCTCTCCTGCTATCAATCCTATGCAAAACACTCCCCTGTAAAGTATAATTAAAATTGATATTGGTAACCCTCCTAGAATAGGTCACTACAGTACATTTACTTATATCGAGTTCTTGCATATTTTTATGACACCAATTCTGAAGAGCAACCGAATCATCCAGCAACACAAGACAGTACCTCAGTGAGTCTATCCCACGAGAAACTTTTAAGTCGTCAGCATACAGTAAACACTCAGAAGATCACAGGGGTCGTTAGTGAAAATAATAAATAGTAGAGGACCCAGGTTCGAACCTTGTGGTACGCCTGACACAGGAGTATAGTGTTTGTATTTAAGTCCCATATATTCTACATAGTGTACACGGTTGGTCAAATATGAGCAGAAAAGTTGAACCAGATCCTCAGCGAAACCGATGGCTGACAACTTGGACAGTAGAACAGAATGATCAACTCTGTCAAATGCTTTGGATATATCCGTATATATAACATCCGTCTGTTTACCTGCGTCAATTGACTCGGCTATGTACTGAGTGAACAAGAACAAGTTTGTCACAGTTGAGCGCCCAGTAACAAAACCATGCTGCTTGGTTGATATCCTGTTCTTTAAGTTATTGTATATGTGCCCATAAAGCATAGACTCCAATGCTTTTGAAAATATTGAAGGAATCGATATGGGCCTATAATTCTCAATCTTGAAACGACAATCCGACTTAAATATCGGAACCACTCGTGTCTTCAAGATTTTGATACAAATTAAGCATAAGGGGTGACTCAGTACGGCCGACAATTCCTTGCTATAAACGAAGTGACTCCGTCAGGGCCAATTGTAATTTTAGGCTTAACACGCTTTAAAAACTCCATCCTCAGTTACTGATGTGAAATTAGACAAAGAAGTGAAAAAAGACAACGAAAAAAGCTTTACGTCTTTATTTGGTATAGAATGTTTCACCAAGTGAGCACAATAACAATCAATGAAGCAATTTTCTCCGTTAGGTTAATTTTTGTCTTCATTTCTAAACATAAATTTCCCCAATTTCTGCTTAACAGTTAATGTGAAAATTATAATGTCCAAAAATAAAATCATTTTCCAGCAATTTAAACTTTATGTAAAATGGGCTTGAATGTCTTTCAAGTTAATGATAAGCAACAAAGACAGCAAAATAGAAGTATTGCAGTAAAAACAGAAGAAAACAAAGTTTGAATAAATTTTACAAGAGATAATACCAGCACAAAAGTTTGGCGGTTCCAAAATGGTGTCATATTCCAAGCACAAGCAAGAATAGCCTATTTATTATACACACTGTAAAATTGTATTATGATAAACAAATATACTAATAATAAAGTTAATCCTATATTAGCTGTTGTAAAAATAGATCAACTTTTTTCTATCTTTGTTATGTAGATTGCATGACGAATATATAACTACATTTTGCTTAAGTATATTTATTTTTTGCAGTGATTCGAGACGAGTTTCGATTGGAACCACAGAGTACGCGGGTAAGCGCAGGCGAAGACGTTGTTCTGGAGTGTGCACCGCCTCGTGGAACCCCTGAGCCCCAAGTGATATGGAAAAAGGATGGACAACATTTAGAAATAGGGAGTAGGCTTAGACTTGTTGATGGCTACAATCTTGCAATTACTGACGCCAAAACTTCCGATGATGGCAGATACCAGTGTGTTGCGAAGAATTCTGCTGGCATTAGAGAATCCGCCATAGCTGCTGTAAAAGTTTATGGTAAGGATCAAAACGCCTATTTTCACTTATTATCACAATCTACTAAAGTTTTCACTCACTTCTGACTATTGAATAGCTTACACATTTGTCTTAAAATGCTATTTGTTCTAGTTAAACCTTTTATGGTGAATCCGCCCAAGAACCTAACTGCCTTAGTAGGATCGTCAGTGGAATTCTCCTGTGGCGTTGGCGGGGACCCTATGCCGGACGTCCTTTGGAAAAGAAGCGCTCCAGGAGGAACCATGCCCTTAGGTCGTGTTCGTGTCTTGGAAGATCGTACGCTTCGTCTGGAAAGAATAAATCTTCTAGATCAGGGTCGATACATATGTGAAGCTGACAATTATGCTGGCGCTGTAACCGCTTCCGCGACACTGACTGTACATGCCGTTCCAATATTTTCAACAAGGCCTCTAGCACAAACCGTGGAAGCTGGCCAAGAAGTATCCTTTCATTGCAACGCTAACGGCAGTCCTAAACCCTTCATTTTCTGGTCGTTCGAAGGAGATCGGGCCTTAGTTTTTCAAGGGACGTCTTCTGGAAACTTTGAGGCATTTACATCTTCCGAAGGGCAGTCAACACTTATTCTGAAGAACGCCCAAGTACAGCATTCAGGCACTGTGATAATCTGTTCGGCTGTCAACGAAGCTGGATCAGCTTCAACAAGAACTCGTTTAACTGTGACTTCCAAAGAGGATCGACCACCTCCTGTTATAGTGCGAGGGCCAGTTAATCAAACATTACCTATAAACTCAATGGCGTTTCTAGCGTGTGAAGCCAGCGGTAATCCAAAACCTGTGATATCTTGGTACAAAGACGATGTTGCTCTAACTCCTTCTTTTAGAATTAACATGACTAATCCGGATCAAGTCGAGATTTATCACTTACAAAAGGAAGATTCGGGATCCTACACCTGTGTCGCATCCTCTAAAGGTGGTAAGGCTACATGGACTGGTTATCTACGCGTAGAGAATCCCAAGAATCCAAATATAAACTTCTTTAAAGCACCTGAAGCTATCATGTTGCCTGGACCACCAAGCAGACCGCATGCTTTAAACCAGTCTGAAGGTAGCGTGACTATTACTTGGGGTCAGAATAATAAAATTGGTTCTTCTAGTTTACTTGGGTATCAGGTTGATCTTTTTGGACGCGAGGAAGGTATGGTACCCAGCTGGACTGTAGTAGCCAGGAGGGTTCCTGGTCCTATGTATACACAACACCTTCTTACACCTGGAGTTCCTTACACCTTTCTAGTAAGGGCTGAGAATGCACATGGACTCGGACCGCCATCCCAGCTTTCAGAACCTATAATAGTAGGGTCGGATACAAGTCAAAACTGGGGAAACCCCGAAGTTACTGAATTAAGTGAAGCCAGAGCCAGTCTCGTTTCTGGCAATATAGTGAAGCTCACCGAAGCAATTCCGATAACTTCCACTGCGGTGAAGTTAGTTTGGGAAATACTGGATGCTCAATATGTTGAAGGCCTTTATATTTATTACGTTTATTTAGATGGTGACCCTGACTTGCCTAGCAACTATAACATGTTGACTGTACTCCATACAGGAGGATCTTCTAGTTTTACAGTAAATAACTTGGAGAAGTGGTCCAGATACCATTTCTTTTTAGTGCCTTTCTACAAGACTGTCGAAGGTCATCCATCAAATTCTAGGATTGTGCGGACACTAGAAGATGGTAAGTGTGTTGTACTGTTTTCCATACATTTCATTTATTAGCTGAATAAGTCTCTGGTCCAAGATGTAGATCTGTTTTTAACAAATTCATATTCGAGGCATAGGTAAAGGTATCTGAAAAAGCAACTGATTTAGTTGCATTCGAAAACATATGGGGAGCATCGCCCACGGTTGAATGTACACCAGATGCAGGTGGACGAATGCTCCGTCTGGCAAAAGGGCGCAAATTGTTTTAAAATAAATTTTTACATGAATAGAAATATAAATACATACCACAATATTTGTGCTTCCATGCATACAAAAAACAAAATTTAAAAACCAATATTTTAAACAAAATTTGCCAGAAAAATATAACATAAAAAATTCTTTCCTGTAGACGCTCTTTTAAACCTTCTCCCTTAGAAATCGAGAAAAACGCAAAACACGTGTTTATTGTCACTCAGATGGAGGATTAATTAGTAACTAAGCAACCCAAAAATCATTCTATTTGCGCAGAAATTTTAAACTACATTGAAGATAAATGCTCTGGCTAAATGATTCCTGTGGCCAATTGCTCCTCTTCTTCGCCTAATCTCAAATTTTAGCTCTGTTGAAGGTCAACTTCTAAACAAAAGACAAATGGCGACAAAAAATTTAACAATCTTTAAAACACAAATTACTGCATTTATTTAATGCACTATTTGGACCGTACCTCGACTAAAATGATCAAAGAATCTTGAAATTGTTTTAACCAATATTTCCTTTACAGTGCCAGTGGAGCCTCCAAGCAAAATGGAAGCTCTTCTTCTGAATGCTACAGCTGTGTACCTCAAATGGAAACCACCACCAACCGAAACTCTGAATGGCGAACTCCAGGGATACAGAGTAGAAGTCAAAAGCAATGGAACTGAAGAACCCAACTCAATAGATGTTGGTTCTATTCCTACTCTACTTCTAGGAAACCTAACATCTGGAGTATCGTATAACGTGAGGGTAGCTGGTCTCACCAGAGCAGGTTTAGGACCTTTTAGCTCAGCTGCAGTTTTAAGACTTGATCCTGCTTCTAAAATGGCTGACAGTCATCACCAAAGGTATAACAAAGTTAAATTTTTGCCATAAGGAAACTATTGTTTTCTATTGTATTTCTATTATTTTCAGGCCAATAGGGACAGATTTGAAATCAAGTGACTTCATAACTGAAACCTGGTTCATGGCACTGTTGATAAGCATGGTATCTGTAATGGTTCTGCTCTTTGTAGCCATGCTGCTGGTTCGCCGACGACAAATGCTTTCAAAGAAAACGATGACTCCAAGCCGATCCAATGGTGCTGTCCTCACTACACCCCTATCTTCAAAACACGAAACCCCTCTTTGGATGGACAAAGAGAATCTTCCAGATTATAACAGTACTCTTCCAGAATACTCCAAATTAACTTCGCAGGAATTCTCTCATAGTGAGAGCAGTTATCAACCGAATGGTGTGTTACACCATGGAAGCATCAATTTACATCCAAACCCTCTTCATCAGAAAGAGTACAGTAGGCCGGATAGATTAGAGTACAGTTCGGAGAAGAATTATCCTATGAATGGAAGGAAGTATAAGGATTACAGTAGCATGCAGGTTCAGGAGTATGCAAGTCCAAATCTTGGTCCAGAATCGAATAGGATGTCTCAGATCGCAGATTATGCTGAAGTTGACGCTAATATGGCTGCACAGAATACTGGAGCGATTTCCCCAGCTCCATATGCTACAACAACTCTGGTGACTAGAGGCAGAAGAGTAGGAAATTCAATGGTGAGAATATTAAAATGCAAAATCCCACATTTTTTTTCTGCTTCTCCATTTCTGAGTCTTCTTTGTATGCACTCCTGTACACAGATTTATAGCAAGCATTTCTGCTTAGAAATGGTGGATGTTTTTCATTGGGAATTAGCGAGTCAGAAGTTAGATCCTCTTATTGCCAGTCCTGTTCCATCCTGTTATGTATGTTACTAGGCACTTACTGATACCACAAACACTTGTACTCTCTAATGATCATATAGGCTATATAACTATTCGAATAAATAACACAACTACGTGTATAATATATGTATTGGAAGGGTCGTTACAAAAGCGTACCTGTCAGCTGCATCATCGCGTACATGATGGTCTGTCAATGACATTTTATTCCTTGACAGTGTTGACAGAGCTATAATGATACATTATATGACACCTCCCATGTCTGGCGGTCATTTATGACCAGGTCAAATGGGAAAATCCAGTTTAACGCGCATTTGATCAGGATCTTCAAGTGGCCAACCAAGTCACTTGGTTTAAATTTGTCTGCTTGAAATAGTCTCGAGCCACTTGGTGCTGCTTCCCTCTTCCGCATATCTGCATAGGGGTAAGATTCAGCATTACCTCTATTGCAGCTGTAGGGCATGATGCCACATCTCCCATTATTACAAGACAGATCAGCGTCTGCAATTTTTGCAATTCACTTTGTGTTGAGGCTCATTCTCTTTTTGGCCACCATATACTATAGATGCATGTCCATGGGTCTAACCACACTTTGGTATTATCGAATATACCATCTCATTCAGACGCCATTTCTTTCCTACGAGTCAACGCCAAATCCAGATCATCATATTGTGGCTCTCGAAAAAGTTTTTTCCAAGTGTGTGTTCCAGTTCAGTTTTTGGTCTAAGGAGGTCCCTGCATATTTAACTTCAGTGGAAAATATATCTCTGTTCCTTTCAGAGTGTGATTTTCTAAATTCATTTCCTTCTATTCTCGTGAATGGAACAAGTCTTATGAGGATTGACATTAAACCCCCATGTCCCACACTAGTCCCTTATTTTACATATATTTAGGGAATAATACTAATTATAATGCTAAATTAAACGTTTTATTACTTTACTTAAAAAGTTACTCTACTCAAAGCTAAGTAAGTATATATACTTGCGCTCCTGTTGATAAATTGAAATATATTGCAAAAAACTTCAATATATTACTTGATAATTAAATAGCAACAATGTCGACGATTGCCCATTTATAAACTACATATTTCATTATTAACATTACAGATCTGGACACCCAATTGTTCACCGTCCACTCCAGAAGAATCACCTTATCCAGCATCGAATGGTGGCTACTACAATCGCAAAGTCTATTCAGACTCTTACTTTGCCCCAACTCACACCCTGAGAAGAAACAAGAACAAGGAACGTAAATCTTCCAACGAAAACCCTCCGGATCTTGTGTCGCCTTCTCAACCTGTCTATGCTAGGGTAGGCCCTCCCGGCCTTTCCTGGAGAAACGGGGCGCCCCCGTTAACCAGCTTCACTCAGCACAAACAGGTGTACCACGCTTCTACCAGAAGCGAACCTGGTAGTAACATGCTGTAGAAAACGCCATCTGCCTGCCAAGTGATGTACCCACTATCACGTTACGAGTAATAGTTATTTAGGTTTACCTGACATGTATAAATATATTGTTCGTGTGGTTAGGTCCATTATGGGTCTTTGACTCTGTTGATATGAGTTTTGATACTTGTGAGAATTTGATATTGTTTTATATGCCTTATTTTTTGGATTTTATATTTCATCTCTGATGTTTTATTAATACGTTTTGTAGGTAGACTGAAATTTTGTAGGAAGAAGTATCTAGGTCGATTCAGAAAAGAGGATGTCATTTGTATAATTTTCATGAGATCTATGTCTGAACCACAGCATAAGAATTGTTTATTATGCTGTGCCTGGACTACCTACTTGTTCTTGTAATGTTTGTAGATTTTAATAAGTAAGGTTATGTGATATTTCAGCTCTGAGCAAACTGCTGCCGGTGCATTTCAAATAATATTTTTGGACTGGATGTGTAATGGAAAGATTGGTTAAAGTCAAGTTAATTAGTTATTTCAACCAAAGTAAGCAACAGAGAATAAATCAGATGGATGAGCAGACAACAGGCAAAACTGCAGATTAGAAGACTACAATTTTAAAATTACATACTTGTTTTTACTTATTGCCTTATACACTTATTATTCTTATTGAAAAGAGTTGTTGGTTTGTAGGTTTTCTTACTTATGTTTTCTTTATATTATCATAGTGATGTAGGGGCATCTTAAACTGTAAGGCTGGTGATGGTTTTCTCTAATAAATTTTTCAGCATAAGAATGATTTGTATGGAGATTCACATTAATTGTACAATGGAGGATCACTGAACTATATTTTAATGGTCACACTGTAACTTGTAACTTGATAATTAGTTAACACCTGTTTTCGGTTAGGTACTCTTATCCAATAAGAATTCTTAATGGTCATTAACAATATATCCCTGTATCTTCAGTGTTAACCAACCCAAAGGAACCAAATTAGGCACCGTCGCCAAGGTAACAGTAGGTATATCTTTTACAAATTCAGTTTTTATAGCGATTCACCAAAAACAAAGACGATCCTAAGTTTAACATATTTTATCTTTTTTTGTTTAGATCCTCGTACACAGGTCTTATCACTAATAATTATTTGGCTGGAAAGGATCATAATATAAATCCGAATGCTTGAGAATATTTTAATATCTTCGCAAGCATCTATATAACACATTTTGCTTTTATTTTCTTATGATCATCCAGGTTGAATGTTGAAGTCTTCAAATAACTTTGGTTAGGAGGAAATAAGTTCATTTTAATGATGAAAATATGAACAACTCTGCTATATATTTGTATTTCTTTTTGTAATTGTTATAGGTAGACAGTGTTTGAACATTGGTTTAATGACTAGTGAAGACAGTATTTCTAGATCAAGTCATGAAAGAATTTCGGCTACAAAGTCATGCTGGTATGTTATCAAGGCAATATTTAGAATATAATGTTTCTAGAGATTTTCCAGGCTTCTTAGAATGAAAATCACACCTGTGAAATTGGTAGTATAAGAATGGTTTGGTTCTTTCAGCTGTCATGTTTTAAAAATACTGGATCGCTAGAACCAGTGAAAGTCTTATTGAAAATAGTATCTTAGTCTGTAGTTTTTTTTATATGTTTTCCTTAAATTATAGTACCTAGTGATCTAGGGGCATCTCAAATTGTAACAGTGGTGATAATTTTCTCTTAATTTTTTCAGCATAAGGATTATATATATGTATGGAGGTTCAGATTAATTGAATTTGAGGCCCAGTGAGATATATTTTTATAGTCCCACTGCAGGAGGTCATCTTTGTAACTTGAGGATTAGTTAACACCTGTTATTACTTACCCAAAGGAACCAAATTAAGCATTGTGCTCAAGGTAACAGTGTCACTTTTACAAATTCATTTTTAATAGGGATTCGCTTAAAAATACCCCAATGATTCTAGTTTTAACATTGATTTATCTTTTTTTTTGTTTAGCTTTCTTATGCAGTTCTTCATAATTAATTATTTGCCTGAAAAAGGACCATGGTATAATTTCAATGCCTGAGAATGTTTCAATATCATCACAAGCATCTAAAAAATATGTTCTGCTTTTATTTTCTTATACTTTTTTAGGTTGGATGTTGAGGTCTTCCAATAACCCTGGGTTAGAAAGAAATAAGCTCATTTTGATGACGAAAACATGAAGAGGTCTGCTATATTACCTTGTATTTCTGTTTGTAATTGTTATAGGTAGACAGTGTTTGAACATTGGTTTAATGACTAGTGAAGACGGTATTTCTAGAACAAGTCATGAAAGAATTTTCACTACAAGTCATGGTATGTTATCGACGCAAGATTTTAGAATAGAAGTGTTTCTAGAGTAGAGATCTTCTAAGCTTCTTAGAATGAAAATAATACCCGTGAAACTGGTAATTTTAGAATACTTTGGTTTTTTGAGCTGTCATGTTTGAAAAATACTAGATCGCTGGAACCAGTGAAAGCTTTTATTGAAAGTTGTCTAGGGGAAAGGGTGGTACATTCGGCCACTTATCCTATTAAAGTACATATTTTGAAAAATCAGTAACTAATTAAAAAACTGGTGTATCCAAAAGTTTGTGTGGACATTTCTCTACGTTTTTCGCAAAGTGCAACTCTTATATCCTAAGATAATTTTTTTTTATTTAACAAGAAAAAAATATCAGCAAACAGGTGAATGTACCCCATTGGTGAGGTAGTTTCGGCCATTAGGTGGGGTACATTCATCCAAATAACATTCAATCGTATTCAGGCGTAAATCAAAGATTTTATTGAACAAAGTCAACTTATACATTAAAATACAAATAGCATAACTAAAAGTATTATGTGTAAAACATATCCATATGAATAACAGAAACAAAAATAATAACAGAAAGATCTGATGGACATTGAGTCCATTAAAATTATAATAAAAATTAAACAAGGAAGATGTCCTAGCTGTTGAAGCTTTATTTGCCTGTGACAGCAATGTAATTAGATCATTTTTATTCACAGTGCTGATGTCTTCTACATCAGGATGTATAAATGTGTTTGATTGATTTTTGCACCTTAAAAACTTGATTTCATATTCCGAATCATTTATGATCTTTAAAATATGCCCAATATAACAACAAGTGCTAACCTTTGTAGCAAATTGTACCAATATAAAATCTCCCACATTAACATTTTTGCATTTAGGGAGAGAAGGTAATTCATCTGAGCTGGACAAAAAACTTTTTCCATCAGAGGTGTCGACCAGTTCTATCGACCTGTCCGAATCACAAGAGCTTTCATTCAACTAGAGTTCTGATTTACTCAGAAACACCTTTTCTTGACTGCTGGATGTTTTTAGCTCTTCTTTTCTATTTTTCTCCATGTGAATGGTTTCTTTCATCAACCTTTGCGGGGTGTCTGTATATACAAGGCTTTGATGGTATTTTGCTCTTCGTCCTTTTTTTACCCATCCCCATTAGGATATGGTCTCAATTCTTCCAATGTATTTGGAATAGCAGGTTCTTTTTCTTTTGAAGATGCAGATGGTGTCTCCGATTCTATTTTTTCCATACTGATATTACCATCATGATATCTACAAATTGGAGGAGGAATGGTTTGTTCTCTTTCTTCTCTGCTGCAATTAGTTGTTTTAGAAGTTGAAGGAATTGCAGCAACTTTCACTTCAGCAACTAGAGTTGTCAGTAACGGTGCTTGGCATGAAATCTTCCTTGCTAAATGCAAGCCTATTAAGAGGCCAAATACCTCGAGTTTCAAAGCCACGGATGATATTTGTTCTACTAAACGAACTATCAAGCTATTTGCTTGATGGTTATCATTCTTCCAGGGTGTGTGAGCATGTAGTCATTAGAAGCTACATTTCTTGGGGCATTGTGAAAACTTGTTTAACAGTGTATTTGCTACGATATTTTTTTCCTTCATCATTACTTTCATTTCCAGAATCTCTATCAATGGTAGATAAGACTTCATCTTTAGTTTTTTGTCTTTAACAGAGTTTTTGTTCGTGACTGCAATGTAGACTTTTTTATTCCATATCGCCTTGCAGCTTCATGCACACTCAGCACTTTTCTTAGACAGTTACAAATTGCTTCCTTCACATTAATCTCGTCTATGTCCCGTTTTGCAGATATATGTATGTGGCATCTGTAAAATTGTATTAAAATAACTTAAAAATACAGCAACATGATCGTTTTATATTACTGCTGGGGTACCTTCGGCCATCTGGTTGAATGTACCCCAAACACCGCAGCTGCATCTACCCCATACGACATTTGATCAAACCGAAATTAAATTTCAAAACACTGTCAACATTTTGGGTTAGGTTTCGTATTCACATTATTTATGAAGAAGTATTACATGCTGTAATATTTTTTTCATATTTAATATAATAATAATAATAATAAGAGGTCTTTATTAGGGCGAAGTTAATTTTACAATTTTCTTCCACTTAACCCTTAAAAGATAACTTAAAATGTAGGAATTACAAAATAAACAAATTATAAAATAAATAAATTATAAATGCCTTAGTATCCAAAACAACAAAACAATGTAACAACAAAACAATTGTGCGCCTTAAATTTAGCTGAAAGAAAGGAATTCCTAAATATGAATATGATTTATTATAACTACACTACGCAAACTGACTATTTTTATAAAAATCTGTAACATATCTCCGAAACCCTGGCAGAGAACATAAAGTATGTTTAAAAGGTATTTTATTATACAGATGTGGTGCAACATAGGAAAAACACCCCCGATATTGGCTCGTATAATATTTAGGTATGGCAAACAAGTGATCGAGTCTTGTATTGAGCGAATGTATTTGTCTCCGAAAACAGAGCTTCTGATGTAGGTAATAAGGCCCCGCCCCGAGGACAATCTTGTGAATTAAGCAAAGAAGATGTACTTTCCCGCGATTCTTCATATTCAGCCAATCTAGTTCTTTTAACTTATAAGAAACACGATCTGTTCTTTTTAGATGAAAGATGAACCGTAAACATGACTTCTGAACCTTTTCTATTCTTTGCCGATCCCAACTGTCAAGGGCAGGTCCATACACAACATCAGCATGGTTAAAGCGCGGGAGAATCATCGAGTTTACCAAGAGAGCTTTTACTTTCACTGGAAGGCAATTTCGGTGGCTATAAAAAGATTTCAATAGGCCAAAGCTAGCTCTACGAAGATTAGTGACGTGATCAGAAAATTTTTAATTGTTATCTATTATGAGACCAAGATTATTTGCAGATTGTTTTGCTTCCAAGCGACTCCCATGTATCAAAATATCAATATTTTGAGAACAAACCCTATTCCTACTGACTTTCCTGCCAAAATAAAGTACGCAACACTTATTGACATTTATCGCAAGATCATGCTTCTTTGCTGTCCTGACTAACCTATCAAGGTCTGCATTTAAACTTGCTATAGCGTCTAAGGCATTTTCGACAGGAAAGGATTTGTAAAGCTGGGTATCATCGTCATAGAAGTGTACTTTGCTCGAGATTATTTGTTCTTGAAAATGAAACGTATAAATATTGAATAAAAGGGGCCCAAGATAGAGCCCTGTGGAACCCCTTTTAATAAACTCAAAGAGTCCGATACATTCGACCTGCAGACAACCCTCTGTGCCCTATCTGAAAAGTAACTCTCTATAAACTGAACGGCGTCATGATTGAAACCAATATATTAACTTCGAGCACAATAGTTCATGATTGATCGTATCAAAAGCTTTACTATAGTCCAGCAATACCAAAGCTCTAACTTGATTTTTATCGTTAGCTGTGAGGATGTCATCATTAATATTTGCTAATGCTGTTGTGGTGGACCTGCCCCTAACAAATCCAGACTGTACATTTGGCAAGATGTTGTTGTCCCCAAGGTAAGCAGTTATCTGCTCGAACATCACTTTCTCCAATAACTTTGAAAGAACTGGGAAAATGCTTCACAAATACTTCACAAATTTCAAAATTATGTTCTTATATGGTAGATGGAAAAACTTACCTTTTATAGCGAAAACTTATGATAATTTCTGGAACAGAAATAAACCGCAGAAACTATTTGTAACACTCCTCAGGCAGAAGAAAAATGTGTTACCAGCATAACGATTAAAGAATTGCGCGGTAAATTAAACAAGGGAAGTATAAAATAGGATGGGCGAATGTACCCTATGGCCGAATCTACCACCTCTTCTCCTATTGGCCTTTAGGTTTTCTTACATATGTTTTCCTTAAATTACAGTAATGATCTAGGGGCATCTCAAATTTTAATAGTGGTGATGGTTTTCTCTGATTTATTTTTCAGCATAAGAATGATTTGTATGGATGTTCAGATTAATTGTAATACTGGATGAGGCTCAGTGAACTATATTTTAATGGTCACACTGCAGGAGGTCGTTTTTGTAACTTGAGAATTATAACACCTGTTATCAGTTACTTTTTTCCAATAAGAAGGCCAAATGGTCATTAACAATATCCTGATATCTTCAGTGTTAATGAACCCAAAGGAACCAAATGAAGCATCGTCATCAAGGTAACAATGTATCTTATACAGATTCAGTTTGAATAGGGATTTGCTAAAAAAACTACCCCAATGATTCTAATTTTTAAATGTTTTATCTTTTTGTTGTTTAGCTTCCTTATGCAGTTCTTCATAATTAATTATTTGCCTGAAAAGGATCATGGTATAATTCCAATGCTTGAAAATCTTTCAATATCACCGCAAGCATCTAAAAAATACATTCTGCTTTCATTTTTTTTATAATCTTGCAGGGTGAATGTTGAAGTATTCAAATAACTTGGGTTAGAAGGAAATAATCTTATTTTGATGACGAAAACATGAAGAGATCAGCGATATTACCTTGCGTTTCTTTTTGTAATTGTTATAGGTAGACAGGGTTTGAATGTTGGTTTAATGACTTGTGAAGACAGTATTTCTGGAACGAGTCAAGAAAGAATTTCCGCTACAAGTCATCTTATGAGGCAAGATTTTAGAATCCTAGTGTTTACAGAGATTTTCCAGGCTTCTTGAAATGAAAATAATACCTGCAGAACTGGTAATTTTAGAATGGTTTGTTTTTCCAGCTGTCATGCTTGAAAAATAATGGACCCTTAAAACCACAGCGAATGGTTTTACAATTATTATTCTTATTGAAAAGAGTTGTTGTTTTGTAGGTTTTCTTGCTTATGTTTTCTTTATATTATCATAGTGATGTAAGGGCATCTTAAACTGTAAGGCTGGTGATGGTTTTCTCTGATAAATTTTTCAGCATAAGAATGATTTGTATGGAGATTCACATTAATTGTATAATGGAGGATCACTGAACTATATTTTAATGGTCACACTGTAACTTGTAACTTGAGAATTAGTGAAGACAGTATTTCTAGAACGAGTCAAGAAAGAATTTCTGCTACAAGTCATCTTATGAGGCAATATTTTAGAATCCTGATGTTTACAGAGATTTTCCAGGCTTCTTGGAATGAAAAGAATACCTGCAGAACTGGTAATTTTTGAATGGTTTGTTTTTCCAGCTGTCATGCTTGAAAAATAATGGACCCCTAAAACCACAGCGAATGGTTTTTTCCCAAAAATGTATATTCTGTAATAAAAATTAATGTTTTGCTCAGGCTTTTTGCTCTTTCATTTTCTGGGAAATAGTTGACTTAACCTCAACTAGATATTAAGGTGATTATGATAGAATATGGCCTAAAAACAGTTGTACATACCTTAATAAAGTTAAACAATGTGGTATGTTTCGTTTTTAATAATTTCTTAATGATAAACGCAATTAAAACGTTTCGATTTGCAACAGAAATGTATATTTTTGCACCTGAGGTTATGATGACTGTTTTTTCATTGACATATTTGATGCAGATGGGCAGTGTTGTCAGGTCTAGGAGGTCAGGTCGGCAGGATTGTGTGTAACAAGCATTTAAGATCTTTTATTTTGTTAATACAGCAAAACACTCTTGGGATTAAATATTGAATGTGGCAACGCTCCTGAAAATTGACAGTTCGAAGCATGCAAATCTTGTGTTTTTGAGAACTTAAATTCTCAATTAATCTGTTATTTATGGATTTTCCGTACATTTTTTCTCAGATTATTACTCTATGTTACATACGCTTTTTTGTGGTGTGCGCCGTTTTGGTAATTTCCGGTTGAGGTAAGTCGATCGTCCCCATTCTCTGTTTTATTTGATGAATTTTATGGCATGATTATTTGATATGGTTTCAAAAACTAATATTGAAGGAGAAAACGATAAAATATTTGCCACCACAGATTCTTGTTTTATTTTTTGACAGAAAAAACTTTAAATTACTAACTGTCAATAAATTTTGTTTCCTTTCCATTATAAATAAATGCAATGTTTATTTTGCAACTTAAATGACAACTGCCTATCCAAAAGCTTACACAGGGGAGATTACATGGAAGAGACAACTCACATACACTGACAGTAACTTTGAAAGATTTAATAGAGAATTATAGTATTTTCCATTATTGAAATTAATTTTACAGCCACTATTGTGGACATTTCTCAAAACACCGACTTTATACTATTATAGACAAAGTCTAAACACTTATTTGTTTCAATGACCGAAAAGTATTAGTGTATTTTATGGCGACCATATTTTTTTTTATATTTCACTGCACATAAAACATAAAAGTAAACATAGCATTATGGTAGCGAATTTTCATTAAATGTTTCTAAATGACTCAATTTTCTATAAACCTGGAGAGTTGAGTTTTGGTATGTAGTAGGTAGAGGGCAACATACCAACTAAATTTCATCAAAATAACTTTGCTATTTTTTGTGATTTTTTTTTTTTTTTTAGAGGAACTGGTCCGATAGGGCTGGCTAACGAACTCATCCAAGCTATTAATAAAAGAAAGATTCTTGTCGAGTTTCATCAAAAGCAGTTGATAACTTTTTGAGTTATAGTGTGGTTATATATATATATATATATATATATATATATATATATATATATATATATATATATATATATATATATATATATATATATATATATATAAATTGAAACGGACCTTGCTTACAGGTTCTAGGGGCCCCAATTCACGCTCATTTGAAAAAATGTTTGCAAAGTCTCACCATCGATACCCCTATTAACGATTTTTAAAAATTCGCTAAAACCCAGCATCTATAAAATTGTGCTGACAAAAGGCAATAAAAAATCTGCAAAATTTGAAATAACCCCCCTTAGAAATGCCTCCAGGTCATGTTGCGATATTTATTTTTACATCTTAACTTGCCTCTGAAAAGAATTACTTCTGTTTTTGTTATCACATTTATCACCTCTTCATTAGTGTTGATACCAATGAAATTATTAAATTTTAATGTTGGAGGCAATGCTTTTTCCTTTTCTAGGCTTGGTAACACTGATTATTCGTTTTTCTTTTTCTTGTTTTTACAACAGTTTAAATTTCAGTAATTGTCATTATTAACTCATATAGATAAGTTGAGGTTAGTTAGTGCCCACATTTAATATGATTGTTATTGTTACTATTCGGTTCTATATTAAAATAAACATGCAATCCTTTCAAAGTATTATTTATTTTTATTTAAAAATTATAGTGCCTCAGCATAATAAGTCATTGGCACCTACTGGCTACAAATATTACGTAATAAATATACAAATAGGTAACAAGATAAATCTCTTAACCTAAAAGGAGTACAAAAACGCTGAGCTGTTAAAGGAAAACAGTAAAGATTGATTTACAGAAATTATATCAATTTAAATAAAGAGACTAAATTTTAAAACCTATTTACAGTTTCTATTGTTGTAGTTCCTAGTTGAAGAACATTAGGAATGGTTATTCTGTTGATTTTTACAAATCTTCTAGCAGGTTCGTATTTTGGGCACTCAAACAAAACGTGAAAACAGACAAAACTCCACTACACTGATCACATGTGGGGACTTCTGTTTTCTCTAGGAGATGTCAGTGAGTCATAAGAGTGTTACCAAGTGTTAGCCTTCTGATAACTACACCCTGTTTTCGGTTGGTACCAGTGGGTAATTTGGTCTTTGCTATAACTGAATGACTTTGGAGGAGTTTTGTGTTCAATGTAGTCCACTGTTCCTGCTACTTCGTAAAATTTTGACGTTTATACAGAGCCAAAAGGTTTTCGGTTTGTACCAGTGGGTAATTTGGTCTTTGCTATAACTGGATGACTTTGGAGGAGTTTTGTGTTCAATGTAGTCTACTGTTCCTGCCACTTCGTAAAATTTTGACATTTATACAGAGCCAAAAGGCTTTCGGTTTGTACCAGTGGGTAATTTGGTCTTTGCTATAACTGGATGACTTTGGAGGAGTTTTGTGTTCAATGTAGTCCACTGTTCCTGCCACTTCGTAAAATTTTGACGTTTATACAGAGCCAAAAGGTCGTAATTCAACTTGTGTTCCATTCTCTCTCGCAAGTTTTGCATGAAAATATGCTTTTTCATTGCCTTTAATCCCAATATGTGATGGCACCCATCGAAATAAATATTAATGTCATTAGATAATAGGTCTAACAGAAAGTGTTTTATTTTCTGCACTAAAATGTTAGTTGACTTCAAGGCATTTAATGCTTGTAGTGATGATAGTGAGTCTGTGCAGATGACATATTACGAGGACGGTTGAGTTTTATAACTATAATTGTTATTGATTGAAGGATGGCGAAAAGCTCTCCAGTGTATACACTAGTGATTTCCGGTAGATTAAACCTATGGTACTCTAATCCAGGAGAGAGGAGTACGCCAGAGAGATACAATGTCTCCAAAACTGTTTATCACCGTCCTGGAGTATGTGTTCAAGAAGCTAGATTGAGACCAAAAAGGTCTAAGAATAGACGGCCAAAGTCTGTCAAATTTACGGTTTGCAGACGGCATTGTCTTACTAGCTGACAACTTGGAAGATATTAGAGTGATGCTACATGAACTTCAGGAGGTCTGTGCAACAGTAAGTCTAAAAATGAACATCGAAAAAACAAAATTTATGACAAACCTCGTCCCTAGTAACCACCTAATTATTGAAAACTCTTAGGTGGAATGGGTAGACAAAAACACATATTTGGGCCACGAGATAAGCATATCCAAAACCAACCAAACATGCGAGACAAACAGCAGAGTTATACTCTCCTGGGCGGCTTACGGCAAACTTAAGACGTTTTCAGAAGCGACCTTCCGATATGCTTGAAAAGAAAAGTTTTCAACCAATCTGTTCTACCGGTTATGACCTACGGCGCCGAAACACTAACTCTTACCAACGCTTCTGCTAAGAAACTGAAAGTAACACAGCGCAAAATGGAGAGGTCGATGCTTGGCGTTTTGTTACGTGACCACATTAGAAATGAAGAATTACGCAGAAGAACAGGAGGGACTGATGTGGTCGTACATGTGACAAAACTCAAGTGGAAGTGGACGGGACATGTGGCTCGAATGCAAGATGACAGGTGGACAAAACGATTACTTGAATGGAGACCCAGATCCGATAAAAGAAGCAGAGGAAGACCACCAACTCGCTGGACAGACGACATTACAAAAATTACAAAAAACTGCATTCGTAGCGCTCAAGACAGAAAAGAATGTACTCAACTAGGGGAGGCCTATGTCCAGCAGTGGACGCAGAGGGCTGATTGATGATGATGATGATGACTCTAATCCATCTATAACAGCACATCCCACTCCATATTCACTTCTTTAAGCATCCGTGTACAAGATTTCTGATGTTTGGTAGCTCGTTTTCTTATAAAATTCACCTTGAAACATTTCTTTTGGGCAATCGTGTCCATTTATATCCTGCAGAAAAATGTTTATCTGTGGCGTAAAAGTATTAATTAATTTGATCATTAAGTCCATATATATCCCTGGAAGTGTATTTTCCTGTATCGTGGAAAAACTTGCGTTTCTAATTAAAAAAACATCGTTTTATATTCCTTAAGTCATTTGTTGACAATTGGGAATGCTTTCAATATTACCGCTTTCAAAGCAATGACTTGCAAGGCCTTCCTGCATGTAAAATCGACAGTGGATAAATGCATTTGCGCAAAGGTACGAGTTCAGGTAAGACCCACGAATCTTCTAAAACACAGGGTTCGATTATTTCTTACTTTTCTCATTGAAAAAGCTGGTTCATGGTGATATTTTCGTCCCAAAACTCACAGTTATGAAGTACCATCTAAATATTTTAACAGGCGATTAACAAGTACCCATTTCATTCACCTATAAGAAATGCATGATGCGTGATTTGTATTTTCTTGTGTTATGAACCCAGTTTTAAATACCCGCTTCAAAAAAATTCACTGGTGTTGTCCAGTAGAATCGTTTATAGTGACTATCATAGTGATTTGGGCAAGAAAAAGGTGTTTTAAACAGTCAAATGATAAAACCAGTGTAGTGTGTTTTGACTTATTAACCAGAAACCCAAAAATTGTCTGTGGAGAGGTGCTCCATCATGTTGACAAAGATTGCCAGATTGAATATCCATGGAAACGGTTATCTTTCTTCCAGATAATTGTAATAATAGTCTGCATAAGAGATTCTTTAGTTAGTTTTGATCTACATGAAAAGCAATGAAGCCAGTTTACTGCACAAATAAAGAGAGAAGTTATGTTGGTTTTCTCCAGATAATAGATGAAACAAGCGAAAGAAGTTGTTAATAAATAAAAACAACTTCGAATACAAATACTCTATAGGTTTTTAAAGATACATGAGATATTTTTGCTGTTTTAATGTATGGGAATTCTTTAAACACTACATTCAAAAATTTTTTGAATGCCGATTATTGATTTTAATTATCGGCAAATTATATACTAATTTATATTGTATAATCTTATTTAATTGTGGCCGTAATCTAACCAGTCCAAGGTATCAACAAGCTGTTTCCGAGGACCAACGTCGATGATGGTTTCAAAGAAGAAGCCAAGATATCCAACCTTTCTAGTGTGGTCTAGAGAAGTAATGTTGATTGTGATATCTAAATTCCCTATGTAAGGCGAACAGCTCGTCCCTGAATGGAATCTACAACGAGAACAAGATTCCAGGTGTGTGTGGATATGTGCTTTATATACAGTGTGAGCAGCTACTATAATGAAATAAACTTTTCACCCAACAAAAAGCCAATCTTACACGCTGCTGCCTGTGCAATATTGGAAACATCTAGTTACCAGATGTTCTGGAACTATCATACCCAATTAGAGAGGGTGGATCTTTTGTCAGTGTTTTGCAAACCACCTGAACACCTGGGTTGTGTAGTTTACTTTTCCTAGATAAGATGCAATTCTGTGTTTTTGGCGCATTAAACATAACCAGTTTTGCAGAGCCCCAGTTAGAAACGTCATCATTTAGGGAAGTTGGTTACTTCGACTCTCATTGATAAAGAACTAGAAGCAGATATTGAGCAAATCAACGAAAACCTACTGCAAAGAGTGTTATATCATCAGTGAAGCTATGGATCCGCGTGGGGTTCTTAATAGATGGTCATTAATGTAAAAGAAAAAGTGTCTGACCCAAAATGGAATCCTGTAGAACACCTGAATTAATTTTTAATTTATCCAGTAAAACACCATCGACAGCAAGATGCAAAAAGCGCTCCTTCGGAAAACAAGATACAGAGTTTGGAAGGCAATCTGTATGATGGAAGTCTATTATGAAGTGCCGCATATCAGAACCAATCAAATTCTTTAGAAATATCCAATGAAATTTTAGAGCAGTACTCTAAAAACAAATGACATGTGAGAATATCAATAGAAGATCGGTTTTGGCGAAAGCCGTATTTGCTATCACTATTGAGATATCTGATTTTTCGAGAGCAGAACTGTAAAAACAAGTGACGTGAGAATATCAGTCGCAGATCGGTCTTAACGAAAGCCATATTTGAGATCACTTGGGATATATGATTTTTCGAAAGCAGAACTCTAAAAAGAAGTGACGTGAGAATATTGGCAGTAGATCGGTTTTAACGAAAGCCATGTTTGAGATCACTTGGGATATCTAATTTTTCGAGAGCAAAACTCTAAAAACAAATGACATGTAAGAATATCACTAGTAGATATTTTTTAGTGAAAGCCGTATTTGCGATCCCTTGGGATATCTGATTTTTTGAGGGCAGAACTCTAAAAACAAACGACATGTGAGAACATCACCAGTAGATCGGTTTTGACGAAAGCCGTATTTGCGAACACTTGGAATATCTGGTTTTTCAAGGTATTTCATTAGATTTATATTGATAACTTTTGCCATAACTTTGTGTGAAACTGATAGAACAGAAATTGGATGAGAGTTGCCCAAGTCTTGACTGTTTTTTTTTTATAAATCCCCATATTATACAACATTGAAGAAAGGTTAAACAAAATTAATTCAAAAACAGACATCTCCAGAGAAACAAGGAATAAACATTTCCCAGTTCATGCCGTTTAGCAGCTTTAGTGTCAGATTTAATGTTTAATTAATTTATGCTTGACCACTTGTTAGAAGCGAAATAGCACACGGTACTGCTGCTTTCTGTGGTCTGATGAAAATCTAGATGATTTGAGTTATGTCAGTCTCATGTTAAAATGTGTAGCATAATATTATTTGAATGATGATATGGTATAAGAAATACATAGGTAGTTCAGTTTTCCTTTTAGCACATCATAATATGTAATAATTCGACTATAAAATGACATCCGTCTTTTCTGCTGGTTTTAGAACAACTAAATTGCCTGCCTAGTCTACTTTATTACATGTACGTAATTTTAATTTATTCTAGTCTTTTTTGTATAAAGGTATAATTACGTATGTTGTACAATTGGTTTTTATATTGTTGATATTTTGTACATAGTTGCATATATAAGACAATGGTCATGGTACTATACATCGTCCAGTTTTTAATACTGTGAAGTTAATTATTAGGGATAAATTAGCTTAGGATACTGTAACATACAAAAAGTGTAAGTAAAACGAAAAAATGTACGCCTGAAATAATCTCATTACCTTACTAATAATAAAAATTGTATAAAAAACATATCAGAAAATGTATAAATGAATAAATTGTGACTGTATTTGAAAACAGTGTGCTATAGTTTATATTATCTTGACTTGTTAATTTGTTAGCATCCAGTAAACTATTAAAATAAGTTGGTTTCTTTTAAAATTCGAAATAAGGACTGATCATAATTTGAAACATTTTCATTATATTAATTCAGAAATTTTGATGCTAAATACAGACGTATTGACCCTTTTCTCTGGCTTCACAAATGCTTGTATTCTTCACTGCAACCCGTTTCGCTTTTTATGCCATCCTCAGACAAGAAAAAATTGAAACTATTTATATGCACCTTGCACCAGCAGAAAATTTAAAGTAAACAATTTATACTTATTTCGTTATTAATCACTTTCCAGAAATTTTATTAGAATACCCTGGACACTAAACACACTAAAAATATAAAAATGGTATCTGTGATATCCAATTAACGGGATCTAGGTAACAAAAACCATTTTTGCCACTGTCTAAGTACTTAAGTCTTATCAGCGAGCTTTAGACAGACTGCTTCCTAAAGATTGGCTGTTTATTCCTGAAAAAGGTATACGTGCCAGTAGATAGGCTGGATTCACTGAAATAATACTCTAAATGAACAATAACAATATGATTTTGATTAAACCCTTTGAATTGTTAAATTACCACATAACAGGCGCAAAAAATATCAATGTATCTTACTAAATAAATCACCCAATTAGGATGTTAATCTTATGTGTGACTGAATTGTAAAGAAAAATTGATATTTATTGATATTGCTATATTTCATGCTATCAAAAATTACATACTTAATATAGGCAGACAAAATACAAACAACAAAAAGACCCAATACATCCACGGCAACGTAGGAAGGTAAAACACACAATAAAGTCAACACACTCAAAACGTCCATGTCCAAAAGCAAGGCACACAGATAAAACCACAGGCAACCGGCCACACACCGGGGGAACTATACTTCCACAGCTTGAGAGTCACAGTTGAGGTATTCATCTGTGATATAAAAGTAATGTCTTGAAAGTATGTTTTTCACTGACCCGATCCGGTAGTAGCTTCACACACCCTAGTAGCTTATTATACAACTTCACACATACACTCTTCATAGCTAGTTGACTCCTATTGTAGTTTCCCACCCAGAATATTCATTTTTGACGCTAATGGTCGAAGAGATGCCTAAATCCTAACTGAATTTTTGCGGCAAAAGCCTTGTGTAGGTCTGAATTTGGAACCAAAATTCTGAACCTGCAATTATGGTTTTAGTTTTTAACCAATTCCTAGCGCAATAAACCATTGTGTAGTGCCCTGCGCGATAATAATTTGCTTTTGATTAACCTACCCTTAATTGCAGGCGTCCTAAGACACATTTTTAACATGACTTATCGGCATCAGTGCATATGGTAGAGTGAACACCATTCAACATGTTGCTCACTGAACTAATGCTTTGTAAGTGTCGCTATAAGTTCCGACCAGAGGCACCTCAACTGTATCCCCCTCTCTCGTATTGGTTACATAGATCCATGTGACCAGTATTTCGCGCTCTACACAGAGGCAGTTGAGGTGATCCGGATATTTCTAGATGTGATTCTCGCTCTTTATTATTTAAATGGCTGTAATTCATTTTGTTTACGTTCTTGGAATATACGAGTTTGAGCCTGCAGACTTATTTAATTAAAGGCACTAAATCTCTAATAAATGTACTACTTTATTCTTGGTGGTACTGAATTTTTACCCAGAATTTATTTTGCGAACATTTGTAGAGAATTTTCATTGAATGTTTTCAAGCGACACATATGATAAGGTTACTTCATTTAGGTAAAAAGCACGAGCGTTGCAACCCATGATGATAAATAAAAATTCATTGGTATTTTTGATCAAACAATTTAAAAATATATATAAATGACAGTTTCTGATCTTAAATTGGACCTGTTATTTTTACTATGTACACAAATTCTATTTTTATGAGAAATGTGTGAAAAAAAATTAAAGTGTAACTTTCAAATTAACCCTGATATGCTGAAGAATATTGTAAAGTAGAAGCTTTTGTAGTGGAATAAAGTAAAAGAAATTGTAAAAAAGAAGAGGAAATAACTAGCTGCCAGTGAGTCAGGTTTAAAAGTGTAAAAAAGGTTTTGGGACAATAGTTAAATTTTATTTTAGCACAACAATAAGCCTTACTAGCTTATTTGTGTAACACAGAATGTCATAAAAATAATTGATAAAAACGAAAAAGACGATCGATAAATTGAAAAAATGGTCTGATAATAATGGATTGAACTTTTCCTGTTCCAAATCAAAGTTTATGATTTTTTCGAAAAAGAAAAGGCATTCAGTTACTCACACTCTCAAGCTAGGGGAATGATTCTACAAGAGGTTACAAAGCACAAATTTCTAGGAATAACCTTTGATTCAAAGCTTAACTGGAAAGCTCACATAAATGTACTCAAAGCTGATTGTATTATTAGACTAAACATTTTGAAAACTCTTGGACACTATAACTGGGGTGCTCATGAATCAGTCTTGCTAAGTATTTTTAGATCACTGATAAGATCATAAATTGACTATTGCTCAGCTATTTATATTTTCGCAAGCAAATCAACCTTAAAACCACTTGAAGCTATTGTAAATCATGGACTTAGAATAGTCACAGGTGCTTTTCGACCAAGTCCAGTGGAAAGTATTTACCGAGGAATTATTCTTAAAATATGCTGCTAAGATATCAGTAAACCCAAATAATCCAGTCTACAAATTCTTGGTACAGACCAACTTCAACAGATTCTATAATGCGAACGTTTCAGCACAGCTACCATTTTCTTTACATATAAAAAAGCTAAATCATATTTTCAATCCAGATCTGACAAATGCAATGGTGCTATTCTCCATGGACCATTGTTTTTCCACCTACTGATACGACTTTTTTATCGCATAAATCTAATGTATTACCAGCTGAATGTGTCAAGAGATTATCTCTAGATATCGATACGATATAATTCTTTACACTGATGGATCAAAAAGTGAAATTGGTGTCGGATGTAGTATCACTTCTGCACTAAAGCAAGAAGCATATCACTTACCGTCAATATGTAGTAACTATACAGTAGAACTATACGCCATAATGAAAGCAAGTAACACATTCGTCAACTCTCATTTCAATAACGCCTTAATATGCACCGATTCTCTTTCGTCGATTATATCACTCACAAACCTTTACCCAAAGGACCATCTTGTAATCGAAGTACAAGAATCTCTGCATTGTGCCTTGCAATCTGGCAAATCTATCAGACTTATATTTGTCCCATCACACTGTGGCATTACCGGAAATAAAAATGCAGACGAATGTGCCAGAAATGCTGTCTTAATCGATACCGTAATTCCTCTTCAACTTTACTCCGACGTTTCTGCCCAGATAGCAAATTTTTATAGACAAAAATGGAAAATGCATTGGTCTTCGCTAAGCAACAAACTGCGAGAAATTGAACCAACTGTGGCAATCCATAAACTTCCAGATTTATCTCGCAGGGAAGAAGACTCCGAATTGGCCACTCTCTACATACACATGGTTATCTCTTAAATTAACAACAACACCCTTATTGTGAGCTCTGTGACCGACCAACTTCAATTTTTCACTTACTATTGGAATGTCCCTTATATGCCTATCCACGATTTGAAAATTTTGGTGGAAGAAACTTGTCTGAAATTTTAGGTCTAAATTTTACGAATGTAAAGTGTTTACTTAGATTTTCAAGACAGTCTAATTTATATAATAGTATTTAAGTGTATTTATTAGTTCCTCTTTTTATATATAATTTTGTTATGTAATTATTTAAAGTGTCGTTAGTGTCAATGACCTTAGTTGTTAAGGCACTTAAATTATAATAAGAAAAAAATCACTAATGGGGAGATCTTTGTTTATATATGTGTGTGTATATATATATATATATATATATATATATATATATATATATATATATATATATATATACAGATCTACTCATTGGGGAATTTTTCGTTTTACGAAAAATTCGCTAACAATCAATAGGTAGGTATGATATGAAATTGGCACAATAATCCTCTTTGCAGCTGCAGTTTCTTCATTTCATATTTACTTTAATAGTAAATATGGTATATATGAGTACCTATCTACATTATATAAATTTCTGTTACACACATTAAATATAGTGAAACATGCACATTTATCCTTGACAGTTTCTTTATCTTATAATGGAACAGGGAATCATTAACCTAGTTTTAAAAGCAAACTTAATGAGAGACACAGACATAAAATATCCTTATCATGGTTTGACCTTATCAGTAAGTAGTCAGTAATTAAGGACATAATTTTAAATGAAGTAGCTTTATTCGTTAGTTACAAGTTTAAAATGAATGTAGATAAAACAATAAAAATACAGTTACTTATAAGAGCAAATCACAAAATAAGTTGATCTTGCTTTCGATCTAATTAAATAATTATATTATTATTAGGAGTAGGGGTGAAACTGATCCCTGGCGTTGGTGATTGGCCATAGTCGCAGAAATAGACCGATGTTGAAAAAAATATAGGGAAGTTGCTGTGATGAGGAACTGGGTTGATTAGTATTTATAATGTGGCAAAAAATGCACTTTGCAATAAGTTTAGAATCATTTGAAATATGAGCCAACTAATAAGCCCATACATTTTATATCATATGAAATACATACACACTGTTTCTGAAATAGGGGTCAAAAATCCAATGGCATATTCCGTGGCCAATAATAACTTTTTTTTGTTTGTATCAGATGTCAAAAATTTAAAAAATAAGTTTTCAGTTGTTATTTTCTAAACAACTTATTGGGGCAATTTAATAAGCCGGTCGATATCAAACAAAAAATTACCACCTCCAAAACTTACCAGTGGCGGAAGTATGGGTATCGTTGATTAATTATTTATTAAAACTAAAATAGCAGCCGCTGTATAAGTTTACAAACAGAATGGCTCATCATGTGCGCTATCGCATCTTACAAAAATAATGTAGGAAACAAATGTCACAGATCCCGAAATCGCGATACATACACGTTCTAACCACCGCAACACTATAGGTATAATATGGTCCTTATAAGAAAACCAGGTAAACAATAAGTACACTTGGAAAACCCCATATCACCACAACACATCTTTTAAAAAAGACCTAACGAACGTTTCTCTAACAAATTTTTGCATCATCAGAGGATGAAAATTCTAAACTAAATTATTACTACACCTATACTTATATAATTCTCAAGTAGACGACGAAAACGAAGGTAAACTGAGGCGCATTGTTTATCTATTGTGTCTATATTGAACGGACAAGGTTGATGACCTACCTTAATCTTCTACTTGACAAATTTATGAATTTATATCTAATTTTAAAGGATAATGGGCTTGAAAGCTAAGTGCTGCGGTATTTAAGAAGTTCACGTTCTTTATTGATATATATAAGTTCACTATGTAAATGCCGAAACCCGCGATGAGCACTGACAACTAATCTGGGGACATATTACTAACTACCGCAAATCTTTGTATTAAAGCAAAAAAAAAAAGTTTCGCCTACAACGTTAAATTCAACAAAGGATGAATATTCTAACTAAAGTTATAAGTATTTATATTGATTTCTTAGATAAACCAAAAGACGAAAGCGTTTTTTTATCTATATCCTGTGCACAATGTAGTGCCTTGTAACAGTATAGACCGGGCGAGGTTTTTGAGCATACTTCATTATCCTGTCTGACAAAATAGGAGTGCTTGGCTGGTTAAATGCAAAGTGAAAATAAAGGGTTTGAAATCAAAGGTGGCGCGCGGTTTAATGACGTGTTATTCTTAATCGATTTGAAAAGATATACGCTCTCATACGCATCAAGCATAGTTTGATGTCTAACATTTTTGACAAGTTTCAGATTTTTCCTGTCGATGTGGTGACTATCTTCCCATATATGTTGTGCCACACAAGATTTGAATACCGTAACATATCGTGTGCGAGATGTTCGCGAAATCTAATGGATATGTTCCTTTTTGTCTGACCCACGTATTTCAGATTACAGTCTTTGCCACCTATCTAATAAATACCAGACATTTCAGTGGCTTTGTCTTGGTCTTTCGTATCTCCCAACCGATTTTTAAAATTATTTTTAATGTCGAAAAAGGCAACTGCAAATCGGCTTTCTTAAAAATACTTTCCAAACCCTTTGTGATGCGCGGTTCATACGGTAAGCACACAATTTTTTTTCTCTATTTTGTCTTTCTTGAATGTCGTGCATTCAGCTAACATTTTCTTTGTTATGTGTTTGCTAACCAATTTTTCCACTAAACAATCCGAATTACCGTTATATCTCGTCACGTTTTTTATGTACTTTAATTCGATAGTGACATAGTGAAGGCAAACAATGCACAATTTCAGAAATAAGGTCTCGCAACACATGAATGATTAGGAACTCGATCACCTCGCTCTGTGTACTAATCTGCAATAATGGTAATATAATCGAATAGCCCAAAGAAGAACTGCCGAGTCTGGAATATTCCAGTATTCCAGTGAATCCCATTGTTAACACGTCAAATTGTAATGTATAGGAGGGGAAGGAGGTGTTACGGAACAGGTCAGTACTGACAAACTATTGAAAAGGGTGAAATCTTTAAAAAGTTGTAATGTTAATAACTCAGCAAAGACAAGGAAGCAAAATGTAAAAATAGTGTGTAAACGAGCGTGTAAAATGTCAAAGTTTATCGACCAGCAGTCAATTTATCTAAAATTGTCCGTGGATTAAACTGCAAATTCACCGTTAATTCGATCAGGAATTTGTTTAAAGGTTAACAATATTGTATGCAATGCAAGTCAGAGTTATAATGTTTTTAAGAGTTTACCATTTTCAGTTATACAATATCTATACTTTAAAATTTCCCGGTAAATACGTGTATACCTACTGAAATGTACAAATTTCGCCTGGAATTATAAACTTTACTGGTTTTGCTTTTTTTTTATAAGTAGGTATAATATACACATAAATCTAAGTGAGATGTAAGACAAGCTTTTTACACATGTGGCTATCTCGTTACGGAACCAAGTAGTATGTTGTCACGGCTGCTCCAAATAACACAATGTTAAAAAATAGAGACTGTGTACAACCAACTAACAATCTAGAAAATTGTCAGCCCTGGCCCATTTCTTCCCCAATATGGGGACAAAGTATGTAAGGCTAAATGTATTTTCACCACAATTAGAACAGTAGACCGGTTTCACTCTAATTAGAGCTCGTCAGTTTGGCATACTAATTGCAGCGAGAATACACCTATAAAGTAATACGGCTATGGTAGCCAGCCTTGCAAAACTAAGTGAGATGTAAGACAAGCTTTTTACACGTGTCGCCATCTCGTTGTGGAACCAAGTAGTATGTTGTCACGGCAGCCTTACATACTTTGTCCCTTAATTGGGGAAGAAATAGTCCAGGGCTGACAATTTACTAGATTGTTAGTTGATTGTACACAGTCTCTATTTTTTAACATTCTGTGTTATTTAGAGCTGCCATGACAACATACTACTTGGTTCCGCAATGAGATGGCGACACATGTAAAAAGCTTGTCTTACGTCTCATTTAGTTTTGCGAGGCTGGCTACCATAGCCGTATTACTTTATAGGTGTATTTTCGCTGCAATTAGTATGCCGAACTGACGAGCTCTAATTAGAGCGAAACCGGTCTACGGTTCTAATTGTGGTGAGAATACATCTAGCGTTACATACACCTAAATGTTTTGTTTGTTTGTATATACCATTATAAAATTAATAATTGCTGATTTATATAGCTTATAGACCTACGATGCTGACAAATTAATAGGCATATATTTTGTCTTTCTACGACTTGAAACTATTGTATATGTAATTACTTACAATACTCTTATTGTTAGATACTTGAAAACTACCTATATCTTGTCTTTTTCTAATGGTTGTAATGAATTATGAATATTCCTAAATGGTGAATGATTATTTTTCATATTGTCTTCCTGATTTGCATTCTCTTCACTGCTTGTGAAAGCCTGCTCATTATATTTTTATAAATAACGTGCCAGTAACTATGTTATACTATGTATGTACAGTATTTAATAAACAGGTAATACAAATAAAATTTTTAAATGCATTTTAATGTGTTTTAATTGATGAACCTGTGTTTTCATGTAAAATGCACTCTATGATGTGTCTTTTATGTCGTGGCGATTAAAGAATATGTAGACATAACAGATTTGATTAAATGTATATGTTTAATGCACTCTTACCCATGTAAACAACCTATTAACACACAGATTCATAGTAACCCTTTTACTTCCACATCGTCACAACGTGTGGAAGTATCGTATCGGCGATAAAAAATTTAACCGTTTTTTTTTTCGCTTAAAAGTCGTAAAAAGTATCAAAACATATATAAAGATAATTTGGGAACAAAATGTATTTTGTCTGTCGGTCTGTATGTCTGTTTGTAGCCATGATAACTTTAGAACGAATTGCGCAATCGTCTTCAAATTTGTTATACAGTTAGCACTCGAGAAACGAACGGTTCCGATTGTTTTAGGATAAAATCGCTTATTTAGTGGTAGGGGACGAATGGGGGTGATTTGGTAAAAACGGACATTTTTTAGTTAAAACTCGAGTAATATAACCAATGAGGCTCGAGGAGTGGCTCCGCGTACAGACTCGTGTCTTGAGTCTATGGTTGTTGAGGCGCAAATGCACACTAAATATATAAATCCTCGAGTCGGGTTTTACAAGTTTTATTCAACAACAACAATAACAAAACAATAAAGTGATAATATTAACAAAGCAAACGAAAGTTGTGTGTCGTGCACTAACCGCGGCGATACTGTCTGTCCGTTGTCATTTCATGTTGTCTCCTTTGCAGCTGGTTCACTCGTTCGTTGCAGTGGAATCTGTAAAGTCGTGCGCCATGCTGTCTATCTTATAAACTCCTGCTACTGCACTAAGGATGGCGCTACATCACCCCTTCCCCAGTGATTCCGCTAATAACAGTTTTAGGGATCACGAAACCTAATCGGCCGTTTTACCTGACGCTTGTCTGGTGCTCTTGACTGGTCCTTGAAGTACCTGAGCCTGTCTGATGTTATTGGTTGCTTCTGTGGGGGTGGTCTAAGGATGAGTTCAGGTTCGTTTGTATGCTGTTCCATGAAGGCTGGCTTTAAGCGATCAATGGTGACTTTGACGATTTTGTTTTCTATCTTTAGCGTGTAAACTTTTTCATTTCTTTCCAGAATTTCGTGTGGTCCAGTGTAGGGCTGCTGTAGTGGCCTTTTCACGGTATCCACTCTAAGAAATGCATGCGTACAGTCTTTTAGTTTTGGGTGTACAAACGTTGTTGAATTTCCGTGGAAATTTGTTTGTACCGGCTGTAAATTCTGCATCGTCTCTCTCAGTCGTGAAACAAATGCTTCTGGGTCGCAATATGTGTCGCTTTTTGTAAAAAATTCTCCCGGCAGGCGAAGAGTTCTTCCGTAGACTAGTTCTGCTGAAGAAGATTTGATGTCCTCTTTGTAGCATGCTCTGAGGCCTAGTAAAACTGACGGCAGTGTTTCGATCCAGTTTCCTGTCTCGTGGCACATAATAGCCGTTTTTAAGGTGCGATGCCATCTTTCCAGGATGCCGTTAGTCTGCGGATGGTAAGCTGTTGTTCTTTTCTTCTGTATTCCCATTATATTGGTCAAAGACTTGATAAGAGCAGATTCAAATTGCCTGCCTTGGTCACTGGTGATTGATGATGGTACGCCGAATCTCGCTATCCAGTGTTCATAAAATGTCTTAGCGACAGTTTCGGTGGTAATATCCTTCAAAGGGATTGCCTCAGGCCATCTGGTATATCTGTCTATCATTGTTAAACAGTATTTAAAATCGCATGATGTCGGTAACGGGCCTATTATGTCTAGGTGAACATCTTCGAAACGACCGTCGGGTACTGAGAATTTTTTTAAAGGAGCTTTCGTGTGTCGTTGTATTTTACTCCTTTGACACGGCATGCAGTTTTTAGTCCAGTATGAAATATCCTTATTCATACGCGGCCAAACAAACTTTTCTCTTATTAATTTGCCTGTAGCTTTTGTACCTGGGTGCGCCAGACCGTGCAATTTATCAAATACCTGCTTTCTTAAGGTATTAGGCACGAATGGTCGGACATTGTGGGTGGATATATCGCAGTAGAGTGGTGGGTTTCCATGCTCTGTCGGTATTGGCTGAAGCTTGAGGGAGGTTTCCCCCTCTAAGATGTGTTTCAGCTCCGAGTCGCTTGCTTGCTGCAGCGCTAAAGTATGGCGGTCGAGCCCGTTGGGAAATTCTATTTCGGAGATTCTTGACATCGTGTCGGCTATTGTGTTCTGTCTACCTGGGATGTAAATAATGTCGGTAGTGAACTGCCCAATAAAATCTAGTTGGCGAAATTGCCGGGGCGTGGCTTTGTCTGCCCTTTGCTGAAAGGCGAACGTGAGCGGTTTATGGTCGCATTTTATGGTTAGTTCCCTTCCTTCCACCATGTAGCGGAAGTGTTTCACTGACTCATAGATAGCTAACAGTTCACGGTCGTACGCACTATAATTCTGTTGGGCTTTGTTTAACTTTTTTGAAAAAAATGCCAACGGTTCCCACTGTCCATTATTAAACTGTTCTAAGACACTGCCGACAGCTTTATTAGAAGCGTCCGTAGATAAAGATAGACGCGCACCTTGAACTGGGTTTCGTAATAACACGGCACTCGCGAGACTGCTTTTACACTTAGCAAAGGCCTCTTCAGTATCTTGTGTCCACGGCACTGGTCGTTTATCGTTCTTAACGCTGTCTTTTAAAAGTTCGTTCAAAGGAGCTTGTATTTCAGCGGCGTTTTTAATGAATGATCTGTAAAAATTAATTATACCTAAAAATTTTCTTAAGTCCTTAATAATGCTAGGTTTGGGATAGTTTGTGATAGCACTGACTTTTTGTGGTAGCGGCTGGGTACCTTTATCACTGATTCTATAACCTAAATAATCTACGCTATTTACACCAAATTCACATTTTGCCATGTTTATTGTTAGTCCGTGTTGCTTTAGTCTTTCGAACACATTTTCTAGGTGACGCGTGTGCTCTTCCTCATTCTGTGACGCTATTAAGATGTCGTCTAAATATACGTAACAGAAGTCCAAGTTTTGAAGCACTGTATGCATATAGCGCATGAAAGTTTGTGAAGCATTCCGTAGTCCGAAACACATGAAAGGGAATTCGAATAATCCGAATGGCGTTATTATCGCTGTTTTAGGGATATCTTGTTCTGCGACCGGTATTTGGTGGTATGCTCGATTAAGGTCAATCTTTGAAAATACTGTAGCTTTATCAAGACTATACGTAAAGTCTTTAATGTGGGCTATCGGGTACCTGTCTGGAACGGTGACGCTGTTTAGTTTCCTGTAATCGCCACACGGTCTCCAAGTGCCTGGTTCTTTCTTTGGCGCGAGGTGAAGTGGGCTGGCCCAGGGACTGCTAGACTGCCTGCAGATGCCCCTCTCCAGCATGTATTGGAATTCTTCCTTAGCTGCTTTTAGCTTCTCAGGTGACAGTCTGCGCACCCTCTCCGCGATAGGCGGTCCTTCCGTTATGATGTGGTGCATGATTGGATGTCTTTTGTTACAGCTGATTGGCGTGTTTGAAGTTATCTGTGGGAACTTGCGTAAAAGATGGCGGTACTTACATTCTTCAGCGACGGTTGTGATGCTTGGCGTGTCACACGTCCCTTCGGTAGATGGCGCTGACAGTTTTGTGGTGCCGTCGATTAAACATCGCCGTTTTAAGTCGACGAGCAAGCCGTAATGTTTTAGAAAGTCTGCGCCGATGATAGGTCGGGATACATCAGCTATAATAAATGACCATTTGAAGGATCTTCTCAGACCTAGATTGAGGCATAGTAGCTCCTCATCGAAAGTGTCTATAACAGAACCGTTTGCAGCGTAGAGTTTGTATTTGCCCGGTTTCAGTTTTTTTGACGTACGCTTCGGGAATACCGATACGTCTGCACCTGTGTCCACTAAAAACTTTGTTCCTGTCGCTCTGTCTGTCACAAATAAACGGTTTTGTGTAGCTGTGCCATCGCCAACAGCCGCATTTGACGACGGCTGGTCTAGTTTTCCGAATTTTGAGGTTTGTTGAATGTGCACGGTGCTGCACACTTCTTGGCCCTGTTTCCGAATTTCTCGTGATAATAACAGATGCCATTATGTCCTGCTCTACTTTTGCTTCGTGATCGCGACCTCTTACGGTATCTGTGGAAGTTACGCCTACTGTAGTTCTGCGTTTGCAGTTGTTCGATCGCTGCTGTCAGCGCTGTCACTTGTGCTTTCAGTTGAGCGATGGCGCTGTCCTCACTCGCGTTATGTTGATTCACGTGATTTGACGTTGATGCACTCACTGCGTAGATGGCACTGTGATTTGTGTCCGGCACTTCCACTATTTTATCTGCAATGTCCGCCATTTTTGTTAGCTCTAGTCCTTCTGTCACTGTTAACACTTCTTGCACTCTTAAAGGAAGTCTCTGGCGCCACAATGTTTTCACTACGTCATCTGTGAACTTACTCCCCGCTAATGCTTTCATTTCTCTTAGCAGTTGGGATGGTTTTCTGTCTTCCAGCTGTATTTCCGTCAGCAGTTTTCTGAGTTGCGTCTCTTGCGAGTCTGAAAACCTGGTTGTTAATTGTTCTTTTAAAGTATTGTATTTGTTGGCTTCTGGCGGTGCGAGTAACAGATCTTGAACCTTTTGTAGCACAGAATTATCTAGCACTGCTATGACGGCGTAATATTTTGCTGTGTCAGATGTAACTTTGTGTGCGTAAAATTGTGCCTCTGCCTGTGCGAACCAGAGTGCTGGATTCGTCTGCCAAAAGGGCGGTAGTTTCACGTTTTTGATGTCGTTCACTTCGAGACTATTTACGGTTGCGTCACCAGTTGTCACGTTTACGTCTGTATCGTTACCCATGATGAAGTAATGAAGTCTATTTATTTATCACTTTTGTTTACGCGTCACTTTATACAGAGTCTTTGTTCCGGCGTTTTTTAACGGTTTGTTTATTCACTATTTTCGTCCGGGGTCACCACTTTATGGTTGTTGAGGCGCAAATGCACACTAAATATATAAATCCTCGAGTCGGGTTTTACAAGTTTTATTCAACAACAACAATAACAAAACAATAAAGTGATAATATTAACAAAGCAAACGAAAGTTGTGTGTCGTGCACTAACCGCGGCGATACTGTCTGTCCGTTGTCATTTCATGTTGTCTCCTTTGCAGCTGGTTCACTCGTTCGTTGCAGTGGAATCTGTAAAGTCGTGCGCCATGCTGTCTATCTTATAAACTCCTGCTACTGCACTAAGGATGGCGCTACAAGTCTATTCCGGAAACGAGGACGAGCCAGGGGGCGACTGCGGACTCTGGAGGTCCACGACCGACGTAGATACGGGGGGATCAGGGGGTAGCTTCGACCACAGACCTGTCGCCGACACCCAAGCTGGAGGCTGGGTCCCGCGGAATCTGGGGGCCCCTCCACCAGTGAGGACCCTACTGTAGGGGTAGAGGGACTACCCCGGCAGTCCAAGCGTCTTTCCGGGGCACAAAGAAAGAAATTCCGGAGGGCGCAGAAAATTGCGACCGGGACGTGGACGGTCGAGAAATCTGTTAAGGCGCAAGAGAAGAGGACGATCGGACTCTAGCACGGCTACTAGAGGCAGACGTCCCAAAAGGGCCAGGGCACCTGTAAAGGTGCAAGCGAAGAGTGCGAGTCAGAAGACGCCGCGCTCGGGCTCTAGCACGCCTACTACAGACAGACGTCCCAAAAGGACCAAGGCCGAAACACCGGGGCACACTGGCTCGTATAGGGAGGCTGCGGAGGGCCTCGGGATGGCGGTGATTGACAGGCGCCATCCTGAGGTCACGCTAGACCAGGGGAAGGCGGACCTGATCCAGGCTACGGTGGTATCTGCGGTGGACTCTCTTCAGGAAGGGGAGAGCCCGCCTCAGTTCCACCGGGCGCGCCTGGCGTGGGGCATCCTCTGGATAACCTGTGCCGGCCGCAGTCGCGGGACTGGCTGCGGAAAACGATCAGATTTGGGAGGGGGCGGACCGTCCAGCCCAAGGAACTTCCAAAGAGACGCAAGGTCCTCGTACGGATCCCTGACACCGTCCCGCAGGAGACGGTGATCAGTAGACTGAAGATCCAGAACTCTGAACTGGGGACACAACACTGGTCGGTTCTAAGCAGGAAGGCAGAGGAGAAAGGACAGACTCTGGCGCTCTCGATCGACCAGACGTCTTACAGAGCCCTTGAAGTAACCTCCTTCAAGGCATTCTGGGGCCTGGGAAGGGTTAGCTTCCGCCCACTGGGGAAGCAATTAGGGGTTAATGGGACTCAGATTCCTTCAAGTCAACCTCCAACACAGTAGGGCAGCCACGGTCGGCATCCAGGAACCGTACTCCTATAAAGGATTGATCAAGGGACTCGGCGGAGCTACTGGAAAGCTCATCTACAGCAGATCCAACGAGAACCCGAGGTCCTGCTTTTTTGTCAGGGAAGGGATATAGTTTCTGCCTTTAATGCATTTCTGTTCCAGGGACCTGGCAACGATCAAAATCCGATGCGGAGGATCGGATGGTCCGAGGGACATTACTGTCGCGTCAGCCTATATGCCAGGGGATAGCACGGACCCTCCTACACCCAACGAATTGCATCTGCTGATGGTGGGTGGCAGAGCAGGTGGATATAAGACCATCATCGACATGGATGCGAACGCGCACCATGAGATGTGGGGTATCTCGGACACAAACACTAGGGATGAGGCACTTTTACAATTCTTTATGAAAGTTAATTAGACATATTGAATAGAGGTAATAAACCGACCTTAGTCACAACACGGCGTGAGGAAGTTTTAGATCTAACAGTTTCCGCCCAGTTTCTGGGTGACTTTGTTAAGAACTGGGCTGTATCTGGAGGAGTGAGTGGCTCAGACCACAGATACATCCGGTTTGAAATCGCCACAGTCGAATGACAAACGCAAGGCAGACTGGGAAGCCTACAGGTCAGACCTAGCAGTGGAACTGCGAGAGGTTAAGAGTACCGTAGACCATTCAATAGACCTCGAGATTGCGGCAGTCCAATTGCGAGACGCCTTCTCATGTCCTTCTTGCTAAAAACAGTGGAAAAACTGCTCGACCGACACATTAGGGCGGTGTACTGGAAGCATATCCCCTACACTGCGGACAATATGCATACAGAGCAGGATTCTCAACAGAAACAGCACTGCACCAACTGGTGCTGAAACTGGAGAATACGCTGGAGAACAGGGAGGTGGCTCTGATGGCCTTCCTAAACATAGAGGGAGCCTTCAGCAACACCTCATTCGGATCGGTTCTGGCAGCTGTCAGGGAGCGTGGAATAGAAGAGACCTGCTGCAGGTGGATCGGTTCCATGCTCAGGGACAGGGCGGTGTTCACCTCACTCGCGCGAAGGACTCTGCTGATGGAGGTCGCGGCGGGGTGTCGCCAGGGGAGCGTTCTGTCTCCCCTGCTCTGGTGCCTAGTCATGGACGGCCTGCTAGGGAGGCTCTCGGGAGGGGGTATGAGGTACAGGGCTATGCGGACGACATTGCCATCATAGTCCGAGGAAAGGTTACAGTCATTGTGGGAGCGCATGCAGACAGCACTGAAAGTAGTGGAAGGGTGGACGGTTGGTCAAGGGCTCGGGGTGAGCCCCGAGAAAGCAACCGTCGTGCCGTTTTCGAGGAGGAGGAAGTGCGAGAGCCACAGAACTCTCACTCTATATGTAGGAGCATTCCAATGGCCAGGGAGGTAAAATATCTTGGGGTTGTATTGGACTCTAAGCTAACCTGGAATGGTCACATTGGAAAAATACTGCGTAAGGCAGTCATGGCCTTAGCCGTCACTAGGCGGCTATATGGAAAAACGTGGGGACTAAGAGCTAGTATGGCCCACTGGCTGTACACAAGGGTGGTCAGACCATCGTTAACATACGCGGCACTGGTCTGGTGGCCTAAGGTGACACAATCCAGTGCCAAACAAAAACTAGGCAAGATCCAAAGGATGGCTTGCCTAGGCATCGCAGGGGCTATGTCTTCAACCCCAACATCCGCCTTGGACGTGTTGCTGGATCTGCCCCCCCCCCCCCCCCCCCTCTACACTTAGTTATTATGGGGGAGGCCATCCTGGGATTATACAGAGTAGCCACCGCAAAATTCAGGATCGTGAAAGAGCCCATGCTTGAAATAAGGTCAGACTTCGCGACCCCGCGGCAGGTGTTTATTTGGAAGGGCAGAGGGTAAGTCATAGTATTTCCCTCGAAGGCCATGCAACATTCTTTCGGCCTAAATGTACGCCATCCTGCACTGTGTGCGGAAGAACAAGAGGAGGGGCTACACCAACAAGCGGATCCTCATAGCCACACAAAGCCAGGCAGCCCTTAAGGCCCTAAGTATCCCACGAATAAATTCCTGGCTGGTGAGTGAGTGTCGAGACGAGACGAGCGACCCTGCTGGGAAGAATGAGATCACGCTCGTCTGGGTGCCGGGTCACTCGGAGGTCAAAGGTAATGAAGAAGCTGACAGTCTCGCGAAAAGAGGGTCAGCAGAACCATTTATGGAACCAGAACCGGCTCTGGGCGTGACAAAGAGCACTGCCAGGGGAGCCATTAAGTCCTGGCTCAGAATCCAACACAAGGTGTGCTGGGCAGACTGTCCAGGGATCAGACATGGGAAGTCAGTAATTGACGAACTCAGTTCAAAGAGAGCTGTGGAGCTGCTTAATCTTAGCAGAGAACAGCTCAGAAACATAACGGGTCTCTTGACGGGACACATGGCCGCCAAGAAACACCTGCATAAAATGGGGCGGTGCGAGGGGTCCTCGCATGCAGACTCTGCGGCGAGGGGGAGGAATCAGCCCAGCACATCTTGACGAGTGTAAAGCTCTGGACCGGAAAAGACAACTGATATACGGTCAGTCTAGTCCGGAGACAGAGCAATATAAAACTTCACCCTACCAATCGCTAATTTTGGAATGGGTAAGTAAGACTAAGGGCATCCACAATCAACCAAAGGTTGCAGTGCTATCGGGGCGGCAAGGCCGCGGACGAGCACTGGGGGAAAAAGGTAACGTTTTAGGGTTTATTTATTAGAAAACTTTTAATTTCATTAAACATCCGGTATTCTGTCCTGAAATTAAATTAGGCGTTAAATGTGTGGGTGTGGAATATTGTTGACAAAAATTTCGAAATTTTTTGTTTGCTAAAACGGCTTAAATAATATTAAAACATATATAAAACTTCATTCCTAAACGACTTTTTTTTATCTGATTGTCTGTCGGCATGTACGTCTGTCTAAGAGGCGCAATAACTTTCGAACGAATTGAGATATCATTTTCAAATTTGGTAGCGGGTTAGCACCCGACAAAGGAACGCTTCAAATCATTTTTGGGTAACACCGCTCCAGGGGTAGGGGATAAATAAATAAATAAAACTCGAATAGTATAACGTTTCAAAAGTTTGTGGGTACAGGAATGCCAATATTTTCTTTGTGGTCAAGTCGTGGGCCCTAAATTCATTCCATGTGAATATCTTTCTGAAGAGAATAAAGTATCACGGCTTTGTGGAAGTTATGATTCAATTTGCAGTACTATTTGTTAAACCTTGTCCAACACTTTAGGCAATTTTGTTTAGCTGCACAGCTGTTTGACACATAAGTCATATAATTACATTTTATCTCACTTTCGATTGTCCGATCGATTTGAAATTTTGCAAACTTATTTAATTCTGGTGACAATACAAATTGTATCATCGAACGTGTGTGAATTCAAAATAGCGGCCGACGCAAGACCATGGAAAATTTCTCTCTCAACAACCCCCTCGAAATGATTATCAAATAAAAGGGCTCAACAAGTCAAAGACACTAAACTAAGTAACGCTTTGATAATTTCAATATGGCGACCGTCGCGAGATGGCGGATTATATTTTCTTCACAAGCCCTATTTTATATTAGTAGCCAAAAGCTTTACGAGTAAAATTCGGTGGGCTAGATGGAGCTTTAGTAAATTCAACATGGCTGCCGACCCAAGAGGCGGAATATATTTTTCTTTACAACCCCCCTTGACATAATATGGGTATCAAAAGAAAGAGCTTCACAAGTAGAATAAAGTGGGCTAGGTGGAGCTTTCATAATGTATAAACGTGGTGACTGACGTAAGAAGACGGAATATTTCTTTCTCAACAACCTCCTATTGATATATGGGTATCAAATGAAAGCTCGTTAAATTTTCAGATGAGCTCACGGACAGCTTTATGAAACATTTTTTTACAAACATGCTTAAAATTCTCGCTGGATGCATAAATAAAAAAATTCTTGGAAACAACCCCCAACAAACCTACGGTACCGGGAGTGAATAGGGGTAGGGGTGCTGGACAGGGAAGATGATAAGAAGGAAATATAGACGGATAATGCGAAAAACAACTTAATGTGACCTCTATTAAGCAGCATTTTTCACATTTTGCAAATATACCTCCTTTAAACTCTGCTTATCCGCGCAGCACTACTATTTTCCCCGGGCCTTGAGACTATCTTGGGGGTTGAAATCACAGCAATTGTCTTGTGGTTTACACATTCAAAGGTGGTTTCAGTTGTCGGAGAAAAAATTCTAAGGTTTCTCCCGCCCCCCTCCTCGCAGTTTCTCCCAAAAGACCCCTTTATCGTCGTAGTGAAAAGCTAGAGGAGCGATAAACCACGTTATGATATAAGTGCCCTAGTTTGTACTCTTAAATTAAAAAAAGCTAGGAGGTGAAGGAAACATAGGATGACAAATACTGTCAAACGATCGAAATTTAAAATAAGGGCAAATTTTGTCTTCTGCCAAGATTATGCGCAATTATACCTAGAGGTAGGGGAAGGGCAAATCACATCATAATACCCCACAGAAAAAATTCACACTTAGGTTTTTTGTGTCCTTTAAAGCAAGTGAGCTAGGTTCGGCCTGTGACCTCACATTTTGCCCATTAAAAAACAGTGTAGGAAACAAATAATCTGTCGTAAATCCAAAATTTTCTCGGAAAACTCATCCGATTTTTCTGGCTAACAAACCAATCCACGCCAGTTGCTAAGAAAAAGTACTTTCCCATAATTTAATCATGCTTTGTGTGTGTGTGTGTTTTTTTCTTTAACGTCGGCCTATTTCGCGACTATGGCCAATCACTGACGCCAGGGAGCAGTTTCACCTCAATACTTTTGCCAAACCACTGCATTTCTGTAAGGAGGGTATGGATCTTTAACGTGCCCAACATTGCATGGACACGGGACCGACGGCTTTACGCCCCCTTCGAAGGGCGGAACGTGCAGACATCAACTTGCTCAAATACAATGCCAGAACCTCCGTTGATGTTAATGTTACAGTTTGTACTGAAAAAGTGGAAGGAGTACCCTGGGATCGAACTTAGTACCCTTCCGTTCAGAGGCACACGTTTTTACCTCTGAACCACCGAGGTTCTTTAATTTTAGCATAACCAGCCTATGTTTTGAGTTACCGGTATATATATATATATATATATATATATATATATATATATATATATATATATATATATATATATATATATATATATATATATATATATATATTATAAAAATTGAAACTGATCCGGGATGTGGCTTCTTAGGGGTCCTAGTTCGCGCTCATTTATAGATATTGCTTGTAAAGAATTCAACTTTTAAACAGTGGCGGCTCGTGCTTATTTTGACTCACCATCGCGTCACCGTACTTTGAATTCTAGGGTAGGCTTTGACTTTGACTTGCATCCTGAAACCGCCGTCGCATTACGAGGGCTTGGGCACTTGAATTCATTCAAAAGCGTGGGCACATAGTTCCAGCCCTCGTTTGTCGTCGGGCTTGCCACGATCGAGACCGAAAACAGCAACGATATCGGTATAGTCGACTTTAAAATCAACTGAAGGGATCACACCGTGACCGTGTTAAGTTAACCCCTTCAGCCCGGCTGCGAAATCAGTTGAGTAGCTCCAATATCCGGCCGTCGGTAGGTGCCCGGCTGTCAATAAGGCACGAAGTGGTTTGCTAACTGTGAGATTTACGAAAATGACCTTTATTCTTGCCTGGCTGTCAATAAGCCACGAAGTCGCTTGCTATAACTGTGTGTTTTCAAGGGTGATTTACGAAAATGACCTTTATGTAATGCCCCATGTTGATGTTTTGAGTAATCAACTTCAAAATCAAACGGCTACTGGCCCTTATATAAAAAATTGTGTGGCTTCATCCGAAACATAAATTGTAAAAGTAAGGTCGGAATTATCGGAAACTGATTATGTGCCAGTAGAAACTAGCTCCAAAAGACCGATATATGCCGAGGGCATAGGTGATAATCAAAGAAGTGATGCAATAGAAGTATGTGACGTTATTATAACACAACTAAAAGATAGATTTTCTTTCACAGACCATTTGTCTCTTTCCAATTTGTTAGCATACCAGTTTTAATTCTTACAAAGTAAACTTTCCCGAAAATTATTTTCAAACTAGTATTCAGTGTTATAATTCTTTTGACACGGGGAAACTTAGAACATAATTAATTGCTTTATACAACCGAGAAGATATGAGATCTATGGAAAGTGTTAGAGCTTTCTTGAATCTTCTAAAGAAAAATAACCTTAACGAAGCATTTTCCGAAATTTATAAACTATGTAATATTGTAGCAACGATTCCAATGACCACTTCAGAAAGCGAAAGGTGCTTTTCTACCCCAAAACGCGTTAAGACATTTTTAAGAAATACCATAAGCCAAGACAGACTTACAGCATTGGCCATGTAGTCCATCGAGAAAAAAAATGGCGAAACAAATCCGGGACTTTAATAAAAAATGATTAACATTTTTGTGAACAATAAGCACAGGCGAGCTGATTTCCTCTGCAAGTAACGGTTAGATACCTATATCAAAATTTTCACATGCCACCCATTATTTTAATTTATTTATGCACTCGATATCCGTGATTAAATATTATTTCAAATAGCTACCAATTTCCCAAAAAATATTCTTGTGAAAGTCTATATTTTTGGATAAAATAATTTTACATTGAAATTCTCAAGTGTCGGGAAAACGCGTGAAAATTTTCGTCTACTGCGCCACTGCGGTTACTAATAGGCGATCCTACTCACGAACCCTGTGCCCACCCATGTAAGACACCCACGAGACGCCACTGCTTTTAAATATGCTGATGAACTGAATACAAAATTGTAAAATATTTCTGGACGGTTTCGAATATAATTTATACGGTTGAAAAACATTGTATCAATTTTGGTTTGTGGCACATACGGCTCTTCATAAGCGGGTGTTTATGTGTTACATATAAATGGTATTATAATGAATTATATAATGATGTAGAAATTTATAAATAGATTTTTAATAATGAACTTGAAGTTTTGGTTAATTACCATTATTTAAAATGGAAATAAACAAAATATTCTGTATTTACACGCCAAATTGTAAAATGACGTTAGTCGTTTTCCACCAATAATATATGGAATTCTGTGGCAAAACCTTTTACATGGTAGTTGTACTGAAAAAGAGTATATTGTGTACTTTAGGGAGCGTACATTACAGTGACTTCTTTATATGGCCACTGTAGTATGTGTCTGCAAACAGGGCCTCCCGAAGGATTGTTCAGAGATGTTATGGTATAAACACATACTTATATATATTTGCCAGACGCGGCATTTAATTGTTTCCCTGGTAATAATTACCGTAAATAACCCGGTTTGTTAAGGAATTCTGGGTGCAACGATTTGATCCATTACCTACGAAATGGACGAAATAATTAAATTTGGGTTCCGCCGTATTTTTTATGATAGAAGCTCATGTTTCTACCACATGATTTTTCATTATTATAACAGCCCACAACAACAATTTCTTTAAGACTTAGACATTTTGCCGATATATTAAACACTTTTTACGTGCGAACATTGATATCTGTTAGAATATGGACGGAACAGCTGTTGTGTGTACCTCCCTATTGCTTTATGCCATTTAATGGTGGCGCGCTAGCTGTCAACGTTCATGCTGTCTATACTTTACATGGGTATCATAGAACATTGTGAAATGTACGACAGGCAAATTTGTTACAAACAACCCCCAAGAAAGTTAAGGGACCAAGAATGATTATGGGTGCTGGACGGGGGGGAAATATGAGCGGCAAATGCTAAAAAACCATTTAGTCGGACTTTGAAAAGATGCGTTTTTCACATTTTGCAGCCATACCTTCTTTAAACCCTGTCTACCCCGCACAACAACCATATTCGCCCAGGTCCACTAACTTTCTTCGAGGCTGCTCCCAAGATTTTTTTTTGTGCTTTATTCTTTGAAGGTAGTTGTATGCATGCACAAGGAGAAGGATAACCCTCCGGGTTTTTAAGTGAGGAGGCAGAAACCCTCTTCGTCCTGGGGGTTCTTCCCCTTCTGCAGGCACACAATCACCCTCAATGCATGAACCACGGGATTTTTTTTATGTTCAGCTTTCTGGTGTATTTTTTGTTGAGTATATTTCCTGTTTATCAATTGTTTTGTTTGAGTTTTGTATCCAAGTTATTCTATAAATGTTTATGTTAGAGATTATGTTTCTGCTTGTCCTTCTTTATCGTTATATATATATATATATATATATATATATATATATATATATATATATATATATATATATATATATATATAGGTTGGTGCATTGAAAACGAAACAGACCGATTTGTGTCCAGATAATTTTTTTAAGAAACGCTGAAACACGTCAATTTTAATATTGAGGGGGACATGTTTTGATATAAAACTCAACTTTGTCACATCAACTCCTTAAAAGTGGTAATAACAACCCTTGTATTTTAAATATGGAACATGGGTCGAGAGTTCTATAATTTGAAAGCTCTTTCTTTTCTGAATTCCGCACACTAATTTTTTTGGAAGTATTATTAACTCGTTTAAAAATTATTCACAGTTGAAGATGTAAAAACGCATTTCACTTATTCCGATAAGAAATGTGCTGATAGTCAATGTTTTGTTGGTTTGTAGACAAAAAATTGGCTATCAGAACATTTCTTATTGGAATGAGAGAAATGCGATTTGTTATTTCAGTTTATCGCTCGATAGTACTACCGAAAATTAATTTCACAATGGTGTATTCTGTAGAAGAAAGAGTTGAAATAATTGCTCTTTTTTTCAAAAACGATGACTGTGCCAACCGTATCGCAAATTTGTTTAATGAACGACATCCGAACAGACATGTTAACAGAAAATACATTTTGGAGTTAGTTGCAAAGTTTCGACAAAGTGGTTTAGTAGCCAACAAAAAACGGGATCTTGAACGAGAATTTCCGGTTAGAAATAAGACTACTGAGATTGAAGTTTTAGGACAAATTGCTGCAGACCCAACTTTGAGCACGAGAAAATTGACCACTTTTTCAAACATCAAAAGAATAACTATTCAGCGAATATTGAAGCATCATAAATTTGACCCGTACGTTTCATCCTGTACAACAACTGAATGAAGATGATTTTGATCGGCGGCTGGAGTTTTGTGAAGTTATGACTGTACGAATAGCTGATAACGGGAACTTTCTGTTCAATATCTGTTTTTCAGACGAGTGTACGTTTTTATTAAACGCTACAGTCAATCGTCATAATTGTCGTTATTGGGCAGATAATAATCCACACTCAAACTACAGAGAAATTGAATGTCAGGACTGGCATTTTTGGAGACCGTTTAATCGGACCAATGTTTCTTGATGGCAATTTGAGTGGCGAAACGTATTTGGAGTTACTAGAAGATATCGTTTACCCTCTACTAATTGACCTTGTTGAAAATTATAAATTTCACTCGTATAAAATTCATCTTGTGCAACTGAATGAAGATGATTTTGAGCGGCGGCTCGAGTTTTGTGAAGTTATGACTGTACGAATAGCTGATAACGGGAACTTTCTGTTCAATATCTGTTTTTCAGACGACTGTACGTCTTTGTTAAACTATAGAGTCAATCGTCATAATTGTCGTTATTGGGCAGATAATAATCCAAGAAATTTTCACGAAGTCTACACTCAAACTCCACACAAATTGAATGTCTGGACTGGCATTTTTGGAGACCGTTTAATCGGACCAATTTTCCTTGATGGCAATTTGAGTGGCGAAACGTATTTGGAGTTACTAGAAGATATCGTTTACCCTCTACTAATTGACATTGTCGAAAATGATGATCGTTATCAAGAAAATCGATTAGTGTTTCAACAAGATGGAGCTCCTCCGCATTTTTCACAACGTGTTAGGGAGTTTATAAACAGAGAGTTTCCAGGACAATGGATTGGTGGTATTGAGTGGCCCCCTAGATCACCGGATTTAACTCCTTTAGACTTCTTTCTATGAGACATTTAAAGAGTAGAATTTACGCAACAGAACCGGAGTCTCTGGAAGAATTACGACGACGCATTGTTGTAGAATGCCGTCTAATAACTCCACAAATGCTCCAGAATGTCAGAGCTCGTTTTGAACAAAATTTGTACTTTTGTATGGAAGCTGGTGGTCAATAATTTGAACATTTACTTAACTGAATAAACATTTTTGAACGATTGGTTTTGTTTTTTAGTTTTTTAACGAAAAATTGACTACTTAGTGCATTTCTTATCACAATGAATGAAATACGTTCCTGCAACTCCAACTATGTATAATCTTTAAACGAGTTGATAAAACTTCCAAAAAAAATTTGTGTGCTGAATTCAGAAAAGAAAGAGCTTTCAAATGATGTAACACTCGACCCATGTTCCCTATTTAAAATATAAGGGTTGTCATTACCACCCTGAAGGGGTTGATGTGACAAAGTTGGGTTTTATGTCAAAAGATGTCCCCCTCAATATTAAAAATGACCTGTTTCAGCGTTTCATATATATATATATATATATATATATATATATATATATATATATATATATATATATATATATATATATATATATATGTATATATATATATATATATATATATATATATATATATATATATATATATATATATATATATATATATATATATATATATATATATATATATATATATATATATATATATATATATATATATATATATATATATATATATATATATATATATATATATATTGAACATTTTAAATGTAAAATTGACTTGTTTCGGGATTTTTTTATAAATATGCACAATAAATGATACACTGAATTTGTTCCGTTTGGGGTACCCTATATGATAATTCTAACATTATCAATTTTGAAGTCCTCATTTTTCGGCCACCTTACGACATACTGAGTACATCTATATCCATATTCTTCCATTATGTTGGAATATTAAGATGATGGTTGGAGATGTATTAGTATTGAAAATTAAAAAATAAATTTATAGTTATATCGAGTGTAGAACTACGTATCAGAACCGATAGTTTAAAGTTATTGATTGGAATATAAAATTTTAATTATTACAGTTTTATGCAAATATTAATCAAACTTTTATGACCTATGGTTATGTACTAATGACGTCACATAAGAGTTTCGTATTACACTTACAAAATCGTCTTTAGGCCAATGAAATTTGTAGATCCACCTTTAGAATTTCTGTAAAAATGTAGAACCACCTCTTGCGTATATTATGTTGTATCTACATGTAATTTTGTCTTTTTTCTTTGTTAAAGTAAATGAGCCACCAAATGAGCCTACATATCACACATTTATTAGCTGCGAGGGCACTTAGTTTGCATATTATCGCCAGAATTATCATAAAATTATCAATAAATAAGTGCAGGTATGTCCCATATACTCATTCCAAATGTAACGGCAACACAACATATTTTTGTTATTTTTTGTTAATGGGTTTAGCTTGTTGTTAGAAAGAGAAAAATGATTTACAGTGAGGTGACATAATTCTGAAAAACTTACGCAAATATTCTCCACAGTAAAATGGTTAAGTACACCTCATTTAAACTTACTACGTCAAAGAGTTAACTAACATATTGGGTAAGCTGACGCTATATAAAATTTATTAGAATTTGTGTTTTTCTCTTAAATCTTATTGGTTTTTTGTGCATTTATTATCATTCAATTTCCTTCTATAAGCGCCAGTAATATTTTCAAAACTTTACAAATTTTGAAATAAAAATTAATTAACATTTTCCAAGTTTTGGAAAACTATTCCTCTAAACGCAGCCGCATTTTTTTTTTGGTTGAATTACATTAAAATTATAAAGATAGGTTTATGATTTAATTTTCATTTTCTCTGTTTACAAATTAATCCAGTTAGTTTAACCAGTGTATGATTTGGAGCTGCAACAATAAACAAAATTTAAACATTTCCTAAATCATCCTCAAAAAATGTTAACTAATTAAGGACATTGATTGTTTAGTTAATTAAGCAGTGTTATACAATTATTCGTAATTTTATAACACTGCATGTGCACAGTGTGTTTTAAATAGTTATAATAACGGAATCTGTTACTTAAAACATTACAAACAAGTCGATTAACATAAGTCTCTCACAACGCTCAAATTCTGGAATTTTAAAATAAGTACCCACTTAATAACTTATGGGAAAAAAGAAAATCCTTAACCTACGGAAAACCAAAGCCTCATTTTTTCTTTTTTGTTATGATTTAGACGAATGCCAATTTCTTCAGAAGGTGCTAAGGGGTTAGCGACACCATTTTTAAAGCTGTCTTGAAAGAATTATAACTTATTACTCAATTTTAACTAGATTTATTTTTAGACCATTTGGTTTTTTATTCAGATATGGATTGAAAAACATTTTTAAAACTTTTTTGTCTATAGTATATGTACAGGTGTCCGATTTTGGTTGCAATTGCTGACTATCTCGGTTATTAGTAAAGATAGAACCTTACGGTTTTCGCGAACCTTACCTACTTTTTTGTGAAACGAAAGATGCAACAAAATTGTCACAGCCCTCTTAGTTTCTGAGCTACAGGGCGATATTGCAAATATTGAAATTGCAGGTACTCCTTGTATTTCAGTTGTTTGAAAACTTGTCAAAAAGGTAAAAACGAGTCTTGGCGTTGTTCATTTGTTTCTAACTATTGCTGTTTCTGAAATATTGGCAAATGTTTTTTTAATACGACAGCGTATATATTTGTCAAGAAATTAATTTGCATTTTCACAACCTTCTAAAAAATATATAACATTATGGTCCTATTTTAATAAAAACGAAAAAATCCCAATTTTCATAATTCGCAATCAAAATTTTGCAATATGTTATGCAAAAATGCAGCTGTTTAGCGTTTACTTTGTGCTTTTGAGATGTTTTTTTCCATTTTACCCGAGCAGATAATCATGGTGTCGTCAGCGTAGAGTTGTAAATTTCCTGATAAGTTGCATTTCTCTCAGTCATTGATGTAAATCAAGAACAGGATTGGTCTTAAAATTGATCCCTGAGCCACTCCGAATTTAATAAGCTATTTCTCACTATTTACATGATTAATTTCCGTGTACTGATACCTGTCGGACAAATAGCTCTTAAAAATTTTCCTCCTGTTGATTCTAATTTATTTAATAGTATCTCATAATCAACTACATCGAAGCTTTACTTAGATCAAGGAAGACTGATATCACACTCGGTTTATTGTCAATATTCTTATATATAAATTTCATTGCTGTGCATGTGTGTGTGTGTGTGCATTTTGTTTCTTTAACGTCAGCCTATTTCCGCGACTATAGCCAATCACCGACGCCAGGGAGCAGTTTCTCCTCACTATCATAGAAATTTTGCCGAACACCTGCCTTTCTGTAAGGAGGGTAGGGATCTTTATCGTACTCAACATCGCATGGACACGGGACCGACGGCTATACGCCCTTTCCGAAGGGCGGAGCGTGCAGACATCTTGCTCAAATACAATGCCGGAACCGCGATTGATGTTAATGTTACAGTTTGTACTGAAAAAGTTAAACGAGAACCCTGTGATCGAACCCGGTATCCTTCGGTTCAGGGGTACACGTTCTTACTCCGGAGCCACCGCGTTGCTCTCATAATAGCTGTTTGAGTTCCTCGTTTATTTGTTCCATGCCGTGTCACTGCTTGTTTTAATTATATAAATTTTGTGTTTCATTTTCAATTTTGGCTAGTTTTTATTTATATTTATTACTTCCACATCGTCAATACGTGTGGAGGTATGGCAATGGCGACAAAAATTTCAACAATTTTTTTGGGTGAAATTGCTTCAAGTTCTAAGCGATGAAATTAAATCTCGAGTAATATAACGTTTTAGGGTTTGTTTGTTGGGAAACTTTTAATCTCATCAAACATCTCATATTCTGTGCTGCAATTAAATTCAGGGGTGAATGTGTGGGGCTGGAATATCGGAGACAGAAATTTTGAGTTTTTTCCTAAAACGGCGTAAAAGTCTTAAAACATATAGAAAATTTGATGCTGGAACGAAAATTTTTTGTCTGTCGGTCGGTCGTTCTGTTAGCCTGTACGCGTATCTGTTAGTAGGCGCAATAACTTTCGAACGAACTGAGATATCATCTTCAAATTTGGTATCCAGTTAGCACACGACAAAGGAACGTTTCGAGTTGTTTTTGGGTAAGACTGCTTCATGGGGTAAAATTGACATTTTATCGTTAAAACTCGAGTTATATAACGTTTCAGGAGTTTATGGGTATAGAAATACGAATATCTTCTTTGGTATCAAGTCATGGACCCCAAATTCATTTCCTGGGGGTGTCTTTCTGTGGAGAGTGGATTATCACAGCTATGTGGAAGTTATGATTCAATATTTTGTAATTGGAAGATGACCAAAAAAAAACGTGCTAAAAGCTGATGAAAGTGTAATGCTAGCGTATTACTTCCACATCCCCAATACGTGTAGAAGTACGGCATGGGCGACAAAAATTTCATTCTTTTTGTCGCTTAAACGTTGTAAAAAGTGTCAAAATATATAGAAAACATGATTTTAAAACGAGATTTTTTTGTGTTTATCGGTCTGTCGGTCTGTCTGCTTGTAGCTACGATAACTTTAGAACGAATTGAGATATCGTCTTAAAATTTGGTACACAGTTAGCAGCCGACAAACAAACGGTTCGGATTGTTTTTGGGTAAAATCTCTCGAGGAGGTAGGCGATGAATGGAGAATGATTTGGTGAAAATTTACATTTTCTTCGTTAAAACCCGAGTAATATAACGTTTTAGGGTTGGCTATCAGAACACTTTCAATTTCATTAAACATTTGGTATTATGTGCTGAAATTAACTTAGGGGTTGAATGTGTGGGGGGGTGGAACATCTGTGACAGAAATTTCGAAATATTTTTTGCTAAAACGGCGTAAAAAATCTCACAACATATAAAAGCTATATTCTCGAACGATTTTTTTTGTCTGTACGTCTGCCGGTCGGTCGATAGGTCGGTTGATCGGACGGCCGGTCGTTCTTTCGGCCTGTGCTGCTATCTGTTAGCAAGCGCAATAACTTTCGAACAACAGATATCATCTTCAAATTTGGTATCCAGTTAGCACCCGACAAAGGAACGCTTCGAATTGTTTTTAAGTATGATCGCTTTGATATAACGTTTCAAATGGTGTATGGTTACGGGAATACGAATATTTTCTTTATGGTCAAGTCATGGACCCTAATTTCAATTCATGAGAATGCCCAAGAAAAAGATAACGACATAGTTTCCCCCTTACAGATACCCCGCCAAAGTTATCAGGTAACCTATTACTTTATAGATCTTGGTAACAGTCATGGTTTATAGCTTAGACAATATTTTATTGTGTAAGGTTTATAGATTAAAGAGGTTGCATGGTAACTCTCTACCAATCAGAGATGAAAGCGGGAATACGTCACAAGTAATTTAAATCTAGTTGAATACTAGCGCATTGAATATTAAAATCAGACGACATTCTTATGTTCGTCTTTTCAAAATTATGCTCTTTTTGAACTTATAACAACCTTAAACATTTAGTAACAAGTCAAAATTAAGATTTTTTCACATAAGAATAAAAACTATTGAAGTTTTAGGATATTAATCGATTTCAAATTAAAGGACTCAATTAATTGGTTTGGTTTAATATTTATGAAATTATAAATTCATAATGTCTCAAATTGGACAGAATGTTCTTTTTGTAAGCCACAACCTAGGCTTTTAGTTGTTTTAATACTTTACTTATCTATTTTACTGGATATGCCTCATTTCATAACATGCAACTAATCACCATAAGTAAATTATTAACCGACTTCAAAAAAAGGAGGAACTTCTCAATTCGACTGTATTTTTTAATTTTTTTATGTGTTACCTCAGAACTTTTTTCTAGGTAAACTGATTTTGATGATTCTTTTTTTTATTTGAAAGCTGGTGCTTCTCATGTGGTCACATATAAATTTGATCAAGATCTGACCAGTGGTTTTTGAGTCATTCTTAATGAAGTCGGTTTTCTATTTTTTAGAATTTTTACTTGTTAAGTTTATAATATTTAGGTAGGAATGTATTTGTACACATACAAAATAGTAGGTTTATAATTTTTACAATAAATTTATAAGCAAAAAGCTCATACATCTTATATTTAATTTTAACATAGTAGAAAATTGTGCTAGCGCAATAAATAAATTTATAATGTAGGTATACTATAACAGTTGGAAAATTTGCAGATGCGCTCACAGAGGGCTCTTAGATGTTTTTCACAAACATGCTTAGAACCCCACTTGGATGCACAAACCACAAAAAATATATTGCAAACAACCAACCAGAAATTTACGTGACCAGGCGTGAATAGGGGTGCTGGACGAGGCAGAAGAAACGAAAAACGCAAAAAAAAAACAGCTTAGCCGGGCCTATTTAAGTTACCTTTATTCCATTTTGCAGCTATACCTCCTTAAAACCCTGTTTACTCTGCACATAACCCTTATTCTGCCCAGGTCCTGTAATCTTCTTGGGGGTTGTTTCCAAAAAATTTTTCTTGTGGTTTACGCATTGAGGGCGGTCGTATGCATGCAAAAGAAGGAAAAAACCCTCAAGTACGAAGCACCCAACCCATCGTCTCCTTCGTCTTCTTCATGCCTACAACCACCCTAAATACATAAACCACAAGACTAATTCTTGGGAACAACCCTCAAGAAAGGTACGTGACCTGCGGCGAAGAGGTGCTCTGTGCGTGGTAAACAGGATTTTAAGGTGTAGCTTCAAAATGCGATAAAGACAGCTTATATGGGTCCGGATAAGCTGTTTCTTTTTTCATTTTTGTTTATACTTCCTTTTATCTTCTTCCGCGCCAAGCACCCCTATTTACTTCTGGTAACGTAACTTTCTTGGGGGTGGTTTGCACGAAATGTTTCTTGTGGTTTATGTATCACAGAGAGATTCTAAGCATGTTTCTGATTTTTTTTTCTAGAAACCCTCCGTGAGCTCATTTGCAAATTTACCTAATACTTTATTTTTACTTATTTTGGAAAAGAAAAGAAGGAAAGTTTATCTCCACTTTCCATTGCCTTTTTAGAATTCTTTTTGCACATTAATGCACTACTAACAACTCCACCGGGCATCGAAAAAAATATTTAGGTTCAGTTATTTATAGAGTTCTTGTACATTAAATACATACCTTTATGACTATTCACCGATTTAATTGTTGAATATAGAAATAATCTTGAATAAATAACGTCCAATTCGTAATACTGTTGATTCATCGTACAGTTATGTCTATAACACAAACCCTAAAAAAATTGTCTTTAAAACAATAGTGTCGATTTAACCCAGCAATTGTTCTCAAAAAATGCGCACCAGAACTTGCTCCTGTCCTGACTCGTCTGTTTCAGACATCTTATAATAAAGGCATATTCCCTAGTAACTGGAAAACTGCTCGAGTACAACCCGTCTCCAAGAAAGGATCCAAAGCGCTTCCTAGCAGCTACATGCCTATTTCTCTCCTTTCAGACATCTCTAAAGTGATGGAAAAGTATATAAACACCGAATTACTAAAATTTCTTGAAAAACACAGTCCAATTAACGACAGACAGTATGGATTCCGTCAGCGCAGATCAACTGCCGACCTTCTTTTTTTTTGTCACCCATTCTTGGAACAAGTCTATGGAACTACACGGTGAATCCCAGATTGTCGTTCTAAACATATCGAAAGCATTCGACCAGGTCTGGCACGCAGCGCTGCTTAATAAACTTCCGCCCTATGGCCTACCACCAAAACTCTGTACCTGGACAGCAAATTGCCTCTCCAACCGGAGCATTTTTGTTGTCGTGGATGGCCATTCCTCTAAACTGTATCCAATTAATGCAGGAGTCCCTCAAAGTTCAGCTTTAGCCCCTACTTTGTTTTTTCTCCACATCAATGACGTCCTCTCTAGCACATCCAACCGAGTTCACAGTTACGCGGACGACAGCACCCTCCATTAAAATATACAATATTCTATGCTTGTCTCTTTAGCTCAATTAGATGAGGATCGCAGACTCATAGAGAGTTCTGTCTCTGTGGATCTCCAAAAAAGATTAGACTGGGGAAGTAGAAATCTTGTACAATTCAACTCCACCAAATCTCAGTCTTGCTTTCTATCTGATAAGAGATACACCAGCCCTAGACCCATCACAATGAATAACCAAGTTATTCAAAGTAATGAGTCCTTTTCACTTGTTGGCATTTCTGTGGATCGAAATCTCAATTGGCTCCAACATGTCACATCAATTGCAGAATCGGCTGTTAAGAAATTAGGTTTTCTCTTCCGGGCTCGAAAATACTTTTCACCAGCTAGTCTCTATACCTTAAATACATAACAAATAAGGCCAAACCTCGAACACTGCTCCCACAGCTGGGGTGCCGCTGCCGCTTCTACACTCGCTATCCTGGACTCCATTCCGAAGAGAGCTATGCGTGTCATCGGTGACCCTACTCTCACCCAAAGGCTGCTATCCCTTTCTCACCTACCTGCCGTTGGTGACCTCTCTCTTTCTCTCTCTCTCTCTCTCTCTCTCTCTTTTATAGATACCTGCACGAGCACTGCTCAGAGGAGCTTTCTTCCATAGTTCCTCCATCTGCTACCTTCAACAGATCTACCAGGGGAACAGAGCGAATGCACTCTTTTACTGTCCAGGTCACCAGACATAGAACATCTTGTTATGCCCGCTCTTTTGTTCCGAGGACTTCCAAGTTATGGAATTCCTTGCCGGCACATGTTTTTCCTTCTCCCCCGAACCTCCAAACCTTCAAGTCCAGATCTAACAAGTTGCCTCTTTCCTCCTTGTCGACACCCACGGTACGATAGTATTTAGGCTGTGGTGTGTTGTTGAAATATAAAAAAACTGCTATTTTATACAAAATAAACATTAAAATAAATCTATAGCTGATCGTATTCGAATTTTTTTTAATCAAACACATCAAAAGTTATCCAAATTTGTAGTAAATGTTATTTAAAACACCAAAACGCAATCTGAATCTATATCCGCATCTAGAATGCACATGACGTATTACCCTCCTCTCGGGTCTCACTCCTCTTAGCGTTACCAGACATCCTATCTAATCTATAAACCTTGGATAACAGCTATTTTCTAAATTTCTAAATATTGCTTCAAAGTCAATTGGTCCGACCACTAACGGAGTCCGGTTTACTGGCAAATTCACCCTACAGCAATTTTTTTTTAGTTTTAAACTTTAAAAACTATAACTTCCGAATCAAAGAGATTGCACCTACATAGGTTTATATGACATTTTATCCACAAAATTAAATCTACTTACTAAGTATTGATAAAATTTGTAAAAAAACAACAACTTATAAGTCACCTGTTTACTGGTTAATCGACTCGTTTTGTAGCAATATGTGATTCTTAATCATTTGCTAAAGGTATATGTTGTGTAGCAAGTTGATCACATAGCCGTAAAGCGCAGCTCAAACCACCAATAAATATTGCTAGTTTCTGATTGATCCAATTTTTCTGAAAGTTCAAAAACCTAAGTAATTCTTGCAGTTATTTGGAGACAATTACTGTTGCCGTTACCGGTGACAGTGCGCCTAGGTAATAGTAGTTAAAGATCACTCGATATAAAATCCCCAGCTAAATGCATATTATACATAGGTAATAAGTACACCTGGAGAACCCAAATCACCACAACACATATTTCAGAGACCTTACGATCGTTTCGTTGACTATATCACCATCTTCACAGGAAGAAAAATTCTAAAATTAAACTACTAGCTACTGTGTATTTATATCGCGTCTAGGTAAACGAACTAGTCCGAAGTAAAATTGTCGTCGAAGGCCCATCGCTTGTTTACTGTGTAGTGAAACTACGAGGTCGAAGACCTGCTTTAATCTTCTGGTCGACAGCTTTATGAGCCCTTATCTAATATGGGGATAATAGGCTTAAAAGGAACGGTACGGAGTTATTTAAGAAATCTGCACGTTCCCTTTCGATCTAGAAATTTACTATGTGGATATTGGAGCAAGCCGACAACCACATCTGGCGAGACAAACACAATAACCTTCGCTCATCTTTTTTTAAATAGAAAACTAAACCCGGGTGTTTGGCTCACATTGTTAACTATAACAAAGGATACATAATTCAACTAAAATACTACATAAAAAATATATTTATATTGATTTTAATTCTTCGTAAACAGTATTTATATTGACTTCATAGATACACAGAAAACGAAAGGGTCTTTAAGTCGAGACAAGCGTAGAGATTAATATATGTATAGACCGGCCGAGTTATTGACAGTTTCTACCAGACAGATTAGGAGTGTTTAAGTGGTCAAATGCAAAGTGAAAATAAAGGGCTTGAAATTAAAGGTGCCGCACGATTCAATGAAGTTTTGTTCTTAATCGACATTGATATAAAATCAAATAAATTTCCTAGTAAACAGATTGATTAAATTTCCGTTAAGTAAAAATAGATTTAATACAGAATTAAAATACATAAAAAATGTGGCGAGATATAACGGTTACTCGGATGGTTTAATAGACAAATTGGCTAACAAACACAGAACAAAGAAAATGATAGCTGAATGTACGACATTAAAAAAGATAAAATAGAGAAAAAAATTGTGTGTTTACCTTATGAACCACGAATCACAAAGGGTTTGGAAAGTATTTTTAAGAAAGCCGATTTACATTTGACTTTTTCGACGAAAAGTAATTCAAAAAATTTGTTGGGTAATACGAAAGATAAAAACAAAGTCACTGAAATGTCTGGTATTTATGAGATTAGTTGCAAAGATTTCAATCTTAAATACGTGGGTCAAACTAGGAGAAATATAGCCATCAGATTTCGTGAACATCTCGCACATTTACGATATGGTAAGGTGGACAAATCATGTGTGGCACAACATATCTGGGATAATAATCACCACATTGACAAAGAAAATTTGAAACTTGTCAAAAATGTTAGGCATCAAACTATGCTTGATTCATTAGAAAGCATTTTTTATATCAAGGTCGATTAAGAACAAAACTACATTGACTCGTGCGGCACCACCCAATTTGTCTGGTAGAATAATAAATTACTGTTAATAACTCTGCCAGTCTATAAATATACTAATCTCTACGCTTGTCTCGACTTAAAGACCCTTTCGTTTTCTGTGTATCTATGACGTCAATATAAAAACTGTTTACGAAGAATTAAAATCAATATAAATATATTTTTTATGTAGCATTTTAGTTCAATTATTTATCCTTTGTTAGAGTTAACAATGTGCGCCAAACACCCGGGTTTAGTTTTCTATTAAAAAAAAAAAGATGAGCGGGGGTTATTGTGTTTGTCTCCGCAGATGTGGTTGTCGGCTTGCTCCAATATCCACATAGTAAATTTCTAGATCAAAAGGGAACGTGCAGATTCCTTAAATAACTCGGTACCGTTCCTTTTAAGCCTATTATGCTTATATTAGATAAGGGCTCATAAATTTGTCGACCAGAAGATTAAAGCAGGTCTTCGACTTCGTAGTTTCACTACACAATAAACAAACGATGGGTCTTCGACGAAAATTTTACTTCAGACTAGTTCGTTTACCTAGACGCGATATAAATACATGGTAGCTAGTAGTTTAATTTTATAATTTTTCTTCCTATGAAGATGTTGACATGGTCAACGAAACGATCGTAAGGTCTCTGAAATATGTTTTGTGGTGATTTGGGTTCTTCAAGTGTACTTATAAGTGCTCACCACAGGTTCCAGTTTTCACATAGTCTTATACATATGTATTATACTTTAACAACAATTAGTTTATTATATCTGATACACTTACCTAATTACAGGCTTTTCTTGAAATGGTACAACATAAAACCAGTATAAGGATACATAGGCTTGTTCAAAATGCATGGTGAAAAAGCTTTAACGCAAAAAAAAGACAAATAAGGAGGCATTTCTACTGACTTGCTCTACGCGAATAAATTTATATTAAAAAATTTGTTCGTGTGGCTCGAGTTAGATATGTGTCAGTTACATCGTTGGAAAACATTTAAACCTGCATTACTTTGAGTTGGTCAGTATTATATATATAGTTAGTTCTTGATTACCAGCTGTTTTAATATTTATATCACCATAACCATTATCGTTATGATAATAATTATAAGTTATTTTTATCGTTTATTTTAGTTTTCATTTTGATGCGTGTATTTATGTAAGCCTACAAATGGCAGGTGGTGGACTTTTCCTTTACGTGATAGTAAAGGATTTTTTCACGGCCGAGGAAGTTCAACCCCTTACCTCAAGGGCCGGTGAAGTCCCAACGGACGCTTCCGGTTCTGGTGTATGAGTCGGTTTCCCTTATAAACCAAAATCATGATGGCTCCGCCTTGTACAAAAGATTCCGGAGATAAAATACCCCTCCATTCGGATCTCCGGGAGAGGGGTGTGCAGGGGGCGCCGGCATCAAGATTTAACATATCCTTTTCGAAAATATGTGGCCTAAATTTTCCTCCAAGTTAATAGGCCCTAACTCCTCTTCCTCACCGAAACAAATCAGTGCCAAAACAGCCACTAATCACCTTAATTTCCCGGGGTATGAGCTCCTTACTTCCTTTAGATTGCATGGAGGTGTGTGCGCATACGTCTGTAGCAATCTACCCTGCACCAGACTCCCCAATTTAGAAGCTGGAAGAAAATACATACTTTGGATTAAACTCTCTCTCAGGGCTGTAACTAAATTCATCTGTTGCATTTACCGGTCACCTTCTGACAACAATTTTGTCCAGCTCTTCGGCTACCTTTCTGAAAAAAAAAACGACCATCTGATTTCTGAATTTCCATCCTCCGAGGTCACTATTCTTGGTGACTTCAATGTTCATAATAAGGAATGGCTAGGATCGCCAAAAACAGATCCACAAGGGAGAGCAGCTGAGACCTTTGCAGTCAGCAATTCTTTAGCCAATATGGTTCAGCAACTTACTTACTCTCCTCGCATCCCAACACACAGCTCAAATCCCTTCGATCCCCTTCTTACTACAAAACCTGAATGCTATAAGACATCAGTCACTGCCCCCCTTGGTCGCTCAGACCACGGCACGGTCACTGCTTCCTGCGCAATGGAACCAGAGGTCATACAGTCATCACACACACGTACTGTTTGGTACTATAACTCCGCGAACTGGGATGAAATGCGGGATTACTTTTTCTCATTTCCATGAGCGTCTGTCTGCTTCTCTCATCGTGACCCTTCTGATATCTCACAAAACTTCACCGAAATTATCCAAGCTGGCATGGAATACGTACACAGAAAATCTCTTTAGCCACTCAAAAGCCCTGATTCTCTAAATCCCGTGACAAGGCCAGACCTGAAAAAGTCAAAGCTCAGAAAACCCTTCTACGCAATCCTAGTTAAGAAGACCGTCAAGCATTTAACTAAGCAATAAACCGCTATGCCCGCATTCTTTCTGAGGCAAAAAACTTGTTTAATAACCACATGAAAAACAAAGTCCTCTCAAGCTCCAACGGCAGCAAACCCTTCTGAACTTTTATTAAATCTATTGGGAATCATTTCTGCAAGAGTACGTTCTCACCTCTTATTTCAGGGGATCAAATTGTTTCTACCGCCCTGGGCAAGGCTGAATTTTTTGCCTCGTTGTTCGCCGGCAATTTTACTCTTAATCCACCTCCAAATGTTCAACCACCAACAGTCCACAATGTCGCGCATAAAATGACGGATATCATTTTCAAACCTAAAAAGGTCCGAAAGATGCTCTCTTCTCTTAATACCAGGAAAGCCTCTGACCTTGATGACATCCCAGCAATTGTTCTCAAAAGATGCGCACTAGAACTTTCTCCTGTCCTGACTCGTCTGTTTCAATTATATAAATTGTTAGTTAGTTGTATACAGTCTCTATTTTTTAACACTTTGTGTTATTTGGGGCTGGCGTGACAACATACTACTTGGTTCCGCAACTAGGTGGCGGCACGTGCACCACTCACTCAGTGTTGAAAGGCTGGCTCCTATAGGCGTATTACTTTATAGGTGCATTTTTGCTACAATTAGTATGCCGTACTGAAGAGCTCTAATGAGAGCGAAACCGGTCTACGGTTCTAATTGTTGCGAGAATGTCCCGATTGTGTAAGGCTAGATGCCTTACACAATCGGGAGTAAAAATATTACACAGGGTCGTCGAAAAATATTATTAAACGTGCTTTTCAAAAATGTCTTTTTTTATGGCGACCCCCAAATTTTATTTCAGTTTACTAATATCTGTTAAACCGGCTGGTAAGTAAACAAACTTACCCAAGCTATTTGCAGAAGGAAAGTAACAGCCAAGATTAATCAAAATCGGTTAATTGAGTTAACGCACTTAAGCATGTAGGATCAGCTCTATATCGTGTATTAATGTAACGCCTAGTACTATTGTAATGTCGCCATGGCAACATACCGTAACCTATTAATACAAACACGTCTTTAAATATAGAGTTGGGAAATAAACACAGAACACTTAGGGGATGTTCTGTGGAAATAAAACAATATCTTTCGATAAACATTGATTATTCTAATAATTGTAATTGTACGTTAAAACAAAACAAGAAAATTTGGTGTACTGCTGGTGCTTATTTTGAGAGTTTATTTCAAAAGTTTTTAGACACCATGCCGTCGGCAGAAATAGAAGAGATACTTCTAAAATATCATAAAGCCGAAGAGAAAATCGACAAATTGTTGAATGTAAAGTAAGTTAAATTGTAGTCAGTTAGTTATAATTTACAATATCTAATTAGATTTTAATTTAATATAATATAATATGTTATAATTTTTTTTAGCAGAGATGCAGAAAATACCGCAGTAGAAGATCGTTTGAAGACCCAAGACGAAAATAAAGTCAGTGTAACTTTAGAAGAAGCCAAGGCAAGAAACAGAGAATTGTTGCAGGTAAGAATAACATATGCTTGTAAAATATAGCGTTTTGCGCGTCCCTTTGGACTTGAAGAGATGAGTTCGAAATGTAGATAAAAAACAGTTGTTTTGAAGCGATATAATATTTGAGAGGTAGTCTTTTTTTATAATATTATCTACACAATCTGCTTAAAAAGCACTACAGTCTCACAACTGCAGTTTTTTGAATGCTATAGGTATAGCTATAGGATCTGAGGAATATTCATAAATAGGTAGATTACAGCAAAACGTAACCGGTAATGCAGGTTTCCGCAATTCTTAAAAAAATGTGATGCAATGACAGTATTCATATTTAGTGTCCGTAATGTCATCACTATTTTAGTGAATTTTTATTTAAAAAAATTCACTAATAGAGAGGTATCGATGGTGATACTTTGCAAAAAATTTTTCAAATGAGCGCGATTTAGGACCCCTAGAACCCATATCCGGGGTTAGTTCCAATTTTTATATGTTTATATATATATATATATATATATATATATATATATATATATATATATATATATATATATATATAAATTTTTTCTCCGAAAATAACAAAGCTGTTTTAATGACATTTACGATATATGTTGCCTTGGGAGAGGACTTACTAAGTACCAAAATTCAATTTTCTCAGTTTATAGAAAAATGAATTATTCAAATTTTAAATTTTCTTTTGAAACAATTTTTTTTCTCTCCAAAAATTACAAAGTTATTTTAATGAAATTTGGTGGATATCTTGTCCTAGGAAATACCTTACTACCTACCAAAATTAAACTTTCTAAGATTATAGAAAACTGATTTAATCAAATTTTTATAGCTCACTGCAGTGTTAAAATCAATGGTATTTTCCTCACTATTTTAAACACGTGGGTGGGGGACTGACCGAATTCATTCCTAGTTGCTATTGATCTACTCATATTCTCTGAATATGTTAGAAGACGTGGTATCTACTTCATTCCAAGTAACTATTAACCGACTATTTATGAAATCAAATAAGTAAATTAAATCGATTGTCATAAAATATGTAGTGTATTAAGACTAAGGGAAAAAGAAATAAAACATATATAACTGTGCACATTTTGATTATATTTTAGGGTGTGCGGCGCACACCTATCTCACTAGGAGAAATCGCCACTGCTTGAGAGAGGTATTGTCACAGCATAATATCTTATTAAAGTTCATTTGTAAATAGGTTTAATTTTTATATGTATATATATATATATATATATATATATATATATATATATATATATATATATATATATATATATATATATATATATATATATATATATATATATATATGTGTGTGTGTGTGTGTGTGTGTGTGTGTATCCGTCTGATAACTCAAAAAATAATTAACCGATTTCGATGAAACTTGGCAAGTGCCTTTCTTATTAATGGCTTGGATGAGTTCGTTATCCAGAAAAATCGGACGGGGTTTTCCGGAAAAATTTTGAGTTTTCTTTCCAAAAATTTTTTTCTCCGAAAGTAACAAAGCTGTTTTAATGAAATTTACTATATATGTTGCCTCAGGAGAGATCTTACTACGTACCAAAACAACTTTCTATGTTTAGAGAAAATTGAGTTATTCAAATTTTAAATTTTCTTTCTTTTTTACAAAGTTATTTTAATGAAATTTTGTGGATATATTGCCTTAGGAAAGACCTTACTACGTATTACAATTAAACTCTCTAAGTTTATAGAAAATTGAGTTATTTAAATTTGAAGCATTTAATAAAAATTCACTACCATAACGCACTTGCTGCGTCCCGAGTTTTTTTAAAGTAATCTTCTATACCTACACTGTGTCTATAAAGTAACGCATAAACTCAATAAAATTGAAAGTGATTATTATTAGGGAAAATTCAAAAACATGTCGATTTTTATTGTCAAAAACTGACTTTTTAAGGAAAATTCAAAAACATGTCGATTTTTATTGTCAAAAACTGACTTTTTAATATAAAAATCTCGTCCCTATCGTCATACATCTTCAAAGGGTAGCTAACCCTTCAAAATTTTGAAATTGTGTGGTGGGTAGTGTGACATATTTCTAAAGCTAATCCAATCCTCTATTCAGCAACACCAATTTTTTTGTAGGAATAAAATAAAGACATTTTTGTTATCAGTTACACCTTACACAAGTGAAGCCTGTAAAGAATCACATAGTCCGGTCTTATGATACAGATATGATACTTAGAATATGATACTTCAATATCACAAAGTCTGTAAACAATCTTCAAAATGTTGGGCTTCTTGTACGAAAAGATAAAACTGTGAATAATTTTTAAACGAGTCGATAAAACTTCCAAAAAAATTAGTGTGCTGAATTCAGAAAAGAAAGGGCTTTCAAATGATGTAACACTCGACCCATGTTCCCTATTTAAAATATAAGGGTTGTTATCACCACCCTTAAGGGGTTGATGTGGCAAAGTTGAGTTTTATGTCAAAACATGTCCCCGTCAATATTAAAATTGACGTGTTTCAGCGTTTCTTAAAAAAAATTTATCTGGACGCAAATCGGCCTGTTTCGTTTTCAATGCGCCACCCTGTATATATCGTCAGAAATTTGAACAAAAATGTAGAGTAGGTTCTATGTAGTTCATTGTTTGAACTGTTATCTTAATAATCAGTGTGTCCTTCTTAGAAGAAATATTTGCTAACAACACACAGTATTACAAAAGCAGGTATGCAATTTTAATTACAGGGATTTAAGACTGAACAGTGGGGTTGGTCTGTAGACCTTCGTTGAGGACGCGAAACGGTCGTCAGGTCTAAAAACTGTATTGTGATGAATTGGTCTCCAATTTGTACTTGTACAGTGCTCATCACAGGTTCCAATCTTCACTTATTAGATCTGATATATTTAGATAGATAGATATATTAAATAAAACGAATTAATACATATTTTGAAGCTAGGAAGATGAAAGTTGTTTACGATTTAAATGTAGTGTTTTGTAAATGATCGCCATTATTCTCAATGCATTCTTCTAAATAATTAGTAAATTTTTGCATAATATTTTGAAATCCCGCCGTGAGATAGCATTGATTTAATTTATAATGTTTAATTTCAAGTCTATTAAATTTCTTTGTTTATTCGCAAACACTTTATGCCTTAAATAGCCACAAAGAAATAATCTGGAGCTAAAAGATCTGGGGATCTTGCTGGCCATGAAATCGTACCATTTCTTGAAATGAGTCTACCGATTTTGTTAAAAGTCCGTGCTTGCTGCAATCACTAATTACCTGTTTCTTCTTCAATTTGAGGTAAAGAAATGTCTGCAGGTAAAAATAATGTCTGCTGCATTTGAACATAGCGCTCAGCGGTGACGGTTACCTCTGACCATTCTCTTCAACAAAATAAGCCACAATTATTCTGGACTGGATTCATTTATTTCATGAGTTATTGCGATTTTTTATGGATGGAAATTCATGCCTTTTAACATTCTTCTCATGCTTCAATCACTCAAACCAAGGACGGAAGCATGTTTAACAACCCGTTTTTTCGGACTAGCATAACAATAACTGATTTTCTTACACTTTCTTCGTTACGTTCATTGCAGGCAGTTCTTGGTCTTCCACTTGACTTTTTGTCTACAATAGATCCCAGTTGTCTCCATTTATTTCGCCAAGCCAGCATAGCCTCACCCTGGGGATAGCGATGGACATTAAAATGACGTCTAAAACACCTTTAAACAACGGTTACTGAATTTAATTGAATCAATTTCTCAACGCAAAAGACACCATGTTGTGTACACCGACGCTCTATTTTGACAATTGTCAAGAATTCCAGCAAAATTTCCAAAGCATCTTCTGGATTTAAAACTATTTTTATTCAAAATCGTTTTTGTGGTATTAATGAGATAAAATGGGTAATATATTTTGCCGTGGCCTGTAGCTTTATTATGATCGAAGACAAAACAAAAATTCAAAGAAAAACTAGATTTTTTGGGGGTAAAACTGGTTTGATTTGTATAGCTAACGAACTCGCCCAAAAGATTGAAAAAACATACATTTGGCAAATTTGATCAAAATTGGTTAATGATTTTTAAGCTATCGCTCGGATGCATACCTACATGTCTCACCATGTGACCTCTCTATTGGTGAATTTTTTAAATTAAAATTTAGTAAACAAACTGTTCAAATCTATTTATGAATATGTTTCACAGAAATGTCGATTTTTGAATGGGGACACCAAGTGGATCTATTTTCAAAATCATTGCATTATCTATTAGTTTTCTGCAAAAAATTTGTAAATAAGATACTTATAAGCACAAGTCATAAGCTTCATAGTAATATAATCATTTATGTCTGTTTTTAGGAATTGGAAATCATCAAAGGCAATCTACGTTCCAAGGCAATATTTAGTCCCGCAGAACTGCAATGGGAACAAATCTGTAAACGTTACAGAGATGAACCTTCTTTACCAGTAACCACATGGAAATGTCACTTACCTGTTTTTGTCTAACTTGCATAGTCGTAACTAGTTGGTGGTTCGGGGAGTCCCTGCGAAATCAACATTTAATATAAAAATTTACGTAATAACATATTAAAATAAAACAGAATATGTTTGTGGATTGTGGACAACCCGAACTCTATTTGAAACCAAAAAATAAATAAAATCATTTTATATTTATATATGGTATTACTTTTCCTGGGTTGATTGTTACTTCAACAACCGGCAACACTGGCCTTCTTGACAATGAAACATATACAGGGTGTGCCATTTACATTTCCATACGCCATTTTGTTGAAAGCTAAATGGGGTTTTTGAAAATTGTTTAAGGTGGTGGAGTAAGGATGCGAAAGGCTTGAACTTCGCGGAAGAATATGTTTTTATAATCACACATATAGATATCGCGGCCGTGCAAAGTAACCTTTCGATTATCAGATGATTGAAATAAATTGCGTTTTATAGAGAATTGAATTCCCAATAAAGTTGTAAATGAGGTTTGTATTATATTCACTCATAGATATATAAATCCAATAGATAGTAGGTTGCAAAAATTCATGAAATTTTATCTTTTAACGCAATTACTTAAATAAAAAACCCACACAGTTAACTAAAACAATAAAAACAGATTGCCTAGACTGTCAGGCAGCAAAAAGGATTTATTAAATTTAGTGTTGAAAATCGTGCCCTTGTGCGTTGATGTTCACGCTCATTCTGTTAGATAGCTCATTATTGTAAGCTCTTAATAAGGCATCTCCATTAATGGCCAACGCTCATGCATATATTTTATAGTATAAATCCGCCAAATCTTCTACGGAATTTTTGGGCATAACTTTTTTTAGGTTACTTCAAAGAAAAAATCCATTGAGGGCTAAGTCGGGACACCACCTGATAACTCCATCAGTAGACAACCTCTTTTCAGTAAATCTTTGGTGTAAATAGTTTTGTGCCATGATTGTATTGTGAAGAGTGGCCCCATCCTGTTGAAACCATAAGTCATTTTCCCTATATGCTAGGGGAACATGACTCATCAAAGCTGCAAGTTCATTTCTTAAAAAATTAAATATTCACCAGTTAAAGTGCCTTCATAAAGATATTGAGCGGTTATGTAACCATTCAAATTTTTAAATCAAACCTTGACACCAAAAACGGCATGATTTTTATTTTGTCACATCCATCTGGTATTAGTATCAAATCGATATCGGAGGTTATTCATAACGATACCGTCATTTTGGTGAATTTTTATTTAAGGTATTTGCAAATATTTTTTCGAATGAGTGCCAACTAGGACCCCTAGAACCCATATCCGGGGTCAGTTTCAATTTATATATATATATATATATATATATATATATATATATATATATATATATATATATATATATATATATATATATATATATATATATATATATATATAAGTTATTAACCGATTTTGATTAAACCGAGCAAGAGTCTTTCTTTTATTAATAGCTTGGATCAGTTCGTTAGCCAGGAAAAAAGGACAAGGTTTTCCGGTAAAATTTTGAGTTTTGCTTTATCTACATAAAATTACAAAGCCATTTGATGAAATTTGGTGGATATGTTGCCTTGGGAAAGATCTCACTTCACACCAAAACTCAACTTTCTAGGTTTATATAAAATTGAAAATTTGCTACCGTATCGCACTTGCTGCGTTCCGAACTTTTTTGTATTTAAATAGTTGCCTGGTGAGATAAAAATCTATGAATTTTTGAAACCTGACAGGCAGTATGGATTTCGTCAGCGCAGATCAACTGCAGACCTCCTTTCCTTTGTCACCCATTCTTGGAACAAGTCTATAGAACTACACATTGAATCCCAGATTCTCGCTCTAGACATATCCAAAGCATTCGACCAGGTCTGGCACGAAGCGATCCTTAATAAACTTTCGGCCTATGGCCTACCACCAAAACTCTGTAGCTGGACAGCAAATTTCCTCTCCAACCGGAGCATTTCTGTTGTCGTGGATGGCCATTCCTCTAAACTGTATCCAACTAATGCAGTAGTACCTCAAGGTTCAGCTTTAGCCCCTACTTTGTTTCTTCTCCACATCAATGACCTCCTCTCTAGCACATCTAACCCAGTTAACAGTTACGCGGACGACAGCACCCTCCACTCAAATATACAATATTCTAAGCCTGTCTCTTTAGCCCAATTAGATGAGGATCGCAGATTCATGGAGGGTTCTGTCTCTGTGGATCTCCAAAAAATATTAGACTGGGGAAGTAGAAATCTTGTACAATTCAACTCCACCAAATCTCAGTCTTGCTTTCTATCTCATAAGGGATACACCAGCCTTAGACCCATCACAATGAACAACCAAGTTATTCAAAGTAATGAGTTCTTTTCACTTGTTGGCATTTCTGTGGATCGAAATTTCAATTGGTACCAACATTTTACATCAATTGTAGAAGCGGCTGCTAAGAAATTAGGTTTCCTCTTCCGGGCTCGCAAATACTTTTCATTAGCTAATCTCTATACCTTATATACTTCACAAATAAGGCCAAATCTCGAATACTGCTCCCACATCTTGGGTGCCTCTGCCGCTTCTACACTTGCTATCCTGGACTCTATTCAGAAGAGAGCTATACGTCTCATCGGTGACCCTATTCCTACCCAAAGATTGCCATCCCTTGCCCACCGACGTGCCGTTGGTGACCTCTCTCGCTTTTATAGATATCTGCACGGGCACTGTTCAGAGGAGCTTTCTTCCATAGTTCCTCCACCTGCTACCCCCAACAGACTTACCAGGGGAACAGAGCGAATGCACCCTTTTACTGTCCAGGTCACCAGACATAGAACATCTTGTTATGCGCGCTCTTTTGTCCCGAGGGCTTCCAAGTTGTGGAATTCCTTGCGGGCACATGTTTTTCCTTATCTTCCGATTCTCCAAACCTTTAAGTCCAGAATTAACAAGTTGCCTCTTTCCTCCGCGTCAACACCCACGGTACGATAGTATTTAGACTGTGAGCCATCGTGGTGTGTTGTTGAAATAAAAAATAAAATAAAAATATATAGAAAACTTGATTTGGGCACGAACATTTTTTGTGACTGTCGGTCTGCGCCGGTCTGTCGGTCTGCATGTCTGTCTTTAGAACGAATTGAGATATCGTCTTCAAACTTAGTATACAGTTAGCACCCTACAAACTAACGGTTCTGATTGTTTTTAGGTAAAATCGCTCCAGGGGGTAGGGGATGATGCGGGGAAAATTGATATTTCTTCGTTAAAAATCGAGTAATATAACGTTTTAGGATTTTTTCATTAGAAAACCTTCATTTTGAGGAAATCAAACATCTGGTATTCTGTGCTGAAATTAAATGAGGGGTTGAAGTGTGAGGGTGGAATATCGGTGACAGAAATTTGTATTTTTTTTTCGCTAAAACGACGTAAGAAGTCTGAAAACATATAGAAAACTTGGTTCTGAAACGAATTTTTTTTTGTATGTCGGTCTGTTAGACCTGTAACTTTCTTGTAGGTTGTTTGTAAGACATTTTTCTTGTTTCTGAAACAAAATTGCTAAAAACCCTCCGTGAACTAAACTGCAGATTTTCTGAGACAAATTCTAAAAACTTGTTTTTGTTCACCTTCCAACAGGTTACTCCGTGTCAGCAGATCCGTTCAAACGAAAGTGGAAGTATAGAATTATGTTTTCCATAATCTTCAGAACACAAGCTCACATTTACCAATACAACAACAGTAGCATACTGCAGTATCACCACGTTAACAAATAACTGCTAGAATGATATATAGAAAAGAAAAGCGAATATAGAATTTTGTTATCCTTGAATATGACTAGGCTTATAGCATTTTTGAAAAAAAAGTCTGGACGCAGCAAGTGCGTTATGGTAGCGAATTTTCGTAAAAATGCTCTTAATGGCAAATATGCCTTGTTTTGAAAAAACGGACATTTGTTTGGAAGTATAACCTATATAGTACTAACAATGTACCATATTTATTAAAATAGCTTTGTTGCTTCAAAAAGTACAAGCATTTTCCGAAAATAAACCTAAAGAGTTCCAGAAAAAACTGGTCCGATTTTCCTGGCCAACGAACCTCTTCAGGCTATTTACACACCTGCCAAGATATAATTATTCATAAACAGCTTAAGACCAAAGTTTAAAAAAATATGTCAAGACTTGCAAAAATGTCTTTTACAAATTTGACAATTTTTTTTTTGTTACAGAAATTGCCTTTAGTAATGTTACAGCAAATTATGTTTTTCACAAAAAAATCGAGATTTACTATTAATTACCAGTCAAAAATGTCTGTATACAACAGCTTGATTTTTTCGACGAGTAATACAAACAAAAGCTCTCTGAATGCGTCATTTCCATGGGGTTCCGCCATCTATGGGTAAAAACGACGTATCGAAATTTGTGATATGTGTTTTTGTGTGCCGTCGCCCGACATATTTGGGATAATAATCATCACGTTGATAAAGACAATCTGAAATTAATAAAAAATGTTAGAAAACCAGGTCAGCTGAATGGGTTTGAGAGCGTATATATTGCGAAATGTAGTTGCAACAAAGAATGTATGAACAGCGCACCAGCGCCAATTACGAGTCACTTGATCAATTACTTTACTAAATAAAATTCCCACGTTTTCGCCACGTTTTTACCGATAACACAAGTATACAGTTATTGCCGCCAAAGGAACCGTTGTTAATTTAGCTGTCGTTGAACTTTCTCAAGACTATTACAGATGGACACTTTTAGCTAAAGCAGTAGGGATAGCGCAAAGACCTGGTCAGGCGATAAAAATACAATACACTTTGGAATTTGCCTACGACTAGTGTGTCATCTCGGTTCGATCTCTTTACCTGAGATCCGGTATATAAGTTGATGTTAGTTTTTTAAGTATTTAGAATGTTTCATCCTCTGATGACGCTAACTTGGTTAGTGAAACGATCGTCAGGTCTTTTAAAATGTGTTGTGATTTGGGTTCTCCAAGTGTACTTATTAGTGCTCATCACAGGTTCCAATCTTCACTTAGTCGTTTAAAAATTATTCACAGTTGAAGATGCAAAAACGCATTTCACTCATTCCGATAAGAAATGTGCTGATAGTCAATGTTTTGTTGGTTTGTAAACAAAAAATTGACTATCAGAACATTTCTTATCGGAATGAGAGAAATGCGATTTATTATTTCACTTTATCGGTCGGTTTGATACTTGATAGTACTACCGAAAATTAATTTCACAATGGTGTATTCTGTAGAAGAAAGAGTTGAAATAATTATTCTTTTTTTAGAAAACGATGACTGTGCCAACCGTATCGCAAATTTGTTTAATGAACGACATCCGAACAGACATGTTAACAGAAAATACATTTTGGAGTTAGTTGCAAAGTTTCGACAAAGTGGTTCAGTAGCCAACAAAAAAACGGGACCTTGAACGTGCATTTCCGGTTAGAAATGAGACTACTGAGATTGAAGTTTTAGGACAAATTGCTGCAGACCCAACATTGAGCACGAGAAAATTAGCCACTGTTTCAAACATCAAAAGAAGAACTATTCAGCGAATATTAAAGCATAATAAATTTCACCCGTATAACATTCATCTTGTACAGCAACTGAATGAAGATGATTTTGAGCGGCGGCTGGAGTTTTGTGAAATTATGACTGCACGAATAGCTGATAACGGGAACTTTCTGTTCAATATCTGTTTTCAGACGAGTGTACGTTTTTATTAAACTCTACAGTCATCGTCATAATTGTCGTTATTGGGCAGATAATAATCCAAGAAATTTTCTCGAAGTCCACACTCCACAAAAATTGAATGTCTGGACTGGCATTTTTGGAGACCGTTTAATCGGACCAATTTTTCTTGATAGAAATTTGAGTGGCGAATCGTATTTGGAGTTACTAGAAGATATCGTTTACCCTCTACTAATTGACATTGTTGAAAATGATCGCTATCAAGAAAATCAATTAGTGTTTCAACAAGATGGAGCTCCTCCGCATTTTCATTTTATGGAGTTTTTGAACAGAGAGTTTCCAGGACAATGGATTGGGCGTAGAGGTGCTATTGAGTGGCCCCCTAGTTCACCGGATTTAACTCCTTTAGACTTCGTTCTATGGGGCCATTTAAAGAGTAGAATTTTCGGAACAGAACCGGAGTCTCTGGAAGAATTACGACGACGCATTCTTGAAGAATGCCGTCTAATAACTCCACAAATGCTCCAGAATGACAGAGCTCGTTTTGAACAAAATTTGTACTTTTGTATGGAAGCTGGTGGTCAACAATTTGAACACTTACTTAACTGAAAAAACATTTTGAACGTTTGGTTTTGTTTTTTAGTTTTTTTTTAACGAAAAATTGACTAAGTAGTGCATTTCATATCACAATGAATGAAATACGTTCCTGCAACTCCAACTGTAAATAATTTTTAAACGAGTTGATAAAACTTCCAAAAAAATTAGTGTGCTGAATTCAGAAAAGAAAGAGCTTTCAAATGATGTAACACTCGACCCATGTTCCCTATTTAAAATATAAAGGTTGTTATCACCACCCTTAAGGGGTTGATGTGACAAAGTGGAGTTTTATGTCAAAACATGTGCCCCTCAATATTAAAATTGACGTGTTTCAGCGTTTCTTAAAAAAAAAATTCTGGACGCAAATCAGTCTGTTTGGTTTTCAATGCGCCACCCTGTATATATATATATATATATATATATATATATATATATATATATATATATATATATATATATATATATATATATATATATATATATATATATATATATATATATATATATATATAAACAGATCTCCTCATCAGTGAATTTTTCGTTTTACGAAAAAATAGCATTGACATATAATATTGAAATGAATTTAAAATAGATTGGAATGCTGTCATGCATATGTCAGTTACCATTTATTATAAATATAAATACTTTAAAATTCAAATTATCCGCCATTTGATTCACCAATAGTAGATCTACAAATACAATACATTCACAAGTACACTAGTATCTGAAATGCCGCTAACCATAGCTGTCCCATTGTGAATAGCTTAAGTTACTTTTGATCACAACTTGTATATAAGTCTAAAATAGACGTTGGCCGACTTCATCAGGCGCCGACAATTGCCAACAGCTGAATTGTTGTGTCAAAATTTGTTGTCATTTGTCAACATTGCCTCAGAACTGAAGGGTACTGGGTTCGATCCCAGGGTTCTCCTTTCACTTTTGAGTACATACTGTAAAAACCAACATCAACCGAGGTTGTGGCATTGTATTTGAACAAGTTGAATGTCTGCACGTTCCGCCCTTCGGAGGAAGCGTCAAGCCGTCGGTCCCGTGTCGATGCGATGTTGGGCACGTTAAAGGTCCCTACCGTCATTACAGAAATGCAGAGGTCCGGCAAAATATCCAGGGTAGTGACGTGAAACTGCCCCCGGGCGTCGGTGATATAACAAAAAAAATTCGGGACGCAGGAAGTGCGTTATGGTAGTGAATTTTTATTAAATGCTTCAATTTTGAATAACTCAATTTTCTATAAAGTTAGAAAGTTTAATTTTGGTATGTAGTAAGGTCTTTCCTTAGGCAACATATACACCAAATTTCATTTAACTACTTTTGTATTTTTTGGAAAAAAAATTTTTCCGAAAGAAAAATCAAAATTTGAATACCTCAATTTTTTATAAACTTAGAAAGTTGAATTTTGATACGTAGTAAGGTCTCTCCCAGGGCAACATACCCTTTAAACTTCATTAAAACAGCTTTGTAATTTTCGGGGAATTTTTTTTTCCCGAAAAAGCCTTTCCGATTTTCATGGTTAACGAACTCATCCAAGCCATTAATAAAAGAAAGGCACTTGCCGAGTTTCATTTAAATCGGTTAATTATTTTTTAAGTTATCAGATGGATACATATATATATATATATATATATATATATATATATATATATATATATATATATATATATATATATATATATAAGTGTTGCTCTATGTAATGTGTCGCAGTTTGGACGTCAGTTTACAATGCGAGAAATCTTAAAATAGTACATGTGAAGGATTTTAGCCATAGATAAAGCTTTTAAGGGCCAAAGTCGCAGGTAACCAAATATAAACAAGATATCCACCCAATTTCATTAAAACAGCTTTGTAATTTTCGGAGAAAAAATTTTTTTTGAAAGAAAATTTAAAATGTGAATAACTCAATTTTCTATAAACTTAGTTGAATTTTGGTGTATAGTAAGACCTTACCCAGGGCAACATATCCACCAAATTACATTAAAATAACTTTGTAAGAAAGAAAGTTTAAAATTTCCCTGGAAAACCCCATCCGATTTTCCTGGCTAACGAACTCATCCAAGCCATTAATAAAAGAAAGGCACTTGCCGAGTTTCATAGAAATCGGTTAATTAATTTTTGAGTTATCGGATGGATATAAATATATATATATATATATATATATATATATATATATATATATATATATATATATATATATATATATATATATATATATATACGGGTCCTAATTCGCGCTCATTTGAAAAAATTTGTGCAGTCTCACCATCGATACCTCTCTATTACTGATTTTTTAAAAAATAAAAATGCACTAATATTTTGGTTAAAGGATAAGAAATTTGTTTTTTTTGTGGCAATGCATTTTTAATCCTATAGTGTTGGAACGGGACCTGCTGAACTTAGTATGATATCTTAGGCAACACACAATACACAACATATAAAACCATTGTGTTCTTTCTTATAAGTGTTGCTCTATGTAATGTGTCGCAGTTTGGACGTCAGTTTACAATGCGAGAAAGCTTAAAATAGTACATGTGAAGGATTTTAGCCACAGATAAAGCATTAAAGGGCCAAAGTCGCAGGTAACCAAATATAAACAAGATATCCACCCAATTTCATTAAAACAGCTTTGTAATTTTCGGAGAAAATATTTTTTTTGAAAGAAAATTTAAAATGTGAATAACTCAATTTTCTATAAACTTAGTTGAATTTTGGTGTATAGTAAGACCTTACCCAGGGCAACATATCCACCAAATTACATTAAAATAACTTTGTAAGAAAGAAAATTTAAAATTTCCTTGGAAAACCCCATCCGATTTTCCTGGCTAACGAACTCATCCAAGCCATTAATAAAAGAAAGGCACTTGCCGAGTTTCATTTAAATCGGTTAATTATTTTTTAAGTTATCAGATGGATACATATATATATATATATATATATATATATATATATATATATATATATATATATATATATATATATATATATATATATATATAGTGTTGCTCTATGTAATGTGTCGCAGTTTGGACGTCAGTTTACAATGCGAGAAATCTTAAAATAGTACATGTGAAGGATTTTAGCCATAGATAAAGCTTTTAAGGGCCAAAGTCGCAGGTAACCAAATATAAACAAGATATCCACCCAATTTCATTAAAACAGCTTTGTAATTTTCGGAGAAAAAAATTTTTTTGAAAGAAAATTTAAAATGTGAATAACTCAATTTTCTATAAACTTAGTTGAATTTTGGTGTATAGTAAGACCTTACCCAGGGCAACATATCCACCAAATTACATTAAAATAACTTTGTAAGAAAGAAAGTTTAAAATTTCCCTGGAAAACCCCATCCGATTTTCCTGGCTAACGAACTCATCCAAGCCATTAATAAAAGAAAGGCACTTGCCGAGTTTCATTTAAATCGGTTAATTATTTTTTAAGTTATCAGACGGATACATATATATATATATATATATATATATATATATATATATATATATATATATATATATATATATATATATATATATATATATATATATATATATATATATATATATATATATATATATATATATATATATATATATACATATAAAAATTGAAACTGACCCCGGATATGGGTTCTAGGGTCCTAATTGCGGCTCATTTGAAAATTTTTTGCAACGTCTCACTATCGATACCTCTCTATTAGTGATTTTTTTAAAATAAAAATTCACTAAAAACACACTCACTCATAGATGTAGTCTGTAATCATTTATACGTTATAATTTTTATGCTAGATATACGAGTTTTTAGTTTCTTAATTATTATCGGCTTATTGTTACTATTAGGTAATTAAGTAGCTTCCTAAATAAAAAAATAATAAAACTGAATCCGAAACATGTTTGTTGTGGGTAGGTCTTTTATCTTTTATATATCTTTCAATGAGTATTTTGAACACTTATTATAATTTACTTGCATCTGTAAATAAGTAGTTTTTTAGAAATAATATTTATATTATGGCGTTTTATTGCTGAAGTTCATAGTCCAAGGTACAAATAATATTCTAGGTTCTTTTCCTTTAACATTAATAGTATCAATATACCTAAATATCGGTAGCTAACTAATGTATTGTGCGAATGTCCATTGCTTAAACTAATTAGGTAGATACAGTTCTCAATTTATTACCTATTTAATTAAAATACCTAATACCTACACATTATAGCTTAGTCAGCAGCAGAATTCCCACGAACTTAAATGTGTATCAAATATTTGTCAGATAAATTAGTGCAATAAATAAAAATGCAATGCCATTAGATAAAACTCGCCTCCGCCAATGGTTTACGTTGCGGTTCGCGGTTCGTGGAAAAGAAAGTGCAACGAACCTCCGGTTTAATAGGTATTGATATTCAATACAATTGAACTGGTAAATACAAGTAATTGTAATGGAAATGGCGTCAAAACTAAACGGACACAATTGTGAGTATTTTTCAAATTTATTTCGTATATGCATTTCCTCTCACATATTTTGACAGTTGACAATTTACATAACCTCATAAATTAATTGATTTTTAAGTGGAAACAGCGACTTTGAAGAAATTGAAATTCCTGTGCCTTGGGGCCACATAAGTGGTGAGTGATTTCAAACTTATTATATAATATATACATATATATATATAATTATATATATATATATATAATATATATATTATATATATACATATATAATATATATATATATATATATATATATATATATATATATATATATATATATATATATATATATATATATATATATATATATATATATATATATATAATATATATATATATATATATATATATATATATATATATTATATATATATATATATATATATACATATATATATATATATATATATATATATATATATATATATATATATATATATATATATATATATGTATATTATATATATATATATATATATATATATATATATATATATATATATATATATATATATATATATATATATATATATATATATATATATATATATATATATATATATATATATATATATATATATATATATATATATATATATATATATATATATATATATATATATATATATATATATATATATATATATATATATATATATATATATATATATATATATATATATATATATATATATATATATATATATATATATATATATATATGTATATATATAGATATATGTATGTGTATGTATGTATGTATCACACTGATAACTCAAATAATAATAGCCCGATTTTGATAAAATTTGGTACGTACCTTCCTTTTGTAAGTGGCTTCGATAAGGTCGTTAACCAGGAAAATTGAACCAGGTTTTTCGGGAAAATTTTGGGTTTTCTTTCGGAAAAAAATGTTTATCTCAAAAAATAGAATGTTATGGTAACCAAATTTGGCAGGTACGTTTACGATATCACAAGGAAACTATGTACCAAAATTTATATCTACAAGAAGAGAAAATTATAAAAAAATATTGTGCCAGATCATTTCTATGAAAATTGACTACCATGACGCACTTGCTGCGTCCAGACTTTTAATATTTTAATTTTCAGGATCTTTTCACAAAAAAGAGTCATAACGAAATAGGTGCGTTATGGTAGCGAATTTTTATAGACGTGGAGTTACATATCAAAAAATTGGGTAATTATTTACTTTCCGCATATACGTACGGTTCTTATGAATTCTTGGCTAAATTTGCAAAGGACCTCTCGAAGGCTTTTTAGAAAAATTTCTTAAGAAACATGTTTAGAAACCCTCCTGAATCCACAAAGCTCAAGATTTTGTTGTTCACACCCTCCAAGGAAGTTACGGTATCAGGAGTGAATAGGGGTGCTGGGCGGGGTAGGCAGTAAAAAGGAAATATGAGCAGAAAATGTGAAGAAAACATTGGACCTCGAAAAGCTGCTTTTTATCATATTTTGATGCCATATCCCCCTTAAACCCTACCTACCTTGCACAGCACCCCAGTTCGGTCCAGGTCCCGTAACTTACTTGGGTGCTGCTCTCAGGAAATTTGTCTTGTGGCTTATGCAGCGACGGTGGTTGTATACAAGCGAGAGGGGAAGCAACATCCCCACGACGAACATCCCCCCTATTTGTCGCAAGTGGGGCGCTAGGGGAAGTTAAACCCATGTTGCAATATAAGTACCCTAGTTTGTACAGCTAAAAGAGAATACTGTCAAAAGGATCGAAATTTAAAAAGAAACGGTAAATTTACCTAACACCTTTTTCAGTCGAAGCATTTAGGTAGGTCCGGCTCTTTGGTGCAAACCACCTGCGACCTCGCACGTGCAAACCACCTGCGACCTCGCATTTTCATTACAAAAACAATGCAGGAAACAAATAATATGTCACGGATCACTAACTCGCGGCACATGCACGCTGAAACCACTGCAACACTAGGACACTAGGTAGAAGATGAAGACTGCACAATTTCAGAATAAGGCCTTGGAACACAATAATTAAGAACCCGATGGCAGCGATACGTGTAGCGTCCTAAAAGCGATCTGGTACGAGTAATAGAAGACACAAGCGGCATTATAGCCCCAACTGCCGGGTCTGGAATATTTCAGTAAATCCCATAAAGAATAAATTGTTAACGTTACGTTAAATGTTAAGGTAATGGAGGGGGAGGGGTCTCACGGAACCGAATCGTAGTGGGAAACTGTTTAAAAAGTGTGTAATGTGTAAAAAACTTTACATGTAAATAACTCACCAAATACAAGAGAACAAAAGGTGATAATAGTGTCAGCGTGCATGTAAGATACCAAACTTTATCAGCAGTCGTTTTTATCTAAAACTGTTCGGGAGGTTGTCTGTAAATTCACCAAATTTTGTATGCAGACGTGTTTTAGGGTGTAGATGACGAAAACACAATAAAAATGAGGGCAGAAGCAAACTTTTGGAGTTACTTGGATTTTTTTTGTAGGAAGAGCGTAAGTTGACTCACTTTTGCTACATGTTTGGGAGCATATCTCACTTCACATGACCGATATATATATATATATATATATATATATATATATATATATATATATATATATATATATATATATATATATATATATATATATATATATATATATATATATATATTCATGTAATGGTTTAGTACATTACTGATTTCACTGAACTTATTAACTTTTCATGGTTTTCACGTTTCGCTTTTGAGAAATTTCATCAGTAACTTTTGCTTCTTGCGGTAATGTCAAAAACATTGATAAGATCTTATGAGATCGATTGTCGATGAAAAAAAAAGGGAAACCTACCAAGCCACGTAGTATAGGGCGTGCACGTACTATATGAAAATGAATTATAATAGAGGAATACACCCTCTTTAGCTTGATATAATTTGACTATGTAAGTAAGACTTGTAAATTGCAATTCTCTAGTTTGTAGTCAAATGTTACTTGTTAGTGAATTTTCTTAAAAAATCGGAGTCCCATGAAAATGACGCATTTAGAGGGGTTTTCAATTATATTTACCAATGGATAGGAGAGTCTCATGAAAGTGACGCATTCAGAGAGGTTTTCGTTTAATACTATTTGTCGAAAAAATCGAGATGCGGTATACAGGTCGCTCTCAAATAGTGACTGAATTTGGAAAAAATCTAACTGTTGTAACTCATTTTTTTTTTCAAAGTGAACAACTCTAAATCTAGTTTTGGAAATATTTTTGTGCATTTTCCTATTTTTTAAACTTAGTTCCAGATTAGTTATATAATTTGAATTTTATGTATTCCTTCGGAAAATTTTTTGTAAAAAAAAATGTAAATTTTTGCAGAAAATGTTTTGTGTTTCCGTAGAAATTACTGTTTGTAAGACCTTTGTGAGATTATGGTACTACATATTTAATAAGTTATTGTAAAAAAGTTATTTTCGGATTTTCGTGAAAAAATTGCTTGCAATTTTCATCAAAATTTTTTTTTGTAGTTCCGTCAGAAAGCTTTTTGTGAATAATTATATCTTGCTAAGTGGGTAAATAACGTGAACAGGTTCGTTGGTCAGAAAAATCCGAACAGTTTTTTAGGGAACATCTGAAGTTTATTTTCGGAAAATTTTTGTACTTTCTCAAACAATAAAGTTATTTTGATAAAATATGGTACATTTTTTTACTATATAGGTTATACCTGTAACCAAATTTGATGGCTGCCTTCATTAAAAAAATATATTTGCTTTTAAACGCTGTCGATGCACGCAAGACTAAGTAACCTGTTTAGTTGATTCACGTTGATTCACGTTGATTAAAGGTTCCTTGGTTTTATTTTCTTGATACGCGGCCGGCCGGCTTGTCTTCTATGCTCTCAAAACAGTCAAAATAAAATACAAAATATTTAGGTGAACAAAAAAGTGGGAGCTTGTGTACTGTAGACGGACGCTAAAAGAGTGGAAGAGAGCAAAGTAACTATTACAAATTAGCAATCTCTATTTTTGCAAAGATAATTAGAATGTTTTTCTACCTGAAAATTTGAAAAATGTTTTGGAAGTGACAGTTTCGATGGTTTTTGACATTTTTATTTGGACATTTATATAAAAATTGTATTGTTTACATGCACAAGCAATGCTTATATCGTCGCCTTAGAAAGAAAAACTCGTATCTCAGAAAATGCAAATTTTACAGGAGGCGAAAAAAAGTGATTTTGGGAAATATTAAGTAAGATTTGAATAATTTGAAGTACACATGACTTAATATTATTCATTTTCTGATTATTCATGTGCTTAACAGAAGTTTGCCTTTTCTTGTCATATTGAAAATCGATTTACGTGGTTTTACAATTTGTGATTACAAGATATAAGTGCTTTTCATATTTAACGTTGATATACGTGGTTTAACTTCTAGTGGTCCGAAAGGACATACGAGGTTTTCATCTTTATAATGAAATTGATCAGAACTACATTGATTGATTTTATTAATTTAACTAATTAATTTTCAAGTTTCATTTCATCATGTAATATCTACCGAGGTTGACAAAATATTTGCAAGGCTCAAAAGTTGTTGCACAAGTGTTCAATGTGTTTCAATTAATACAAAACTTTGTTTATTTGATGTTTTTAAAAAAAATCTGGTTTATCATGATGAATATCAAAATATAATGGCAGATTATTATTGTATAGTGTATGATTTCAATATAATTTCATAGTCATTTTAAATTTAATCAGTTCAAGCATAGGATAGGATACAATAAAAGCCAAGACTGAGATCAGAAAAAGTGTTTTATTAGAAAATAAAAAATTTCTTTGATTTACATTTTACCTTAAATCTTTACATTTACTGGAATGATGCAACAACAAGTTCCTTTGTCACATAATTTGTTTTCAGCGTTTGACATGTGAGGTAATGCATCATAGTAGCTGTGAACTTGTCGTGGAAGCACGGATTTCATTTCCTGTAGATGCTTAAATTTGACTGCTTGGAGTGGAATTTTGTTTTCATATAAGCATCCGACTGTAGTCTCACTTGATATATTTTTCAACCTTCTAGGGAGATTTGAAAAATCTTCGTTGAAGTCTAATTTTACCTGAATATTTCCATCAGGTGTATATTTTATACATTTGAGATTAGTTACAACTGGGTCACCTTTCTTTTGTCCAGGTCTGATGGATGTTACGAACTTCAAATCACTGAATTTCTTGAAAAAAGTATGTTCTAGATATTGCACTTTGAATGGTGCTGGATGAATTCTTGCTGTTCTGCAAGCTTCAATGTAGGCAACTGGAGAATAAATCTCACGATTTTTTATTTTTCTTTCAATGCAACTATGCATAGCGTCACACTCCATCTGGGTGTGTCCCTTTTCTAAAAAATTTTGAGTAATAACGATACCTAATTTCTTTGAAATCAGAAGAAGTGTGTTAGCCATGATAGTGTTCCGGTTTTGGTATGTACAACCGTCACTATATATAATAATATTGTTACCATTCTCCACCTCATTTATAATAAAGTTATACAGAATGCTTGCGAATTCATCAGCATTCAGTTCCCCCTCAGTTTCGTCCCACAAATAACAGTAGCCAGCCCCTGTTTTCAGATCATACAAAGTAAAGTTGTGCACTTTTAGTTTAGTGCGATAGTATAGCGCCGACGCTTTTAGGGATGGGCAAAGTAAAACGGCCTGTAAGTCCATTGTGAATACTGATGTATTATTGTCATCGCTAGTCTTATCGCTCTCTTTTTGCTTTCTTGCCTCATCTTTTCTTCTAATGTGCTCTTTAAATTCTTCTTCTGATACATTTCCGCTTTTATAAGCACAGCAAGTGTCGCACTGGTCTTTTTTGGGGCTAAACAATGCTAAGTTGAACTCATCAAAAACAGAGTAGAAAGTAAAAATGGATGTTACAGGGTTATCTTTGTTTAGAGATTTACAGAAATCTTTATATAGCCGGAACAGTTCTGCCTTTGATTGCCACCTAGGCTCAAGATAAAGTTTTGTTGAACTCTTCCGACAATAATGAGATTCAAGCTTAGGCAGGCTTTCAAAAAAATCTGATAAAAGTTTTCTAACTCTGTCGGTCTGAGGTCTCCTTGGTGAGACTTCTTTTCCATTGCTTTTTTTATGTGTTCTTGCGTTCTGTGCATTGTTTTCAGAATCATTTTGTTCTGGTAACTTTGATACCCAATCATGTACCGCCCACTCTCCAATGCTGAGTGTAGATAGGAACATCCTTTTGCATACTTTAACACGCTCGCCAGCTTCATCCGGTTTCAAATAGTAGACAAAAGAATAATGGCGCCGTGAAGCTCCTGCAGCTTCAACTGTTCGCTGTGCCACAGGTCTCTTGTCAACTAAGCCGTTTATGAAAACTTGTTTCTCACCATGGTTCAACCTATAAAATTGTTTGAAGATCTTCTCTCTCATACTGTCAACAATCTTTGCACAGCCAAAGCCTCTCAAGTTTTTTTCCACACATGAACAACGGCTCTTCATGATTTTTTTTGGCCTCTTCACATCGAAAACAGCTTTACCTGCTTCAGTTTTACGTCTACCAAAATACTCTAGTCCTTGAGACCTCTTTAGTTTATTATCATTTGCGATCCACGATTCTTTGTTGCCTTTTCCTCTTTTAGCTCTTTTACGTTGGGAGGAAATTTCCTTGCTATAAGTATGGTCTTCAGGCACATCACTTTCATCTCCCGAGGGTATGTAATCCTCATCTTCATGATTAACTCTTTCGGGCACTCTGTCAATTTCTCCTACGTTCGCAATATTAGTTTCCATTAGAGTCACACTGTTTTCAACATCAACTACAGGCAGAGTATCTAGGTCTAAGTAGTTTGCAACTAAGTTTGAGTTCGAAGTTGACAATAAACTATTTTCTTTGAAATTGCTTTCAGCTTTCGGCTGTTCTGGGATTTCATCGAATATAATACAGTTGGTTAGGTCTGTTAAAATGCCGGGGTTACCATCATTCGGTTCCAAGACAAAGCTGTTGTCATCTTCATTTGGAACTAAAATGTAATTAGATATGGTTGGAACTATGTTGTCATCTGTATGTTTAGGAAGAGTGGAATCCTCAGTGGAAGTAACATCTTCAATGTAGGTAGCTTGATTTGTATCTGATATATCAATGAATTTTTCGCCATCTGTAATGAATGAATTCAGTAAAAACAGAACGTTTTGTTACCAATAATATAAATTACTATCAAGTACTAGTATAGTATTACATAGAAAACATGTGCCCCTACATTAAACATTATGTTCCATGATAATTCATCACTTACCTTTTTTTCTCACATCTCTGTTAGAACGTGATGCTTGGTTCAAAGCCAACTCTAATATCAATTTAGTTCGACTGAATTGACTCATAATTTCGCTCTCTGAAAAGATATCAATCATACATAATAGGTTTTGAACTGTTATACATGCCTCGAGATCGCTTATTAGGTTTTATTTTATCAACAACTAAAATATTTCGTTTGCTATTATATTGGCGTTTGCAAAGAAAACCTCGTAATTCAAGGCTGAAGGCTATTGGTGCATATAGATACCCCAATATCAACACACGCATGATAAGTATGAATACCACGTATATTTGAATTAAGAGGTTTTCATTCTTAGTCAGTCGGACCTAACCTCAAATACAAGGTTTTCACATTCAGTCTTAATGTTTTGGTGGTACAATTACAAGGAATGGTAACTAATATCACAACTGAAAGACAAACCAATATAAATATACTTACTTAGTAATATTACTTGTATGCTTTAGCTGCAAAAAACACCTCAAAAATCACTGAAACACCTGCAGAAAAGTTCACAAGTTATACGTGGTTTTCTCACTTGACTCAGTTGCCTAGCGATATACGTGGTTTCTATTTTCGTCTCTAGAGGGCAGCACGCAAGTCATTATTTTATAACGGCTTGCGAATAGATGAGATACAAGGTTTTCTATACAATAATGCAATAAAATAATTTTAGATTTTTTTTGAGATACGAGGTTTTCATTCTAAGCCGACGATATGTAAGATACACTGTATAATTAGTTTGCAAATATATATATATATATATATATATATATATATATATATATATATATATATATATATATATATATATATATATATATATATATATATATATATATATATATATATATATATATATATATATATATATATATATATATCACACCGATAAGTCAAAAAATAATGGGCCGATTTTGATCAAATTGGGTGAGTAACTTCCTTTTGCAAATGGCTTGGATAAGTTCGTTAGCCAGGAAAATCGCGCCAGGTTTTCCTGGACAATTTTGTGTTTTCTTTCGGAAAAAAATTATATCTCCGGAAATAAAAAAGTAAGGGCGCGTGTTTGTATTATCAAGAGTCAACCATTTACCAAAATTTATCTCTGTAAGCTTAAAGACAAAAAAGTTATGGGCAATTAAAGAAAAAAAGTTGGCGTTTTCCTCAAAACGTTAAAGTCGTGATTTGCAACGTCTAAATTCGCAACATTTAGGCAAAAAATCTGAAACAAATACGGATTACTAAAATGTTTTCAGAAAACTCATTTGAAATAAACCCTTTCCCTGATGCTTTGGCTGTAGGTTTAGCTAAGTTGATTCTTTGGCTGTAGGTTTAGTTGGGTTTATGGTATAACGGTCTATAACTTTTAGCTAATTTTCGTAGAAAAAATTCGTTAATGAGGAGACCGTGACCTTTGAATTTTAAGAAGATTTACTTTTAGTGAATTTTCGTAAAAAAATCACTAATGAGGAGATCCCGCCTTTTGAATTTTGAAAGCATTTCTTCAGGGGTCAGTTTCGATTTTTATCACACCGTTAACTCAAAAAATAATAGGCCGATTTTTATTAAATTTGGTGAATACCTTCCCTTTAGTTGGATAAGTTCGTTAGCCAGGAAAATCGGCCATTGTTTTCCGGGAAAATTTTGTGTTTTCTTTCGAAAAAAAATTATATCTCCGGAAATAACAAAGTAAGGACTACCAAATTTGGTGCACGTGTTTATACAATTATAGGTAAATTACCTACCAAAATTTAGCTCTGCAGGTCAAAAGATAAAAAAGTTATAGGCATTAAAAAAATTGGGGTTTTCCTCAAAACGTCAAAGTTGCGATTTAAAACGTCAAAATTGGCAACATTTAGGCAAAGAACTTTAATCTAATACGGGCTATGGAAAGAAAATGTCTCAAAAAGAATGTTTTACAAACCCTGAAGTCTTAGTTTCAACCGCCACTGTCCTTCATTTTACTAAAATGTTTCCAGAAAATTAATTTCAAATAGACCCTTTCTCTGATGCTTGGCAGTAGCCTTAGCTATAGAGTTTATCGTTTAATGGTATATAATTTTTGTCTAATTTTCATAAAAAATCAATAAAGTACAATATATCCGTTATTATACAAGATATGAAAAACAATGTATACATTAATCATAGGGTATCTTGAGTTACATCTAAAAAAATTATTTCTACATAAGTGGCCCATAAGTCGTTGGTGATACAATTTTTTTTTTTTTTTAGTCGAACCCGCCTTCTGTTATTGCATTTTTGCATTTTCCATCGAAATATAATGCACGTTTATAAGAAAAGAAATTCTGGACGCAGCAAGTGCGTTATGTTAGCGAATTTTGATCAAATGCTTCATATTTGAATAGCTCAATTTGCTATTAACCTATAAGGTTGACCAAGAAACGAGTTTTTTCGGGAACACTTTAGGTTTACTTTCGGAATTTTTTGTAAATTTTTAAAGAATAAACTTATTTTGATGAAACATGGCACATTGTCTTTACTATATAGGTTATACTTGTAACCAAATTTGATGCCTGCTTTCTTAAAAAAACACACATATTTGATACTAAAAACATTTTAATGAAAATTCACTACCATAACTCACTTGCTGTGTCAAGACTTTTATATTTGATAAATGAGCGCAAACTAGGCTCCCTAGAATCCATTTCCGGGTTTAGTTTCAGTTTTTATCTGTTTACATATATACAGGGTGACGCATTTCTACGGTAAAGCTCAATATAATTGTTATTTTACAAGAAACGAGAATAAATTGTATACCTTAATTATAGGGTATCTTAAGCTGCATCTTATAAAAACATTTTGACAATCACAGGGTGGTCCATAAGCCGTTGGTGATCCCTATAATTGTTTTTTCGGACACCCTTATATTATTGCATTTTTGCATTTTTTATCGAAATATGATGTATGTTTGTAAGAAAAAAATATTGAGACGCAGTAAGTGCGTTTTGATAGCGAATTTTTATTAGATCTTTAGAACTTAATTGGCTATTAACCTAAGGTTTGTTGGATGGGAAACCAACATTTTAAGTTTATTTTTGGGAAATTTAAGTTCATTGTCAAACAATAAGTAATTGTGATAAAATATGGTACATTGTTTTTACTATATAGGCTATACCAGTAACTAGACTGATGCCTGCTTGCTCAAGTTGTCCTATTACACCCTTGCTTACAATCCGCATTCTCTCGTGCTTCTTATTTCAGACCGAACCAGTTTTTAATTAAGTTTTATAAAATTATCGAAACATGAACATCACTTACATTTTTGTCTGGATGGTTTTCATTAAAAATACGAGCAGTTGCTCTACTACATTGATTATTTGCATTAAACATTGTCACAATTGCAACGCGATTTGGAATAGTGTAATCATTGCTGTATTAAATTAGTTTAAACTTAGTTAAACATTTTAGTGAAACAGTCCACGTTGAAATTTACAGATTATCATACTTTTTTGAAAATATTGCATTTACTTAAAAAAAATGGAAACGTAAATTTAATAAGAAATAAGAAATATTTCTCCAGGTTTTTATTTAGGATGAGTTTTCTTTAGAATAATGAGGTTTTCCTTCACTTTTCTAAAGTAAACTATTTGACAGGTGGAACAAAAAGTAGAGCCAAAATCAATTTTTAGCAACATCCGTTGTGATAGTTTATTAATTATTTACTGTTTTCAGTTTTTAGTTATCGGACTTTTATCGTAGTATATGGATTTGGAATTCATAAGGACAATAATGTTAAATCGTGAATTAATTTTAAGTATTACCTGCCGTTTAAATTAATTATTAGTCTTTTAGTGATGAAAGTGTAAAAGTTCTAACAATAATCCATTATAATTCGAATTTAACAAAATGGCACGTTTAACCGAAAGGGAAAGGATAGAGATACTAATGATGACTGGATATAGCGACAGGCTTAGAAGTCATCAGGAAGCATGCGAGTTATTTAACTAACAACATCCTGGATAGATCGCCAATCGCAAAATCTACAGTAAGTAAATTGGTTGCCAAATTTACAGCAACGGGATCCGTAAAAGATTTGCATCGAAAAGGTCGACCTCGAGTAAGTAAAGAAATCAGATTGGATATATTACTTGAATCTGAAGGAAATCCTCACCATTATACAAGGCAACTAGCCCAGGTAACAACGTAGACCAATCTTTAGTGGTAAAATGATTGAAAAAAAGAAGTACCATGCTTACAAAGTGCAACTGATACACAACTTAAACGATGATGATTCAGACCTCCGTGTACAGTTTTGTGAGCAATTAGTGTTATACTGCGATGAAGATCCCAATTTTCTTAATAATATTCTCTCATTCTGATAAAGCCACTGTTTGCCTGAATGGGACAGGAAATCATCACAACTCAATATATTGGTCACTGGAAAATCCTCATTGGACTAAAGACTCCCACAGTAACGTAATGGCAAAGTGAATATATGGATGGGAATAATTGGACGGCGTTTCATAGGGGCTTATTTGTCAAGGAAATCTTACAGCAGCACGTTACCTACATTTCTTGCGATTGGATTTAGTGCCAGCTCTGTCAGTAATTTTTCCAAATAATCACGAGATATTTGGTTTTAGCAAAACTGGACGCCTCCTCACTTTGATGTACACGTTCTATCTACAGGCCACATTTCCTAAAAGGTGGATAGGGCGTCGAGGGGTAATTGAGTGTCCACCGTGTTCCCCAAACTTGACTCCCTTGGATATTTTCTGTGGGGTTATTTAAAATCGAAAGCTTATTTCAACGCATCATAAATGTTCATAAATGTAGAGGAGCTACAGCAAAGAATTCTCAAATACATTCAATCACCTTCGAGCGACACCTGCAACCCTCAAATTTTTAAATATGAAGTAGGGGCCTGTGATACCTCATTTGAAAGACCTCTTGCTTCTCTATTCAAAAGTGCTATGGTTTTAAAATGTATTGCAAAAATTAACATTAAAAGAAGAAACTCATCTGATTAACGAACTTCGCTAAAACACACTAAAAAATTAATAACGAATAGTGGTTCATTCTTGATAACGAGAAACAGTAAAAGGTACATCAATGTTAATGTAGATGTTCAAAATGTAATCATTGGACGTCTTGGCAGCCTTTGAATCCTAAATAAAGTCTCTTCTAACGTTAATCAACATCTGAGGCCTGATCGTAATCGTTATTCTTGTGCTTAAGTCAGTTAAATCGCGTGGTTTAGTTTTCTATACCATACTTTTCACATATTTACATAAGAGGAAGTCTAATAGCATAAAATCGGGTGATCCTGCTGGCTATTATAACGATCTTCGGCTTCCTATCCACTGATTTATAAATATTTAATCGAGGTACTGCCGGACATTGGTTTGATAATTCCTGTTTCCATCCTGCTGAAACCATATAGATTGCTAGATTAAGATATACATTTGCCAAAGTTGGCAGGACATTATCTTAGAACAGTGCTCAATAATTATTTCCAACCAGATTGCCATCAATGAAAAAGGGGCACTGACATGGTTTCCAACTATTCGTGCTCAAACATTAACCTTTTCAGGACAATGAGTATGTTCTTCTCTCATTCAGGTACGAATTATATTTAGACCAGTAGCCACAATTTTGACGATAAGCATTGGAGTGAACTCAAAACTGCACTCATCAGAAAACAAAACATATACTGGTTGGATTACATTGTTATCTAACAATTGTATCATTTGTTCACAAAAGAGGTTTTTATATCAAAAGCGTCTTCGATGAGCTACTGAGTATCAATTTATAGGGATGCATTTTAGTTTCTTTAAATATTCGAATAATCCGATGAATGGCTAACACGCAATGTGGTGGCTGCTTGTCGACTCGGAACTATGTGGGTCTTCTTCAAACTCGAGCATTACTTGGTAGGTGGTAATGGACTTTTCCTTTACGTGATAGTAAAGGATTTTTTTCACGCCCGATGAGGTACCACCCCTTACATCAAAGTCCAAACGGACGTTTCCGGTTCTGGTGTATGAGTCGGTTTCACTTATAAACAAAAATGATGATGGCTGATCCTTGTACAAAATATTCCGGAGGCAAAATATCCCTCCATTCGGATCTCCGGGAGAGGGGTGTGCAGGGGGCGCCGGAATCAAGATTTAACATATCCTTCTCGAAAATATGTGGCCAAAATTCTAACCTGAACTCCGTACACCATTTCCTCCAGGCTAGTAGGCCCCAACTCCTCTTCCTCACCGAAACCCAAAATCAGTGCCAAAACAGCCACTAATCACCTTAATTTCCCGGGGTATGAGCTTCTTACTTTCTTTAGATTGAATGGAGGTGTGTGCGCATACGTCCGTAGCAATCTACCCTGCACCAGACTCAATTTGCAATCTGAAAGAAAATACATACTTTGAATGAAACTCTCTCTCAGGGCTGAAACTAAATTCATCTGTTGCATTTACTGGTCACCTTCTGACAACAAGTTTGTCCAGCTCTTCGACTACCTTTCTGAAAAAACGGTCCATCTGATTTCTGAATATCCTTGCTCCGAGGTCACTATTCTTGGTGACTTCAATGTCCATAATAAGGAATGGCTAGGATCTTCAAAAACCGATCCACAAGGGAGAGCAGCGGAGGTCTTTGCAGTCAGCAATTCTTTAGCCAATATGGTTCAGCAACCTACTTACTTTCCTCGCATCCCAACACACAGCTCAAATCCCTTGGATCTTCTTACTACAAAACCTGAATGCTATAAGATATCAGTCACCGCCCCCCTGGGTCGATCAGACCACGGCATGGTCACTGCTTCCTGCGCAATGCAACCCGAAGTTACACAGTCATCACACCCACGTATCGTTTGGCACTACAACTCCGCGGACCTGGACGAAATGCGGGATTGCTTTTCCTCATTTCCATGAGCGCCTGTCTGCTTCTCTCATCCTGACCCCTCTGATATCTCACAAAACGTCACCGAAATCATCCAAACTAGCATGGAATTATTTATTCCACGTACACAGAAAACCTATTCAGCCACTCAAAAGCCCTGGTTCTCTAAATCCTGTGACAAGGCCAGACTTAGAAAGGTCAAAGCTCACAAAACGCTTCTACACAATCCCAGTCAAGAAAACCGTCAAGCATTTAACGACACAAGAAACCGCTATGTCCGCATTCTTTCTGAGGCAAAACGTCGTTTTATAAACACATCAAAAACAAAGTCATCTCAAGCTCCAACGGTAGCAAACCCTTCTGGACTCTTGCTAAATCTATTAGGAATAATTTCTGCAAGAGCACGTTCCCACCTCTTGTTTCAAGGGATGAAATTGTTTCTGCCGCCCTGGGCAAGGCTGAACTTTTTCTTCGTTGTTCGCCGGCAATTGTACTCTCAACCGACCTCTAAATGTGCAACCACCAACAGTCCCCAATGTCGGGCATAAAATGACGGATATCATTTTCAAAACTAAACAGGTACGAAAGATGCTCTCCTCTCTTAATACCAGGAAAGCCTCTGGCGTTGACGATATCCCAGCAATTGTTCTCAAAAAATGCGCACCAGAACTTGCTCCTGTCCTGACTCGTCTGTTTTAGACATCTTACAATAGAGGCATATTCCCTAGTAACTGGAAAACTGCTCGAGTACAACCCGTCCCCAAGAAAAGATCCAAAGCGCTTCCTAGCAACTACATGCCTATTTATCTCCTTTCAGTCGTCTCTAAAGTAATGGAAAAGTATATAAATACCGAATTACTAAACTTTCTTGAAAAACACAGTCTAAACCACGACAGGCAGTATGGATTCCGTCAGCGCAGATCAACTGCCGACCTCCTTTCCTTTGTCACCCATTCTTAGAACAAGTCTGTGGGACTACACGGTGAATCCCAGATTGTCGTTTTGGACATATGCAAAGCACTCGGCCGGTCTATATAGATACTAGGCTCTACGTTGAGTTCTCGACTTAAAATCCACTTTCGGTTTCTTTGTATCTAAGAAATGAATATAAATACTTGTTTCTATGTAGAATTTTAGCTCGAATATTCATCCTCTGTTAAAGTTAACATTGTATACGAAACAGTCGTTTTTGCTTTAAAAAAGATGTGCGGCAATTATTGGTTTGTCGCCAGATGTGCTTGTCTGCGCTCGTCACGGGCTCTAATTCACACAGTGAATTTATAGATCAAGAAAGAACCGGAGCTTCCTTAAATAACGCGGCGCCTTTCATTTTAAGTCCATTATCCTTTAAATTAGATAAAAGCTCATAAATTAGTCAACTAGAAGATTAAAGTGGTTCGTCAACCTCGTCCGTGCAATATAGACACAATAGACAAACGATGGGGCTCCGTCTACAATTTTTACCTTCGGCTTAGTTCGTCTATCGAGGTATGATATAAATACATTTGTAGCTGTTAATTTAGTTTAGAATTTTTCATCCTCTGATGATGTTAACGTGGTTAGTGAAACGATAGTAAGGTCTTTAAAATATGTGTTGTGGTGATTTGGGTCCTCCAAGTGTATTTATCAGTGCTTATCAAAGTTTCCAGTTTTCACATAGTAAAATACAAAGGTTATCGGTCTATATTTATGATCTCGAATTCATCACAATTTTTATATGTCGGTTTTATTATTCATAAGCCAGCAATTCGATCTTTTATTTGTTTCAGTGTATTTGCACGTGCATCAGCAAAATCTATTATTCTGGTCTTCAATTTTTTTTTCCATAATTTTAGTTGGGTAAATAAAATTTATGGGCTATCGGTCTATATTTATAATATCTAATTCACCACCATTTTCATATATCACCAAAATTGCGAAGTCATATGCCATGGGCAAATATTTTATTTATAATAAAAATTAATGACTTGGCAATTTTATCTTTTATTTGTTTTAGTGTATTTGTATTCATATTATCAAATGCTGGTGATTTATTATTTTTTTAAGTATCAAATGCTTTTATTACTTCAGACACTGATACGGGTATGAGAAACATAGTATTTTTGTTGTTTACCAATGTCTGCATAATAAAAAAGCCTGGACGCAGCAAGTGCGTTATGATAGTGAATTTTCATTAAAATGTTTTAAATAGCAAATAGGTGTTTTTTTTAAGAACACAGACATCAAATTTGGTTACCAGTATAACATATGTAGTAAAAATAATGTACCATATTTCATCAAAATAACTTTATTGTTTGAAAATGTAAAAAATAATTTCGAAAATAAACTTAAAATGTTTCCGAAAAAAACCAGTTTCCTGGCCAACGAACTTTATAGGTTAATAGCAAATTGAGCTATTCAAATTTGAGGCATTCAATAAAAACTCGCTACCATAACGCACTTCCTGAGTCCCGAATTTATTTTCTTACAAACATGCATTATAATTTCGTGGTCTAAATTCCATGCATTTACGGCTGGCTCAGAACGGACACTGATAGAGGGAATCCGTCTGTCTAATTAAAAGAAAACATTGTTTAATCTATTTCAACTAAGCAGATTTTCCTGGTTAACGAACTTATCCAAGCCACTTGCAAAAGGAAGGTAGTCACCAAATTTGATCAAAATCGACCCATTATTTTTTGAGTTATCGGTGTGATATATATATATATATATATATATATATATATATATATATATATATATATATATATATATATATATATATATATATATATATATATATATATATAATTGAAACCGACCCCGGATATGTGTTCTAGTGGGCCTAATTAGTGCTAATTTGAAGGAATTTTTTCAAAATTCAAAAGTCGAGATCTCCTTATTAGTGATTTTTTTTAAAGAAAATTCACTAAAATTAAATTTATTTACAATAGCTTTAGTGCCGCTGTTGGTGGTGATATGTCCATTGTTTAATCTAATTATCTAATTTTTGCTGGCCTTACTTGGTGAAACCATTTCATGCTGAATATACATATACAGTGTGGAACAGCCAAATTGAATAAATTCAGTATTGTATACAGTGTGATGATAAAGTTTGCAACATAATTCATAAATGCGTAATTTTATTTGTGCAAGAAAAACGCTCGGACGTGTTAATTTAAATCTTTTCAATTGCTAACTTATGGCGTAAAAGTTACATTTATGACGTCCCTTTTTTTGAATGATGAGGTCATCATAATTTTTTTCAAATGACAACCATATTTTTTGTTGTTTTTCCATAGACCTGCTTACTACTTAAATGATGATAAAAAATTGCTACCTGACATAACAATTGTTTTAAAAAAAATGCATTATTTACTTTAAAACATGGAAACAATTTAGTAAGAAATAAGATAAATTTCTCATCGTTTTCATTTAGGACAATGAGGTTTTCTTTTACTTTTTTAAAGTAATGAACACTTGATTTTGTGATTTTTAATATGTTGTTATGTAACTATTTGATTAGTGGAACAAAAAGCAAAGTCAAAATCAATTTTTAACGACACTTTGTGATAATTTATTGATTATTTGCTGTTATCAGTATTTAGTTATCGGACTTTTATCGCAGTATGGATTTGGACTTCAGTGGATAAAGGCACTAATGCTAAATCGTGAATTAATTTCACTTATTATTTGCCGTGAAAATTAATTAATAGTCTTAGTGGTAAAAGCGTAAAAATGCTAAAAGTAATCAATTCTAATTCGAATTTAACAAAAATGGCACGTTTAGCCGAAACGGAAAGCCCAGAGATATTAATGAAAAAAAATGATTGGATATGGCGACAGGCTTAGAAGTCATCAGGAAGCATGCAAGTTATTTAACCAACAACATCGTGATAGATTGCCAATTGCAAGATCTACAGTAAGTAAATTGGTTTCCAACTTCACAGAAACGGGGTCCATAAAATATTTGATCGACCACGAGTAAGTGGAGAAATCTGAAGAAAATCCTCATCATTCTACAAGTCAGCTAGCCCCTAAATAACAACGTTGACCAATCTTTAATGGTAAAATTATTCAAAGAAGAGAAATACCATCCTTATGAAGTGCAATTGATACACAGATCAAACGATGATGATTCAGACCGCCGTTTACAGTTTTGTGAACTATTACACGCTACAATGAGGATCCCAATTTTCTTAACAACATTATCTTTTCTGATGAAGCCACTTTTTGCCTGAATGGGGCAGTAAATCGCCACAACTTAAGATGCCACCCTCATTGGGTTCAAAACTCCCAGAGTCGACGTTATGGAAAAGTGAATGTATGGATGGCGTTTTTTTTTAAGAAGCAGCACTTTACCTAAATTAATTGCGATTGGATTTAGGCCAGCTCTGTCGGTAATTTTTCTAAATAATCACGAGGCAGATGTGCCACATCAAGATATTTGGTTTCAGCACACTTTGGTGTGGATGTCCGTCAATATCTAAATGCCATATTTCCTGAAAGGTGGATAGGGCATCTAGGAGCAATTGAGTGGCCAGCGCAAATATCGGCATACACCAACTAACTACATTACTACAACTATTTTTTATACGGTTAGTTGTGTTGTGTTTGTTGTATTTGATTAAACAGAAGAGTTTCAAAAGAAGCAGAATCCATGGAACCAGTTTGCTCATTTAAAACAAGGCAGTTGTCATGTATGTGCTTTTTATCCCTAAATCTTAAAAAAAAGTTAAGTTACGCTTGACAATACAATGTAGTGGCTTTGAGTAGGGTTGAGTATCGATAATTTGGTTTGCAAATGTAGATTTGTTAGCTTGGTTATTCTCAAGTTCAGAAATATGTTGTTTGTATCGGCTGTTTAAAACTTCTAGATGTTTGACGGATGTAGAATGCGTTATACAACGTGTACAAGCTAGTTTATAAATTCCAGCTTTTGTCAAGGAACATGATTTTTCTTGCGCGTTAAATAGTTAATGACGCATAAGATTTAAAAGCTCTCATTGTAACGGCATTTAAAATTTTTAAATGATTTCTGAAATGTTTCTAAAGTAAGTGAGCGAAGCTATGCAAAAGGTTTAGAGTAACCGGTAGTGTTGAAGACCGACAATGATCTTGGACGACCAAAGACATCATGTGATGGTCACACGGCTTTGGATGTGTTGCTTGAGGTGCACAAAAATCCGACTAGATGATCTCGACAGTTTGGAGTCGACCACGATGTTTGTCACCAGTCATGAATTTATTCAAAAAAATTCGTCCTTACAAAGTTCGTTTTGTTCAAGAACCCATGGCAGACGATTTTGACCGGAGATAGGAATTCTGCGAGATTTTGACGCAGAATGTAATTACGATTGGAATTTAGCCAATAACATGCTCTTCTCCGACAAAGCTACGTTTATGTTGAATGGTTTCGTTAAAAGGCATAACTGTAAATATTGGTATGTAGTTAATCCTCGGTGGCTGGAGGAAAGTCATCTACAAAAGCAGCAAGAAATTAATGTTCGACCAGGATTTGATTGGTCACTTTTACTTCCACATCGTCACAACGTGTGGAAGTATCGCATCGACGACAAAAATTCTATTTTTTTTTTTTTGCTTAAACGTCATAAAAAGTATCAACACATATAGAAAACATGATGTGAAAACGATTTTTTTCCTGTAGGTCCGTGTCTGTCTGTAGCCACGATAACTTTAGAGCGAATTGAGATATCGTCTCCAAATTTAGTATACAGTTAGCACCCGATAAACGAACGGTTCGAACAGTTTTTGGGAAACATCGCTCCAGGGGGTAGGGGATAAAGGGGTGGTGATTTGGTGAAAATTGAAATTTTTTCGTAAAACTAGAGTAATATAACGTATTAGGGTTTATTTATTAGAAAACTTTTAATTTCATCCCACATTTGGTATTCTGTGCTGAAATTAAATTAGGGGTTGAATGTGTGGGGGTGGAATATGGTTGACAAACATTTCGAATTTTTTTTTTTGCTAAAACGGCGTGAAAAGTCTAAAAACATATAGAAAACTTGATTCTGGAACGAAAATTTGTTTGTCTGTGGGTCGGTCGGTATGTACGTCTGTCTGTTACTAGGCGCAATAACTTTCGAACGAATTGAGATATCATCTTCAAATTTGGTATCCAGTTAGCACCCGACAAAGGGTCGCTTCGAATTGTTTTTGGGTAAGATCGCTTCCGGGGGGTAGGCCATAAATAAGGGGTGATTTGGTGAAAATTGACATGTTTTCAATAAAACTCGAGTAACATAACGTTTCAGAAGTTTATGGGTAGAGGAATACAACTATTTTTTTGTGGTCAAGTCATGGGCTCTAAATTCATTCCATGGGAATGTCTTTCTGAAGAGAATACATTATCACAGCTATGTGGAAGTTATGATTCAATTTGCACTATGATTTTATTAATGGCAATCTTACATCGGATGTGTATCTAGACCTGCTCCAGCACCAAGTAACATCGAGCTTTGAAGCTGTATTCCCTAACAAAGCGAACAGCTGATTTCAACAAGATGGTGCTCCGTGTTCGTAAATATTTGAAGCAGACTTTAACTAATCAGTGGATAGGTTGGCGAGGTGAAATTGAGTGGCTTATCAGATTACTTGGCCCGACTTCATCAGACCTTTTTCTCTGGGGTACAAAAAAATATATTTAAAGTAGGTATATAAAATAAAACAAATCGTTATTGAAGAGCTGATGGCTCAGCTTACTACTGAAATGCAAAAAGTTTCTCGAAACATCTTGCGAGATGTTATTGAATTCCAGTACAGACTTGCTTATAGTTAAGCCAACGGTGGCAGACATTTTGAGCATCTCTTATGTTAGGCTTTCCTGTTGCTGTTACTTTCTTCCCATGTCTGACTTGTTTTCCTTGCAAATAAACACGTCCCTGTATAACAATTTATATTTATATAGGGTGTTCAAATTAAAATAAAAAAGTCGATCATCATCGAGGAATGCCTGTATATCTATCCATATAAGCATACGCCTTTATAGTTTAGCCAACGGTGGCAGACGTTTTGAGCATCTCTTATGTTAAGCTTTTCTGTTGCTGTCACTTTCTTTCCATGTCTGACTTGTTTTCCTTGCAAATAAACACGTGACTGTATAACAATTTATATTTACATAGGGTGTTCAAATTAAAATAAAAAAGTCGATCATCATGGAGGAATGCCTGTGTATCTATCCATATAACCATACGCCTTCCATGTCCGGATTGTCCTATTTCATAACCACAGAAAAAATTGTCGTAAGTGGCACAGCCGTTTCGAAGATATATGCAATATTCCAGAATTGTTTGCCATCATGTATAACCAGTAGTTAAACTGCGGGCACACCACTGCATGCGTTATGGTACGGCATTTTCCAAAACTTTTTTTTTAATGTTGATAACTTAATTTTCTATTAACCTAGAAAACTCAATTTTACTATGGAATAAAACAAAAGAATTTAAAGGCTTGCGTATCAAACAAAAAAGTTGTTCAGTTTCAAACTCACTTGAATTTATTAATAAAGTTACAAATATTAAATTGCTTGAATGCAAGGTTTTAATATCGCTTGATGTGACCTCGTTGTTTTCCAGTGTTCTCGTCAAAGAAATGCTAACATATTTAGACCATTTGTTAAAAATGAACAACATAGATGAAGACGTCTGCAAAAAATATATAAATTTAACAAATCCTTGCATGAATCGGAATATTTTTCAATTTAAGAATTTTTAAACAGACCCATGGCACAGCAATGGGCAACCCCCTTGTATGGTTTCGTTATGTGGACGATGTTTTTCGGGTATTTAATACAAATGTATGCAAAGTAGATGATTTTATTGCCAAATTAAACCGTACATTTGACTCTATTAAATTCACCCATGAAATAGAAAATAATAACAAATTATCTTTCCTTGATGTATTAGTCATAAAAAAATAGAGACAGTTTAGAATGTGATATCCACAGAAAGGAAACCACTACTGTGAGTTACACCATAATTTTCCACAAAAGACAGCTAGTTTGAATTTTCCGTTTCATAGAGGAACACAGTTTCCCTTAAATAAAGAAAAATACAACAGAGAACTTGAATATATTAAAAATGTAGCTAAGTATAATGGTTAGTCTAATGCTATCCGAATCTACGACTTTCAGAAAAGATAAACAGACAAAACCATTGTCTGTACCATTTGAACCGCGAATCATGAGAGGGTTAAATAGCATTTTTAAGAAAGCCAATTTGCAGCTAACATTTTTTACAAAAAAAAAAAAACATTAAGAAATTTGCTGGGTAACCCAGAGGATAAAAATGAAACCCCAGAAGCGTCAGGAATATATGAAATAGGTTGTAAGGATTGTGAACTTAAATATGTTGCACAAACTAAAAGAACCATTTAAAGTAGATTTAGAGAACATTTAGCGCAATTAAGATATGGCACTATTGATAAATCATGTATTGCTTAGCGTACATCATGTAGATAAAGAAAATCTTAACTTAATCAAAAATGTCAGGCAGTCGCGACAGTTAGATGCTTACGAAAGTGGATATATATATATATATATATATATATATATATATATATATATATATATATATATATATATATCCGGAAAAATTTCCGCCGTCTTTAATGTGAGACATACTTGGTACTCGGGTTGAACCTCGTCCCGAATTTATTAAAACTCGACGTTTCGGCTCCTGTTTTGGAGCCATTTTCAAGACGTAAAGGAAATATGTAAGGACATGAACTCTAAGGCCTCAATCTGCTTACTCCTTAGAGCGGTGGACTAAGGTGGGTTGCGTTGTTGTAGCTCGATTACGGGGCCTCAATCTGCCTACTCCCCAAATCTCGCCGGAGTTCGTCTCTAAGGTCTCAGTGTGTTCAACCATAGACCTAAGAGAGATCTCTTTACCGAAACGTCGAGTTTTAATAAATTCTGAACGCGGTTCAACACAAAAAACAAGTATGGGTCATATATTTTTTATTTTGGTAGTGTTTATTTATTTATTTATTTATCAATACACTGCAAACAGGTCTCCCCAATTACATGGCATGTGGCAAACCAAACAAAAATGACAAATATATAATATATAAAAGGAGCACAGTATCTAGCACGCAACATAATATCAATTCAGTTATACAAAGCACAAGATATTACACAATATATGTCATTCCCTCCATATTATAAGTGTGTGCACAAGTATGTGCATATTGTATTTACAACTTAAATTAAATATTGTTTGATTTGTTTTTAGAATAATGAATGATGTTTTTGTTATCACTGCTATATTTGTATTTGTATACTCTGTATGTGATCCTATTTTGGGGGCAACCCCGTTGGTATCCAAATAAATAAATAAATAAAACTATAAAATAAGACCACAATAAGCTACAAAATAAAATAATAATGCACGATCACCCACGCACACACCCACATGCTCGCACACAACCGCGCACACCGACGCACACACAAATCCTCAACGCAAACACCGGCTATAAAAACTACAAGATAAGATAATAATAATAATAATATATATATATATATATATATATATATATATATATATATATATATATATATATATATATATATATATATATATATATATTAGATATATAGATATATAGATATATATACACATCGTTAGAAATTTGAACAAAAATGTTTCGATGGATAGAGTAGGTCCTAGGGCTAAGGTGTTTTAAACAAAGTTAACATTGCCAACTGTGAAGAATGTTGATAAATGTCTATGTCTTCTTTTTAATTGATACCGTCCAAAACAGTCAGTGAAATTGTTTTTGCTTGCTTTCTCATTATCACGGATAAAACGCGATTATTTATTAATTTTTTACTGTGTTGTAGCGAAATTCGACAATCGGATGAATCTTTTTTTTTACTGTTAATTTTTGCAATAAAATTTGAAACCATGGAATTTTTGAATAGAGAATGAAGAGATCCCTCAAATGAGGTATTACAAGCCTCTACTTCATATTTAATAATTTAGGGGTTGCCACTGTCATTCGAATGGGGTTGAATCTCGATTTTAATGGGAAACTGTTGTCTATATTCAGTGCTGAAAATGACATTTATTTGATAATTTAAATTTTACATGGAATAGAAAGTCACCTAATATGTTTACTAATTTTGAATTGCTTTCAGGTAAATGGTGGGGCCCAAAAGCTTTACAACCAATAATTGCTTTACATGGGTGGCAAGACAACGCGGGTACTTTCGACACTCTCGCTCCCATACTAAAGGATAACGGCATATCAGTATTATGTATAGATCTTCCTGGGCATGGTCTATCTTCCCATTTCCCAAAAGGGCAGTTCTACTACGTCTGGTGGGACGGAGTCCATGTCTTGCGAAGAATAATCAAATACTTCAACTGGAAGAGTGTGTCACTTATGGGGCACTCATTGGGTGGTGGAATATCTTTCCTATATGCATCAACATACCCCGACGAGATCGATAGATATATAAGTATAGACATCGCTAGCCCTAGCGTAAGAAATATAGGTAAATTAGCTTCCACAATGGGAGCATGCGTAGATAAGTTTCTCTATTATGAGACATTATCAGATGACAAGGTGCCATGCTACGAGTACGGTGAAATGGTCGACCTTGTCAATGATGCCCATAACGGGTCTATTACTAGGGAATCTTCGGAGATTATGGTCAGACGTGGAATGAGGCCTTCAGATAAGGAACCTGGATCTTACGTTTTCAACAGAGATCCCAGGTTAAAGGTATCTGGTCTTGGTTTCTTCAGTCGTGATATTGTTATGGAGTTGGCGACCAGAATAAAATGCGAGGTGTTGAACATTCGAGCTGATCCTGGACTGGAATTTGAAGTGTACGATGAGGTTTTGGATGTCATAGAGAAGTCTGCTAAAAAAATGGAGAGACACAGGATAAAGGGGACGCATCATTTGCATCTAAATGATCCAGAAAGTATTTCGGATGTGATAATTCGATTTGTTAAAGGTTGAAAAGTTTCTTATGTTTTGTAATATGTATTTTATTTATGTATGTCATGTTCTATGTATGTGATTACGCACTCTTAGGAAAAGTTTATGAGATTAAATAAATTTCTATAATTTTGCTTATTGAAATCACACTTTTTAAAACTTGAGGTATAGAGGTTCTTTCTGCATCTTTGCGTCTCAACTACATAATAATTAATAAATACCTGGGCCTAACAGGATAATTTTCCACAGTAACCAAATCATAAGCAATGAAACTTCAAAACAAATCAAATTATACTAGCGACACCTGTTGGCGCTGCGTGATCTTACTTCTTTTAAATATGTCAGTAATGTTTCAGCGATTGTCTCTTGAATCTTGAATGTTCTCCTAAAATATATAAGTTGATAATTTTATTATTACTGGCCGCTTGTCCAAAGGAATTATTGATATTGCTTTGAGTGTATTAAGAGGAACGGATATTATAATGGCTATTGGGACACGAGAGGTTGAATTTTGACTTTGAAAGTAAACGCATTTAATATTTTGATTTTTTTTTATTGTTTATAATATGAAACTCCGCCATTAATTGTGGAAAACGATATCAGCCTAATGTCCACCATGGCTTTGGTTGCAGACATGTACTCTCCTGACGAAATTTTCTATCACCTTGTTGCACAATTGCGGTTCTATCTCGTAATGACGCGTTGAGTCTCGTTCTTCAGCATTGGATTTGTTTATTGACACAAACTCCTTTTCAAGAGACACCAAAGGAAGAAATCCAATTTTGTCAAATCGCACGAACGCGGCGTCAAGCCTTGTAACAACGGACGACCTTACAAAGCCAGGAAACCCCATGTGTAATAACTGCATTGTTTCATTGGCAGTATGAGTGGTTGCACCTTCTTGTTGGAAAAACATGTCTTCCAAATCAATGCCATTTAATTGGTTTCCTACGAAATTGTTTTACATATCGCGATAACAAGTAGCATCGGCGGTCAGCAACTCCATCAGCGTTTTAGAAAAAGTATGGTCTTATCACTAGCTCAGACACCTCACCAAACGGTAATTCTTGGGGGGTGCATCGGTTCTCCAAAGATCAATCGTGGATTTTCAGAACCCTAAATTGGGCAATTTGGTGTTGATGCATCCATCCAAATCGCAAATGTTTATTCGCCACTGAAAATGATTTTCGTTGCGAAATCGCCATCCATTACTCCTTGCTTCAACACCCAATTCACCAAAGCATGTCGTTATGCATGGTCGTTAGCTTCAATTGTTATGTGAATTGGATTTGATAAGCGTGCAGATGAAGATCCTTTGTCAAAATTCGTTGGACAGTGCTTCTGGACAATTGCACTTGTCGAGCGTGTTGAATTCCTGGGCTCTTAACAATATTCTCTGGCACTGTGTCTATGTTTTCCTGATTTTATACCACTATGAAGATGTATACTCCTGTTCAGATTACAAACTCAACCTGCTCTGTTTGATAATTGCTAAACAAATGTATCAACGGTTTCTGTGCTGATGGACAGTTTCTCTCCACAAATTTTGAGTTTTCTTATAACGTGCCTCTTTTTTAATATAACTACCCATCCCCGACTTGCAGTGTATTTATCATTGTTGTAATGCTTATGAAAAGGAATCTTTGCTTTTTTAGCCATAGTGTCACCCGATAGTGGTGTGTTTTTATCTCGCAGGCGAATGAACCAAGAATATAATTCTTATTCCATTTCAGGGCATTCACGAATGCTGACAGTTTGTCGATTTTTTGGTTCCGTAATGCTTTTTTAACTAAATCTTATTGGAAAAAAGTATTACTGCGTAACATCATTAATAAAGAGTGCACGTACCTACGTTTTAAATTTTTACTCACCTTTTTTCACGTCTGAAGTTGTTGAAGTGGTACGCTATATTTTTGTGTTAACACGGTGCCCACTGTTCTTCTTTTCAATATTCTTCTGACTGCTGTGGTAATGCACAGATCGGCTTCTACGTATTGCGAAATATGCAGATTGGCGAATTTGACATGTTAAGGATATGTACATATAAGACTCCAATTACCAAATCACTTCCAAATCCGGACTACAACATACATAATGGACACTAACTAACCAATGATATCTAACGAAGTACCGTAGGTCCCGATTATCGCGACGGACTGTAGATGGCAATAGTTCAGGTAAAAGCATTCTTGTATTTTGTTTATTTATAGTAGCAATATTTTTAATATTCTGGAATAAGAAGGTATTCTCCATTTTGTTACTTTTTCTTGAAAAGTCCACCTCCATATCGCTAGCCTCATCAGCATCAGTCATAATCTGGCCTATATATAGTGTGATTTGTCTGGAAACCCGACTAAAACGAGGTTTTCTTGTTTTAATTCTATGATTTTTGCATTGAAATATATTAGATCCAAATCTAGAACTTCTGGCTCCCAGTCGATGAATTCATCTTTATATTTAACGCTTTGGCTGCTTCACTATCCGTACTATCACTTTCAAGTTTACAGTTTTATTTGGAGTTCTAATTTTCTTTTTACCACTTGAATCTTTTCCACTCGATTTCGTGAAAATATTTTTTACTTTTGCAATTTTAACCATTTTTTTTTACAAATTTAGTCTTTCTGACGTATCAATCAAAATCTTACCTTTACTCTTATTGTACGGTATCCTGTTCAACTTTCGCGGCCTAGCTTTTTGCGAAGCTTCGAAATTCTTGGGGCGAAATAAAATTCTTGTCCTCATTAAGACTTTTGTTTGTAGACGTTAAATCTATCTCAAACATATTCACACTTGCGTTGTTCTGAGTTGAAGTGGGTCTCATTTTTGTCAAAATACCGGATGGCCCTGATCAAAGGAAATATCTTTAATATCTATTAAACCATCCGTAATTAAAGAACTTAGAAAATTTGCATATCTAAAAATATCACGATTACATAGTGACAGTTTTGATTTACGAAAACCTAAGAGAATTTTTGCGCGTGTGAACGCTTTTACCAAAGCATCTCCCATGCTTTCAGCTACATTATGTTAAATTGTCATTGGGTTTCCTGCATTCTTCATTAACCACCGATTTTGTAATTCGCTTTTAAGGGGCCAGACACAGTAAGGTCTAGTGGCTGTATAATGTTGCTAGAGTGCGGAATGACTCCAGCTTCCCTGCAATTCTTAACAATTTTCACTGTGATCACTCAGCACTGTCGACATTCAACAAATTGGGATTTTACTTTGTGCTGCCAGAATGTTTTATGAACTGACCAATATTACAAAGCTTTCCAGATTATGGCATTCACTAGGTGTCACTAAACCGAGGCTGGCTGATTGAGCACCTTTAAGCATATGTGACTTCAAGAATTTTCAGAGTAGTATGAGCGCCGGGGATAAGCAAATTCCACTGCGTGAAATTATTGCACACATTGTAACAAACTGTGTTATTTCACCACTTGTACACTGGTTAACTTCCTTGACACTCAATAATGTTCTTGGTATTCTGCACTGTTGTTGCACCTGTTCCATATAAATTGCAAATAATTGATGTGTCATTCAAATTAGGATATTTTTTAAGAATTATCACCACATTATTGAAAAAAATTGTTACGCTATATGCTTATCGAAGGAGGTCAATCAAGAGAGGCTACAAGCCTCTGTTTTTCTAATATTCCGAGTTTTTTGGCGTTTTAAATAAAGCTCTTAGGCAATCAACACCTGTCACGTGACTCATTGCATGCACTTGGGGTATCAAGTTGGTTTGCTGCGGCCACTTGTGATGCTAGCTTTCTAGTTGCCGGTAAACCATGGACCATTTTACTACATGTTTGTGGGCATGAAGATAATTATTCCTCCGGCACTGAAAACCTGCTTGTTGGCATAAATTGGCTACAATCGGATTTTAACTCCTGGATTAGCTATTTTTTCTTCATATACCTTTGTAGTGTCTAAAATTTAATTTTGCAGTTTTCAGCAACCTGTCGTAACGTAGAGTTTGCATTAAGGACCAAATCAACTGCCATAGACATCCATTCTGCGGTTGGCTTACTAATCCTGCGTTCTTTTGGCTTCCTTGGGATGTAGATGGAAATGGGGGAAATGTCAGAAATATTTTTGTGGGGTAGATGCACAATGAGACAGTCTTACTGTTCACCGGAGTTAATGTCTTTTCTTTTCCCTTAGGGCTTTTCCGCGACTTTGCCGCCCGGATAGCACCGCATCCTTTGGCTTATTGTGCATGCCCTGTATTTTCTACTCCACCCATTCCAAAATCACTGTGCTTTGAACTAGTGTGCACAGCAATTGGTAGGGTGAAGTTTTATATTGCTCTGTCTCCGGTGTAGGCTGTCCGTAGATCAGTTGTCTTTTGCGGTCCAGAGCTTTACACTCGCACAAGATGTGCTGGGCTGATTCCTCCCCCTCGCCGCAGACTCTGCATGCCAGGTCCCATTTTATGCAGGTTTTTCTTAACGGCCATGTGTCCCGTCAAGAGTCCTGTTATGTTCTTGAGCTGTCCTCTGCTAAGAGTTAGCAGCTCCACAGCTCTCTTTGAACTGGGTTCCTCAATTACTAACTTCCCATATCTGAGCCCTGGACAGTTTTCCTAGTACTAGTCGATGTCTTGGTGTGTACTCTGCATTTTCAAATATGAATTACAGGCGAGATTACGGCATGCACTATTTTTAGGTTAGCCTGGTTTCCTGGCATTCTACACTATATGTTTGAATGTGAAATGCATACTGAATCACAATCAAAATGAAATTGTTCATTTGTATCGATCACTTACCATAATACAAACGTTACTGCAGACCTCTAAAAATCAGTTTTGTTTATAATAATTTTAAAAAGGTAGAATAGATTAGAATTTATTGTGAGTGGGCTATTTCAGTCCCTCCATAGCGACCTTAGGTCTATTGTGGCTCACGTCTAATTATTTAGATTTCACCCATCAATTCCAGCTCCCTGAGGGAGTCGATCTTTTCTTGAGGGTGAGAGTTTGTTTGACAGGTGTACTGCCATCTGAGTAAAGTCGCTTGTCCGTTTCGTAGCTTAAAGAGAGATAACCTCTCTCCCAGTTCGTCTGGACCCGACATCCGTCAGTGTTTGCCTCGAGGCGGTATCATAAAGTCCCGCTCTCGAGCAGCATCTAATCTCCAGTTGTAATTTACCCCTAGAGATCTCAGCTCCCCTCAGGCTCTTCCAAACTTGTCACCTAACAGTGTTAAGACTCAAGGCAACATCCCATCGAATCCCGCTCCCGAGCATCACCCCAGCGAGGCCGTCCGTCCGTTTCGTAGCACACAGTATGGGCTCCAAACTCCGGGTGTTTACCACTCATCAGAGATCAGAGCCCCCCGGGACGTCTGGACACACGACACACGCCAGAGCTCAATCCAGGGCGGTATCATCTGGAACCCCGCTCCCGGGTAACAACCAAGCGAGGCCAATTGTCAGTCTCTGAGGCCACAGTGGAGGCGCCAAACTCCGGGTGCATATCACTCCCCAGAAATGTCTGCCTCCCCCCAGCCTCACCTGCACCAGACCCCCGCCAGTGTTTCGTTGACTCGAGGCGGTATCATGAAGTCCCGCCCTCGAGCAGCTTCCAGGCAGGGTCGTTAGCCTGTATCGATGCTCACAGAGTAGGCCCAAGTCTCCAGGTGTAATCCACCCCTAGATACCCCAGCCACCTCCGGGTTCGTCCAGGTCCAACACCTGCCAGCGTTAGCTTAAATTTCACCCAAAAAATCGAGCTTCCGACAAGAGACGACACCTGCGAGGTGAAACTATGTTTGACATATGTACTGCCATCTGAGCGAAGTCGCTTGCCCGTCTCAAAACTCAAAGAGAGATAACCTCTCTCCGAGTTCGTCTGGGCCAGACATCCGTCAGTGTTTGACTTGGTACAGTATCATGAAGTCCTGCATCGGAGCAGCATCCAAGTGAGGTCGTTTGTCCGTTTCGAAGCTCACATAAGAGGCCTCAACCCTTAGTTTTATTCCACCCCTAAAGATCTCATCTCTCCTCCGGGTTCGTCTAGACCCGACACCCACCAGTGCTAGACTCAAGGCGACATCCCATCGAGCCCCGCTCCCGAGCATCGCACAAGCGAGGCCGTCCGTCCGTTCCGAAGCACACAGTGGGGGCCCCAAACTCCGGGTGTTTACCACTTATCAGAGTTGTCAACCCCCTCCGGGTCGTCTAGACACACGACACGCGCCAGCACTCAACCCAAGGCGGCACCCATCCGGAACCCCGCTCCCGAGTAACAACCAAGCGCGGGCAACCATCCATTTCTAAGCCCAGAGTGGAGGCCTCAAAATCCGGGTGTACATCACTCCCCAGAGATATCCGCCTCCCTCCAGGCCCACATGGACAAGACCCCCGCCAGTGTTTTATTCCAATTAGTCGCCTTTTAAGACAGGCAGGAGTACCACTCTTCACTACTCATTAATTTCCTCGTCAGATTTTTCTGCTCTGGCAGGTTTGATATTTTTGCTCATTTTAGAAAGTCGAGAAATGTTTCTCTTTAAAAAATGTAGGTACCAGTTTTTTTCCAATACCTTGTCGTAATTTTTTTTATTTATTCAAAAAATCTTTACACAACCATCCCCAAATCTGACGACGGGAAAGGTTTTCTCTGTAGCTAAAGTGTCATCTACGATAAATATATCTGTCTTCTACTTCGGATAAAAATGCACCTATCACAGCTAACTAGATTTTTATTAACTTATAACTAAAAACAATGTAATCTGGGCTGTGAAATCAAGTACCCACAAGGGTATTGCAGTTTACATTTATATCCAGTACAGCTAGTGATGCCATCTATACTAGAAAAGGTAAACTGTCAGCGGCCATCCGAATTTAGCTTATTGATATTTTATGCGTATCACAGAAGACTTGGTGACCCTGAGAATTGGAGATCTATTTAGGTTCTGAAAAAACAATGTATAAAATATGTTAATCTTCGAGAAATGCAGGTTCAATGTGAACTCCCAATTTCTTGCTACAAAAACTGTATTTCGTTCTTTGAAAATGCAATGTTTTCGGTGAAGTAATCTGGATTAGGTATATTCAGAATTAAAACCATGATTCGTGAGACCATATTGGGTTTTTAATAAGTAATGTGGATTATAGTCAGAATTAGAAGAGCGTGTATTGTGTGACGATTATTTTATTAAAAACGATGTTTTGTTGTTACAGATACAACATCTTCAAGGTTATTACGTTTTAAAATGTCTTAATCTAGAAAGCTATCACTTGTTTATATGTGGCTATTCCTAAGGTCAGGTTCAATATTTTTATTTCGCTGGAATAGATTTGATGATATTTATTATTTTGGATCACTCGGTACAACTGGTTAGGTATAATTTAAACACAAACATTGAAAACCTTGGCCATGACACGTTATTGTAACGTCTTAATAGAAAAAGAAGATAATTTTGAATAAAAATAGAGTGCATTTTCACAAGTGGCATTAGTATAGTAAAACATATAATAATAATAACAATAATAATAATTTCACTTGTGCTTAATATGGTATACAAAATTGTAAGAAGTGATGTGATATAAAAATAAGTAGATAATTGTTATATTCTTTTGTTGAAAATAAATTGCACAGTAATTTATTTTTAAATTGGTTTTGATTACATGACTTTACTAAAACGTTGATACGAGACGTCATTAATAATCATGTACTTTTTTTTATCAAAGGATTAAACAGATTTTATTGCTTTTAAATAACTACACAAAAACTTACCAAGCAGAAAGTAATAATGCTTGTTCGAGATTTTTCTTGTGTTCTCAAGTGAACACTAAGTGAGTAGCGAACGTGTCGCCACCTAGTTCGGAACCAAGTACTATGTTGTCACGCCCGCTCCAAATAATACAGAGTATTAAAAATAGAGACGGTATACAACTAACTAACAATTTAAAAATTGTTAGCCCTGGCCCATTTCTACCCCAATATAGGGACAAAGTATGTAAGACTAGATGCATTCTCGCAACAATTAGAACCGTAGACCGGTTTCGCTCTCATTAGAGCTCTTCAGTGCTGCAATTAGTATGCCGTACTGAAGAGCTCTAATGAGAGCGAAACCGGTCTACGGTTCTAATTGTTGCGAGAATGCATCTAGTCTTACATACTTTGTCCCTATATTGGGGTAGAAATGGGCCAGGGCTAACAATTTTTTAAATTGTTAGTTAGTTGTATACCGTCTCTATTTTTAATACTCTGTATTATTTGGAGCGGGCGTGACAACATAGTACTTGGTTCCGAACTAGGTGGCGACACGTTCGCTACTCACTTAGTGTTTTGAGACTGGCTATACGATAGCCGTGTTATTTTTGGTGCATTTTTGCTGCAATTAGTATGCCGTACTGAAGAGCTCTAATGAGAGCGAAACCGGTCTACGGTTCTAATTGTTGCGAGAATGCATCTAGTCTTACATACTTTGTCCCTATATTGGGGTAGAAATGGGCCAGGGCTAACAATTTTTTAAATTGTTAGTTAGTTGTATACCGTCTCTATTTTTAATACTCTGTATTATTTGGAGCGGGCGTGACAACATAGTACTTGGTTCCGAACTAGGTGGCGACACGTTCGCTACTCACTTAGTGTTTTGAGACTGGCTATACGATAGCCGTGTTATTTTTGGTGCATTTTTGCTGCAATTAGTATGCCGTACTGAAGAGCTCTAATGAGAGCGAAACCGGTCTACGGTTCTAATTGTTGCGAGAATGCATCCAGTCTTACATACTTTGTCCCTATATTGGGGTAGAAATGGGCCAGGGCTAACAATTTTTTAAATTGTTAGTTAGTTGTATACCGTCTCTATTTTTAATACTCTGTATTATTTGGAGCGGGCGTGACAACATAGTACTTGGTTCCGAACTAGGTGGCGACACGTTCGCTACTCACTTAGTGTTTTGAGACTGGCTATACGATAGCCGTGTTATTTTTGGTGCATTTTTGCTGCAATTAGTATGCCGTACTGAAGAGCTCTAATGAGAGCGAAACCGGTCTACGGTTCTAATTGTTGCGAGAATGCATCTAGTCTTACATTCTCAAGTGAATGTACATACAATTCGTATACGAGGATGTACTGAAAAATTCTCAGCATAGTATAGAATCAACCAAGATTGAAACCCAAAATATATAATTAACATATTCTCTTTTTAATGCATTGATTACAGCGAACATGCAACTTTCTTAAATTATTTTATCTTGCTCTGAAATTCACCTCCCTACAACTGTTATCACCTTCCCCACTGAACAAGGTAATATTGCATTAACATTGCAGAATCTTTTCCAAAACAAGTGTAAGTTTGATAGAATACTTGCAGCAAGCCTCTTGCAAGTTTGTTGCAAATGGCAAATCTTCCCCCCAGTGACTTTACATATGTAAGTGTTTCTTTTGTAACTTTACTGCAAGTTTACTGTAGTGAGCTGTTACAATCTTTCTTTATACTTACAAATGTTACCTTACAGCAAGCTTCAATTTTAAAAGGGCCTAGCCAAGTTGTAAAATTTAAACTTACATTTGCAACTTATCTGCAATTATATATATTATATATACAGTGCAAGTTTGTAACTTGGGATAATTCCAATTAATCTACTTCAGCTTTTTTTCAAAAATGCTCGGAGTCTGATAATATTCTCAGTTACAATCTTTTCAAAAATGTATTATGCAATTTGTGTCAAATGTCATTGATAATTTTTGTAAATGACAACCTTAGCTTTTTGTTGACTATTTTTAAAGTAGACATAAAGCGAAACAAAACCACCAAATTCCAAATTTTTATTATAAATCTTGAGTTGATAGCAAGAAAAAAAATTGTGTAGTTGTCAATGAATAAAAAATTTAAATCTGCTGGTTTTCTACAACTTCAGATGTAAGAACTTTAAAAATAGTCAACAAAAACCTGGGGTTGATTTAAAGAAATTAGCGATGAAGTCATTTTTCAAATATGCGGTACATACTGTATAGCTTTTTTAAAAGACTGCAACTTGAAATATTAACCAATGTGTCCAAGCATTTTTGACACAAAGAAAGTGTTTTTGATTAACTGAATTTATTTCAAGTTACAAGCTAATACTGAATATAGGTATAGGTGTATTTATACATAACATATATTTCTTGTAAAACTGTAGAAAACGACTTAAGACAATATTAATTAGAATAAAATCTTTATTACATATAAAAAATTAAAGACTTACAACACATTTCATTTCTGCTGATAGATAGATATATACACTTTATTGACCATCAAATGTACATGGTAAGTCACTGTCTTTATAAGTACCGACTATAGTTACTAGATAGAAATTGTTAAGACATATAGCGAGTGTCCATGTTTAGCCTAAAATGCAGTTCTAGTCAAAACTCAGCAACAAAATAGATAACTTGAACTCGTGATATCGTTATTAATTGACTGACAAAAATTATTTTCTCTAAATGAATACCAATTGTTTTTGATATTGTTTTACTAAATAACTCTTAGTTCTATAGGAAAACGTGTGAAACATCAATGACAAAAACGAAGTAGCATTACTTATTTTGAGAGGCGAGAATTTTTTTAGCTTCTAAAATATGTGGTAACATATGTGACATAAAATAAAGTTAACATATCAAATACTATTGTGAAAAAAGAAATATCTAAAATGGTGCATTCATTTCGATTTTAGAGAAAGTTTAATTAAGCAAACGTAAGAATATGCAATGGATAAATCAAGCGCAGGGAAATGAATACAACTTCAATGCGAAAATAGCTTAAATATGGAGACAGTCTCTGAAAGTGTTCACACATATGTGTTAACTATCCCTATTGAGTAAGTATAGTACCGTCAATGTTTGTGTACATTCAGAAACATTGAGTTAAAGTAAAGCAAAATTATGACTACAATGATTTACGTATATATATATATATATATATATATATATATATATATATATATATATATATATATATATATATATATATATATAAAGTCTGTGGCTAGTGTAACTTGCCTTCCAAAGCTTTTGCCTAACGCACTCACACACACAGACACACACACTACAAAGAATGAATACAAGTAGTATGTAACACTATACACATTAGTTTAGAGCACCAATAAATTCCTTCACCTTGGTGTTTGTTTTATGACATCCACTAGTGCCTACTGTAATCTTGTTAGTGGGAGCATCTCAATAACATTAGGTAGAAAACTGAGGAATTTGATTCCCAAATAATCAAACATCTGCTTTGTTTTCTCCTTTTTGTGCAACTGAATTTTTAATTCATGCCTGCACCCGGTATTGATGTTCCGAGCTTCATCATTCACTGGATATTTTGAATACATGTACTGAAGAAGAATATGGCTGGAATGGTACCTAAGTATCCCATTGGCCACGAACACATCAGGGCAGCTTTTTCTTGGACCTACGCACACAATGTCCTTATTGCTCTTTTTTGCATGATAAACACATGTTCCGATGCTGACGAGTTAACCCATATGAATGTTCCATACAATAGGATACTGCGACAACGTGCAAAATAAGCAATTCTGGCAACTTGATAGGTACTGTACTGTTCCTTGTGCTGTCGATTGCTCTGGATAAGCCTCATTCTTCCATAGGTCAATCATATTTAACGTTTTAAAATGAATTGGTCTGACCAGGTAAGACATCTCCACGCTGCTTCTAAGGACATAACAAAATTCGTATTCAGCAATTAGGTTTTCTTTTTCGTTGAGTATATTTCATAAGAATAATTCACCAATAGCAACATGCCAAAATTTAATTATGCTACAGAAAAGTGACTAATTTTATTGAATTCACACATGTATTTAGTATATAGCTGTTTTAGGGATTCTTACCTGACATGTTTGTCGATATACTCCATGTTTCATTATCTACACTACAGACAACGAATTACTTAATTACCCAAAATTCAAACAATTCAGGCTACAATAAGATTGTTCAATCCTTAAAACTTCCAGAAAAATAAATAGACCTAGATCAAATAACAGCTTATGATGATATAAATATAAACAACAATCCGCCATTAATAATTAATGCCGGGCGCATTGTCAGAGTCAGTTCGCTGTTGGCGTTGCCATGTTGCTATTGGACGACGATGACATACGATCGAACATACACGAACACCAAAACGGAGCGAATTCAAATAAATGTTTACAAATTAAAACAAACTTTCAGTAACATTACAATTGTAACTTTACGTGAGCTTACAAATGGAGAAAAACAACAAGCCGGCAAAGGAGCTAGTACATTTGAAAGTTATGTTAAAGTTTCATTTGTAAGTTTGCATTGGTTTTTTGGCTGCAAACATTTAGAAATGTTGCAAACTTAACTTGCTTAATGCTAAATTATCTAACGTTGCGGTAAGCATTTGTAAGTTACCATGCTTAGTGGGTCATTACAAGACAATTTATGACCTTTAAACTTATTTTGTTGGTTGAAGAGATTATTGTCGTATTTCACCAGATATAGTTAATGGGGCGGGGGGTGGGGTTACCATATGATTTGTGTGCAGTGGCATTTTCTTGCAAAAACGAAACACCTTTGGATAGCTTTCCTCGCTTTCTTCACCTAATTGTTTTTTAGGGTAGTCAGTAACATGGAATAATAATAATCAGTTATGGTTTTACCCTTATCCAGAAAGTCATTCTCGATTATTCCATATAAAAACACCGAAGCATGAACTTTTCCAGCAGATTTGGTGTCTGAAAATATAATAATAACAATATTAATCTTTATTTACCCAAAATAAAAATAGAAGCTAAAGGTTTGATAACTAAAATGGCAAATAAACTAATAAATCACAAAGCATGTGTGATGCTGTACGACCGTGACGATATAAAAACAATTAGAAACTAATATAATGAAATTTACAACGTGACACATTGCTAACCTAAAAGCTATATAGGTGTCCCAGCTTTCATAGATATACAGATTATAGAAGCTATTGATTAAATGTCTAAAAATGGTGTCATATATACACAGATTACGGTTCCAGTTATTTGTTATTGTGCGCGATGTTGATTGAAGTGCTACAATTTTGCAACTTAGTTTTTAAGATTAATCTACGGTATTAGATCTTATTTTATTTTGCTCATGCTATAGGCTCCACATATGCATTGAAAAAAATTTCGTCAAATGAGCGCTAATTAGGCCCCCAGAACACATATCCGGAGTCAGTTTAAATTTTTATATGTTTATATATATATATATATATATATATATATATATATATATATATATATATATATATATATATATATATATATATATATATATATATGTATCACACCGATAACTAAAAAAATAATGTGCCAATTTTAAATTTGGTGAATACCTTCCTTTTGCAAATGGCTTGGATAAGTTCGTTAGCCAGGAAAATCGGCCAGGTTTTCCCGGAAAATTTTGTGTTTTCTTTCGAAAAAAAAATTATATCTCCGGAATTAACAAAGTAAGCGAAACCAAATTTGCTACACGGGTTTACATCTTTATAGGCAAATTATCTACGAAAATTTAGCTCTGGTTTAGCTCTAACACAGATCAAAAGACAAAAAAGTTATAGGCATTTAAAGAAACATAAATTGGGGTTTTCCTCAAAACGTCAAAGTTGCGATTCAAAACGTCAAAATTGGCAACATTTAGGCAAAGAACTTGAATCTAATACGGGCTATGGAAATAAAATGTCTCAAGAAGAATGTTTTACAAACCATGAAGTCTTAGTTTCAGTCGTCATTGTCCTTCATTTTAATCAAATATTTCCAGAAAATTCATTTCAAATAGACCTTTTCTCTGAAGCTTGGCAGTAGCCTTAGCTATAGAGTTTATCGTTTAATGGTATATAATTTTTGTAGAAGTTTCGTAAAAAATCAATAAAGCTCAATATATCTGTTATTATACAACATAGGAAAAAAATGTATATATTAATTATAGGCTGTCTTGAGCTACATCTTAAAAAAATATTTTTACAATCACAGGTGGCCCATAAGTCGTTGGTGATACAAATTTTCTTTTTTTTTTTAAATCAAACACGCCTTATGTTATTGCATTTTTGCATTTTCCATCGAAATATAATGCATGTTTGTAAGAAAAGAAATTCTGGACGCAGTAAGTGCGTTATGGTAGCGAATTTTGATCAAATGCTTCATATTTGAATAGCTTAATTTGCTATTAACCTATAAGGTTGACCAAGAAACGAGTTTTCTCGGGAACATTTTCAGTTTACTTTCGGAAATTTTTGTACATTTTCAAACAATAAAGTTATTTTGATGAAACATGGCACATTGTTTTTACTATATAGGTTATACTGGTAACCAAATTTGATGCCTGCTTTCTTTAAAAAAAACACACACATATTTGCTATTAAAAAATATTTTTATGAAAATTCACTACCATAACGCACTTGCTGCGTCCAGAGTTTTTAATTTTACACTGCATATACAGGTGTCCCAGCCTTTATTATCCAGGCTAACTCTTATAATAATTATGCGAGTGAAATAAAATTCGGTAGGCAGATATAACGACACGAGAGCTATTTGAAGGTAATATTGTCCAGTACAAACAACTTCCGGTTATACCGGGATGACCATGAATTTTGTTATGTCAAATAGAATACCCTGTATATTTCAAGATTTTTGAAATCTACGAATAGTTATACACCCTTTTTGTGTACTATATCCTATACCTATCGCTGACCGTTTTCGAAAAATTTGAGATTACACTTATCATGTATCTGATTTTGTGTGATTTTGTATTATAATACCCTATATAATGTTTTATGTAAAATTTTGTCAATATAATATATGGTTATCAGATATAATGAGATGTTTATTTATATTTGTGTGTATTGTGGTTTTAAACCCTCTGTATGTTCAAATTTTATGTATTTAATATGATTTTAAATTAATATATTTGTTTTATTACCTTGTATTTATGTTACTTTCCCTGTATGTATGTGTATTACTAGTTGCATATAACATTGGTTTACAATAAGTCTTCCCGGTTGTTCAGTCTTATGCTTTAAAAGGTATTTGTGAGTTCTTTCCTTTGATATTTATGGACTTTTTAAATTTCCCTATATATTTTGACTACTATTTGAATCATACAAGTTTCAGTTTCTCAAATTACAATAATATTTTATAACATCTGTACATATATTTACATACATCACTTATAAATATTTATACTCCACTACTAAAATAGTTTACCATTAACATTAATAGAGATCTCTTTTATCTATATATATATATATATATATATATATATATATATATATATATATATATATATATATATATATATATATATATATATATATATATATATATGCCTTTTATGTTTACAAACAATAATTAACCTCACATAAGTTTTATAAACTTAACAGCTCTCATAGGCAACAAGGACTTTAGTATTTTAAATATTGGGACCTGTCATTTACTTCAGCTCTCACTCCCTGGTTGACATTTAATTTTTACCAAAATTCATTCTTGACAATGGATTTGTACTTGTATCCCAATCTTCGATTTCAATTGTAGTTTATATGCAAAAGCACATCAGTCTTGTTCCTTCACGACGGATCCTTCGTATCTACTTACTATGGAAACTACCAAGTATGTAGCTTCTTTCTGATTTTCACTTTTAAACTTGCTGTTTCACTATAAAGTTCACTCACCACGTGTTTCTTAATAGTCCTTGACCTGTTTATACAGTTTCTCGCCATTAGTTTTCACAATTATCTGTTACAATTTTATATTCTTGGATATGACGCCGCTGTAGCGTTACCTAAATTTTATATCTTTAATTTCAACGTTGTTTTAAACACTTTACATTAACGCGCTCACTCAAACGGTAGTTTATAAAGGCGTTTATGCTTTAATGCCATATTTGGACGGTATTTCTTTAATTTATCAAAAAATTTCGTTATTTTCTGGGAGCCACATCTTATTAGCGTCCTCCTTCAAAAACCAAATACAAGAGAGTTTGTCAATTATTTTCATCAAATAATTACAAACTTTATTTCCAAAGCAATCTGTTATTTTAAATTTTCCCTGTCAATTTTTACGTCACGTTAAATGCAGTATAAATTTTGACATATACTGACGTTCATGTTAACTTTATAAGTCTACCAAAATTTCAACTTTACATGCATATTTTTAAATCTTTCGCTTATTATATCTTTAAACTATGACTTTTATCAAAAAATCTAATTCTTAATAAGCGGTAAGCTATTAATTCCATATATACTTCAATTAGATTAAGTTTAATCTGACTGTTTTTTAACAAACTTCAAAGCACTTGAAAGCTTTGTGTGTGTGTGTTTTGTTTCTTTAACGTCAGCCTATTTCCGCGACTATGGCCAATCACCGACGCCAGGGAGCAGTTTCACCTCACTATCCTGGAAATTTTGCCGAACCCCTGTCTTTCTGTAAGGACTGTAGGGATCTTTAACATGTCCAACATCGCATGGACACGGGACCGACGGCTTTACGCCCCCTCCGAATGGCGGAACCTGCAGACATTCAACTTGCTCAAATACATAGCCAGAACCTCGGTTGATGTTAATTTTACAGTTTGTACTGAAAAAGTGAAAGGAGTACCCTGGGATCGAACCCAGTACCCTTCGATTCACAGGCACACGTTCTTACCCCTGAACCACCGAGGTTCTTCACTTGAAAGCTTTGAAACTGATGATATTTTATAAATTTCAAAAGAAATGGTTTGATCTACTGATTTTAAATGCCTGAAATTACATAGCATATTAAATTAACTTGTTTGTAGTAGTCGTTTTATAGCAATTCCCCCATTTATAAGATTATATCATCTTAATAATTAACATCAAAATTTTGTCTACATTCAAACTATAACTAATGTATCTATAAAACTCAAATTAAACCTTAACTAGTTAAACTTTTTAATCATTTATGCAGTTCAAAACGCTGTTTATTTCATTGACATTTTGTTTGACATAAAACTGGAGCCCAATCTCTTTACTTTGAAAGTTTATACTTGTGACATTAACCTCGTTCTTTTCACTTTTCTTTAGTGTTCATATTAGACTGAAATTTTTACAACTTGCTTAAATTTAGATTACAAACACATTTGCTACTATTATTTATCTGTAAAACGCCCTCTTTTATTCATTTGAACGTTAAATGGTTTTAGTTTCCTGCGTTCAGCATTTTATTAGTGAATTTCCTTAAGAAAAATTACTAATCTGTGTTATATATATATATATATATATATATATATATATATATATATATATATATATATATATATATATATATATATATATATATATATATATATATATATATGTATGTTCAGAAAGATTTCCGTGGTCTTTAATGTGAGACATACTTGGTCCTCGGGTTGAACCGCGCCCAGAATTTATGAAAACTCGACGTTTCGGCTCCTGTTTTGGAGCCATTTTCAAAAGGTAAAGGAAATATGTAAGAACACTCTAAGGCCTTAATCTGCCTACTCCCTAGAGTGGTGGACAAAGGTGGGTAAAGGAAATATGTAAGGACACTCTAAGGCCTCAATCTGCCTACTCCTTAGAGTGGTGGACAAAGGTGGGCAAATGAAATATGTAAGGACACTCTAAGGCCTCAATCTGCCTACTCCGTAGAGCGGTGGACAAAGGTGGGTTGGGTTGTTGTAGCTCGATTACGGGGCCTCAATCTGCCTACTCCCCAAATCTCGCCGGAGATCGTCTGTGAGGTCTCAGTGTGTTCAACCATAGGCCTCAGAGAGATGTGGCAGTTCGTTGCAGGTCTTGTCTTATATATGTCGTTCCGTCTACCTGCTTCGTTATCAGTGAAAGTAGTGGGGTCACCGTCAATTAAGTGGGGGGCTTTGGTCACGGTACTTAGAGGATGAGGAGGATTAAGAGGGCCACCGGCATTTGTTGAGGCAGATAATGGGGACATAAAATTGTGTGTGAAATTTATTTTCTTTTTGTGTGTAAAGAAGATATAATAGGTTTCCAAGTAGTCGGAAGGCGAAGACCATCATCTCTCTTATTTAAACAATCGGATCGTTTTGCAATCTCGATAGCTTCGCGGAAACGACATCCTAGTTAGCTTTGATATAGTTTCCTTATTCACCAATATACCTCTATCTGAAACCCTTGACATTCTTAAAAATAAACACAAAATTTCCCACAATACCTTAGCTCTTCTAGAACACTGCACATCTAACACTTATTTCCTTTTTCAAAACAAATTTTACAAACAAGTTCGAGGTGCTCCAATGGGTTCACCTCTCTCTCCTGCATTGGCTAACATTTTTATGGAAAACTTCGAGACACAAGCCCTCAATTCATCCCAACTTAAACCAACCTGTTGGTTAAGATACGTTGACGACATTTTCGCTGTCTGGCCACACGGCAAATAATCTCTAGACGACTTCCTTTCTTACCTAAATAACATCAACGCCAAAATCCAGTTTACATGGAAATAGAAAATAATTGTTCTTTGCCTTTCTTAGATGTACGCATCACTAAAAACCCAGTCAGAGGATTTTCTTACACTGTCTACCGAAAATTAACCCACACTAATCGTTATCTTAACGCCTAATCTCACCATCACCCATCGCAACTAAATTCCGTGGTTCGAACACTAGTAACACGATCCCTTAGACTAACGGACAACAACAACAAACGGACAGAATTAAACTTTTTAAGACAGACATTGCTAGAAAACGGATACGACAACAATCACATACTACGAAACATTAGAAACGCACAACAACAAACCACTACACCACAACAAGAACAAACAGAGTCCACACAACAACACACAGCGTTTTTACCACACATTAAAGGTGTCACCGACAAAATCAGCAGAATTTAAGAACCCATATCAAAACCGTATTCACAACAGAGCAAAAACTGTCAAATCTGATAAAAACTCCCAAGGATACGATTCCAAATGAATCCCACGGAGTTTACGAAATTCCTTGTTCCGACTGTTCCCGAACTTATGTAGGACAAACAAATAGACGCATCAACAATAGAATATATGAACACACCCTCGCAGTTAGAAAATCCGACCCCTCATCGGCGCTGGCCATGCATCATATTCATATAGGGAACAAAATATACTTCGACAATGCCAAAACAATAGCACTGGTTTACAACTTTAAAACGAGAATTATCTGCGAAGCAATCGAGATTAAAGAAGGTCCCGATTGATTAAATAAGAGAGATGATAGTCTTCGCCTTCCGACTACTTGGAAACAACCTATTATATCTTCTTTACAAACACACAAAAATAAAATAAATTCCACAGACAATGTTATTTTCCCATTATCTGTCTCAACAAATGCCGGTGACCCTCTTAATCCTCCTCATCATCTAACTACCGTGACCAAAGCTCCCCACTTGACGGTGACCCCACTACTTTCACTGATAACGAAGCAGGTAGACGGAACGACATATATAAGACAAGACTTGCAACGAACTGCCAGATCTCTCTGAGGCCTAGGGTTGAACACACTGAGACCTCACAGACCATCTCCGGCGAGATTTGGGGAGTAGGCAGATTGAGGCATCATAATAGAGCTACAACAACCCAACCCACCTTTGTCCACCGCTCTAAGGAGTAGGCAGATTGAGGTCTTAGAGTGACCTTACATATTTCCTTTACCTCTTGAAAATGGCTCCAAAACGGGAGCCGAAACGTCGAGTTTTCATAAATTCTGGACGCGGTTTAACCTGATAACCAAGTATGTCTCACATTAAATACCGCGGAAATCTTTCTGAACACTATATATATATATATATATATATATATATATATATATATATATATATATATATATATATATATATATATATATATATATATATATATATATATATATATATATATATATATATATATATATATATATATGTATATATATATATATATATATATATATATATATATATAATCCGGAGTCAGATTCAATTCAAACCTGACCTGACCCAGGTTATGGGGGCTAGGGGTCCTAGTTCGCGGACATTTGAGAACAAAATTTCTACGAAAATTCACTAAAAGACAAAACGCTATATTTGTAAAGTTTGTTCAGATACTCATTAGAATAATCGTTATCTGATATAATATCGATATTTATATCACCTGTAATTATTATATGGTCAAACACAGTTCCACAAATTTCAAGAAAGTTAACAAATTCTCATTGAAACTATTAGGACAAGATAATGGTGACACATATATCCTTAGAATTTTACCATGTTAATAATCACCTACATTAACTATCCACAATAATAGGTCATCAAGCTTTACAACTTCGTAACAATAAATGACGTACTGCTTTATATAAATCACCACACCATCATTTCTGGTAAAACTTCCATTATTGTACAACATATTAAATCACTTCCTTATGAGATACATAGGAGTTTTATAGGGTAAAGTCCTTTCCATTAAGATCAAATATTTATCTCTATTGGGATAAGATATTTAATCTGAAATTTCAAACTTTCCACAAAAAACAATGATGGTGACCTATACACTATACACCCCTATAATGCAAAAAATTTTAGCATGATAGATAATCAACTATATTCACTATCAATAACGATAGCTCATTAGGCTTTATAACTTCGTAAGAATAAATAATGTAAATAATGCTTTATATAAAGCACCACGCCACCATTTCTGGTAAACCTCCCATACACTTATATTACTTCACATTGCACATATTATAGCCTAGAATTTGGTATAGGTTCAAGTCCTCTTCATTTAGATTTAATTTGTCTATTGGGATAAGACACTTAAACTGAAATTGCAAACGTTCCATAAAAGCAGCAAACTTATCTACATATTTAGGTAAGCGTTTGACCTTTAGGGCACCATTTTCAAGTTACCATTTTCAAGTTTTCTGTCCTTAGATTGACTTCAAAAACATGATATAACTCAGCTCCTTTCTTTACAACTTTAGGTTCTACGTGTAGGACATCAAAGTATTGAATGTATTGACTAATTTTAGACCAATACATTCAATGAACAACCTTCTTACAAATAAAATATATCTACAAAAAAATCTCTGGACGCAGCAAGTGCGTTATGGTAGCGAATTTTCTTTAAAATATTTTTAATAGCAAATGTCTTTCTTTAATGAAAGCAGTTATCAAACTTGGTTGCCTATATAGTAGAAACAATGTACCATATTTCATCGAAATACATTTTTTGTTTGAAAATATATAAACATTTTTCAAAAGTCTAGATGCAGCAAATGTGTTATAGTAATAGTTAGTAATAGTAATAGTTTATTGTGACAATAATAGTACAAAGCGCCTTACAAATAAGTATTCTACTTGTGCTTGCAAACAACGCAATTTAGTCAGTTTTCATCCAAACGTAGATATTCCAAATTTCTTGACAATGACACTTTTCTAATTTGGCAGATTTTAAATTTTGATTAATAGACAATAATTTATTTTAAAATGTTCCTTCTTTCTGTCTTCAACTAAAACCATTCCATTTCCACCACTCTATTACATTTTTTAAATGTGTCCTATTAGCGTTGTGTGACAATAAGCCTTACACAGTCAACGTCATCCGTTATTTTTGAATGGTTCTGAGGTCCGAGTTTTGGCAAGTCCTTTATGGTACCTGTATCTGTTTATCTCGTTAATGTTTTACACAACACTGAGTGGGTAATTGGTTCTCTGTTGGGACAAAGTCCATTGAAAACGTTTCAGGCCTCGATTTGTGTTCTTTTGCGATCGCATATCCATCTATTATCAGAATCTGAAGTCTTTCTGTCTCACTTAAATGAACTATGTTTGAATTTCCATAAAAATGTTTTTAATAGCAAATGCGAGCAGGCATCAATCCGATTACCGGTATAGCCTATGTGGTAGAAACAATGTACTATATTTTATCAAAATTACTTATGGTTTGAAAATATACAAAAAATTTCCGAAAATAAACTTAAATGTTGATTTTCTAACCAACAAGGTTCACGTTAATAGCAAATTGAGTTATTGAAATTTGAAGGATTTAATGAAAATTCGGTAAATTTGCAGATTAGCTCCCGAACGCTTTTTAACAAATTGTTTTCAGAAACATTACTAGCACCCCACCTGGATCCACAAACCACAAGAAAAATTTCTTATTCACAACCCCCAAGGACTGGTAGTGAATAGGGGTGCTGTGCGGGGTAGGCAGGGTTTAAGGGGGATATGGCTTCAAGATGTGAAAAAGACAGCGTTCAAGCCCGCTTTATTCGAATTTTTGCTCATATTTCCTCTTTACTACCTACCCTGCTCAGCACCCCTACTCACTCCTGGTCCCGTAAATTCCGTCGGGGGTGTGAACAAGAAATTTTTCTTGGGGTTTGTGGATTCAGGGGGGGCTAGGTAGGTTTCTGAAAACAGTTTGTTGAAAAACGTTCGGGAGCTAAACTGCAAATTTACCGAAAATTCGCTACCAAAGCGCCTTTACTGCGTCCAGTTTTTTTCTTATAAACGCATATCTTGATAAAAAATGCAAAAATGCATTAACGAATTTGTTCTACGAAAATTAGCTAAAAAAATTATACACCCCTACTCACTCCTTCCTGGTCCCGTAACTTTCTTTGGGAGTGTGAACAAGAAATTTTCCTTGGGGTTTGTGGATGCAGGGGGGGTCTAGACAGGATTCTGAAAACAGTTTTTTGAAAAGCGTTCGGGAGCTAAACTGCAAACTTACCGAAAATTCGCTACCAAACGCACTTACTGCGTCCAGATTTTTTTCATATAAAAGCATCATATTTCGATAAAAAATGCAAAAATGCATTAACAAATTTGTTCTACGAAAATTAGCTAAAAAAATTATAGACCGTTAAACCATAAACTTCACTAAACCTACAAATAAATATCCAAAAAGGCACCAACTTAACTAAACTGACAGCCAAAGCATCAAAGAAAGGGTCTATTTGAAATGGATATTTTTTAAATATTTTAGTAAAATGAAGGGCAATGACGGTTGAATCTGAAACTCAAGGGTTTGCAGAACACTCTTCTTGCAACATTTTCTTTTCACAATCGATATTTGTTTCACATTCTTTGCCTAAACATTGCCAATTTTGACGTTTAAAATTGAGAGTTTGACGTTTTGAGGAAAATGTGTTTCTTTAACTGCCCATAACTTCTTTGTCTTTAAAGCTAGATACCTAAATTTTGGTGTTCACTCTTTATAATACAAACACGCGTACCAAATTTGGTTGCCCTTGTTTTGTTATTTACGGAGATATGAATTTTTTTAGAAAGAAAACACAAAATTTTCTAGGAAAACCAGGTCCGATTTTCCCGGCTAACGAATTTATCCAAGCCACTTGCAAAAGGAAGGTACTCACTAAATTTGATCAAGATCGGTCTATTACTTTTCGAATTATCGGTCGGAGATATATATATATATATATATATATATATATATATATATATATATATATATATATATATATATATATATATATATATATATATATATATATATATATATAGTAGGTATAGATGAGGCATTCTAACTCCACCACCCACCACACACCACCGGTGGTGGAGGTGGTGGAGTCACTGACCAGACCCGAGCACCTCCACCACCTGACTTCGTATTTAACCCGAACAAGTAGCGAACTAACCTGAGATGACGTGAGCACCTCCACCACCTGACTTCGTATTTAACCCGAACAAGTAGCGAACTAACCTGACCAGACCCGAGCACCTCCACCACCTGACTTCGTATTTAACCCGAACAAGTAGCGAACTAACCTGAGATGACGTAATCAAATTCAAAAGCCAACTAACCTGTATTAGACAAACGAGGAACCGCTATTTAAAATAAGGAACCGCTATTTAAAATAACATGCGTAATAAGAAGTAAACTATTAGCAATAAAATATAAACGACTTATCTAACCTGAGAAGTATATGAAAATTCGCTAACAGAACGCACTTGCTGCGTTTAGCGTATTTCTACAAAAAATTAGTAGACCAACTCACCAAACATAGTCATCGCCTTCAGACATAGGACCACACTAGCACTTAATTTTTTAAAACACCAACACCAATGTTCACGCTTTACACAAAATAACTAGTTCCATATTAATAACACCTGTAAACAGATTTACAAAAGAGCAATGCGTTATGTAAGACATATAGCCTCTCCAGCTAGTAAAAAATAACCCTGTTTTATTTAAATGTAATCAAACAGTAATACACTTAAACATCTGATGCATTTTAGGTAAGAGTCAAAAAATTATTAAACACATAATTTTCATGACCGCGCCCGACTGATGATTTAAACTATTAATAGCGGGCTATTCACCTAAACCGGAAACACTCTTGATAACGGTTAAAGATTTCGCATAGAAATTAGCCGAACGCCACAATTGTTATATAGGTAGGTTCTAAAAATAACACACAGAGGTCGTTGACAAACAAAATAGACAACAGGTTCAAATAGGTAACCAAACTTAAATATCGCAAAGACAATAGAGGTCGTTGGCAAACAAAAGAAAGAAGTTCAGAAACAAAATAGACAACAGGTTCAAATAGGAAACCAAACTTAAATATCGTAGAGACAATAGAGGTCGCTGGCAAAACAAAGAAGGAAGCTCAGAAACAAAACGGACAACAGGTTCAACACTTAAAAATAGGAACTGTTTAGCCTTATGTGTGGGAGCGGCAAGTAGTTGATTTTATTTTGAAAGAGATACAGGTTCGATTCCTGACATATGCTCCTTGATATGGTAGCGTCAAACAAATACAAAGAGGTACTGAATAACTAAACACTAAGCTTAGAAACAATGGTTGGTTACAGGTTCAATTCCTTTCTTAGTTTTAAAGCTAACCCCCACGTGTTTAGTGGCATGTTACTCGTCTAAGTAAGCAGAAGTAAAAAATGGCGACTAAATTAAGAGAAAAAACTTAAAACCCTTATCGCGGAAGATCCGTGACATGTACTATAGAACCAACACATGCACGGTGTTAAGGAGGCCAAACTAAATTGGAATATACAATAAAATGGCCACTTCCGGTCTAAACTTTAAATCCTTATATCTTTTGAACGGAAAGTGATAGAAAGGAACCGACTTCAAAAATGTATGTGTCGTAACAAGGTCTACAAGAAAATGAGATAAAAAACTTCAAATCCTTATCGCGGAAGATCGGTGAGATGTACGATAGAACCAATACATGCACGGTGTTAAGGAGGCCAAATCAAATTGGAATATACAATAAAATGGCCACTTCCGGTCTAAACTTTAAATCGTTATATCTTTTGAACGGAAAGTGATAGAAAGGAACCGACTTCAAAAATGTATGTTTCGTAACAAGGTCTACAAGAAACTGAGATAAAAACTTCAAACCCTTATCGCGGAAGATCGGCGAGATGTACGATAGAACCAATACATACACGCTGTTCAGCAAAGCAAACTCTACAAACATATTCAATAAAAATGTTACTTCCGGTAGACACTTCCGGTATAGCCGTTCTTAGAGCTACATACATGTGTGACACCTCAAAATCATCGTCTTGTTGAACAGAAGAAATATAATATTTAAGTAAGTCAGAACAAGCTGTGTTAACACCGTAAAACAACAAACACACTCTCTCTTAGACTTAATGAAGCTACTTTCAGAGAAAATTTCAACCATACCATAAAGAACACTATTCAATAGCGTATTTAAATGTAGACTACATCAAGTGATGCGTGCTACAGACAAATTTTAGTACACCCTCTTAGACTTATTGAAGTTGACGGCACAGACAGCTGTCAAGCGTACCTAACAAACCAAAGTAAATATGTCTTGAAGAACAGTCTTGAATTACCCTAAACCAACACATCTCTATCATTTCAGAGTAATCTTAACCATGTGACCAGTCAAAATCTTGAAGTGTAGCTTTTATGTATATGAGATATAAAATAAGAAAACTAAAGGTTGATTGCCTATTACAACAGTCAGCTGAAGGAACATTTGGGTTATCGGAATACATAAGCCAAATGTTCCAACCGAAGGAGCCCACTTAGACACATCTCCAGGGGCTCGGAATACCGATGCCCTAAAAACGGACGCAACATCTCAAGTAACACCAGCAACAGCTACATACGTATTAAACATCGGTGGAGCGCGCGGTGAAAACACGATATCTGGTACATATGTGTGCAAAGATTTGATATTAAAGTTGGCTTGTTGGATAACCAATCATTTTAATGAAAAATGCAACAATTTTTATTTCTGCGTAAGCGAATGTAATCAGAAATATAGAACCAACCTTCAAGAAACCGAAAAAAAGGATGAGAACATTAAGAACAAACATTCCGATACCGAAGTGATCCTAAACACACCATATGATGCAAATTCTGTAAATCTCTTTAACAGAAGAAAAACAGAAGTCAAACACCGTAAGACAAATAGAACCGACGTACATAACAGATGTGTCTGAGGAGAAACGTATTCAGAACCTTATTGAGTTTACTAAGTTTTAAGTATACGAATAGAACAGTCTATGTACCAACGAGGACAACACAACTAACCAACCAACTGTTTTTGAGGTGTAACCTTTATGTATGTAATTTAATTTTCGCTGGTGTAAAATAAATGTAAAAAGTGTTATATAGGCAAAATAAGAAAACCAAAGATTTAATTGCCTATCACAACAAGCTGACCGAACAGTGGGACCAACGGAATACCGATATCTTAAATATTTCAACCGAAGGAGTCCATTTAGAGTCATCTCCAGGGAGCCGGAATACTAGCCCCCTAGAAGTGTCGGAAACAACATTTCAAGTAACACCTAGAACTGCTACATACTTGGTAAAAATGGGTGGAGCTCAGACTGTAAACGACTTGATAGGTCGTACATATGTTTGCAAAGATTTGATTCTAAATTTAGCCTGTTGGATATCCAAACATTTCTATGAAAAACGCAACCAGCGAACTAACCAACCAACCCACGTTGAGGGGTGTAGAGATAGCAAGCTACCTACAAGTGGCCCCTCTGAATATATGTGATGTTAATGATAGAGTAAAAGATTGAATTGGTACGTGTTTATATTGAAGGCTTGCATGCTACGTACAAGTGTCTGAATATATGATGGTAATGATGGGTTAAGATATTTAATTGACATGTATTAAAGGCTTAGCGGTTTTCACTTGAGTCATCGTCATTCGAAAACTATTAGAACGAAAACCAGGTCCTTTACTCTGGTATATCTTACTCAGTAGGAACCAAATGTCTTCGAAAACAACATTCTTTGCTTTTCTGAAAGGCAAGTGAGCAGCCCCCTTGTCGAACCCCTCCGAGCTAAAGGTAAACCCCACTCTGTCTTCGGGATCGACATCATGGACTATATGACTCACAATATCTTTAATACGATCTCTGACCCACTTCGCTGGATCGTTGACATCGTCAGGTATATCTTGTAGTCTAAAGCATACGCTTCGTCTATCAAGTTTAAACTTCTTATTGGAGGTCACTGTATCTTCAAGTATTTGGAATGCCATTGTTTCGTGCTACACAACTGACTGTGTTGGTTAAAGGACCGAAGTTTAGCCTCGTGTTTATTAAAGACTAAAGTTTAGCAGGTACTATTTGTTTTCACCTTCACTGCTGGCTACCGACTGAACCTTAGCGGACGCTCCTCGTCTTAATATTCGGCAAAACAACACAGACAACACAACTTATTGTTTTCACCTTCACTGTTGGTTAACGACTGAACCTTAGTGGACGCTTCACGTCTTAATATTCAACAGACAACAACGACAGCTGTCATACAGCTGTCATACAGCGGTCATACAGCTGTCTAACAGCTGTCTAACACAGCTGTCTAACACAGCTGTCTAACCGGAGCCGTCGCCTAGCTGACCCGACCGTTCCACCACCCCCGACTCTTAGCTAACCCGACTGGTCCACCACCTTGTCATGGAGCTAACCCGGTATTAACCTGGAAAGCTTAGAGGTCTAACCTGGGCACATGCACCACCGTTTCTTGTGACGTCACTCGCTTCCAGCATCGTTTTTATTTATAGCGTCAGCTGTGACTGACCTGGATGGTTAATCAACTAACCTGGCCGCATCTATTTTTAAAAATTGTTCAAAGTCCATGTAGGCTGCCTCATGGTCATCGTAGATGTGTTTTAAATTGTTTTCTTCTTGTTTGACTTAAAAACATTCAGTTTATGTTCCGCAAAAGAGTGACTGTTACACATCTGCTAGACATGTGTTAGACATATGTCTACCCTATTAGACAGCTGTATTAGACAGCTGTGTTAGACAGCTGTGTTAGACAGCTGTGTTAGACAGCTGTGTTAGACAGCTGTGTTAGACAGCTGTGTTAGACAGCTGTTAGACAGCTGTATGACCGCTGTATGACAGCTGTATGACAGCTGTCGTTGTTGTCTGTTGAATATTAAGACGTGAAGCGTCCACTAAGGTTCAGTCGTTAACCAACAGTGAAGGTGAAAACAATAAGTTGTGTTGTCTGTGTTGTTTTGCCGAATATTAAGACGAGGAGCGTCCGCTAAGGTTCAGTCGGTAGCCAGCAGTGAAGGTGAAAACAAATAGTACCTGCTAAACTTTAGTCTTTAATAAACACGAGGCTAAACTTCGGTCCTTTAACCAACACAGTCAGTTGTGTAGCACGAAACAATGGCATTCCAAATACTTGAAGATACAGTGACCTCCAATAAGAAGTTTAAACTTGATAGACGAAGCGTATGCTTTAGACTACAAGATATACCTGACGATGTCAACGATCCAGAGAAGTGGGTCAGAGATCGTATTAAAGATATTGTGAGTCATATAGTCCATGATGTCGATCCCGAAGACAGAGTGGGGTTTACCTTTAGCTCGGAGGGGTTCGACAAGGGGGCTGCTCACTTGCCTTTCAGAAAAGCAAAGAATGTTGTTTTCCAAGACATTTGGTTCCTACTGAGTAAGATATACCAGAGTAAAGGACCTGGTTTTCGTTCTAATAGTTTTCGAATGACGATGACTCAAGTGAAAACCGCTAAGCCTTTAATACATGTCAATTAAATATCTTAACCCATCATTACCATCATATATTCAGACACTTGTACGTAGCATGCAAGCCTTCAATATAAACACGTACCAATTCAATCTTTTACTCCATCATTAACATCACATATATTCAGAGGGGCCACTTGTAGGTAGCTTGCTATCTCTACACCCCTCAACGTGGGTTGGTTGGTTAGTTCGCTGGTTGCGTTTTTCATAGAAATGTTTGGATATCCAACAGGCTAAATTTAGAATCAAATCTTTGCAAACATATGTACGACCTATCAAGTCGTTTACAGTCTGAGCTCCACCCATTTTTACCAAGTATGTAGCAGTTCTAGGTGTTACTTGAAATGTTGTTTCCGACACTTCTAGGGGGCTAGTATTCCGGCTCCCTGGAGATGACTCTAAATGGACTCCTTCGGTTGAAATATTTAAGATATCGGTATTCCGTTGGTCCCACTGTTCGGTCAGCTTGTTGTGATAGGCAATTAAATCTTTGGTTTTCTTATTTTGCCTATATAACACTTTTTACATTTATTTTACACCAGCGAAAATTAAATTACATACATAAAGGTTACACCTCAAAAACAGTTGGTTGGTTAGTTGTGTTGTCCTCGTTGGTACATAGACTGTTCTATTCGTATACTTAAAACTTAGTAAACTCAATAAGGTTCTGAATACGTTTCTCCTCAGACACATCTGTTATGTACGTCGGTTCTATTTGTCTTACGGTGTTTGACTTCTGTTTTTCTTCTGTTAAAGAGATTTACAGAATTTGCATCATATGGTGTGTTTAGGATCACTTCGGTATCGGAATGTTTGTTCTTAATGTTCTCATCCTTTTTTTCGGTTTCTTGAAGGTTGGTTCTATATTTCTGATTACATTCGCTTACGCAGAAATAAAAATTGTTGCATTTTTCATTAAAATGATTGGTTATCCAACAAGCCAACTTTAATATCAAATCTTTGCACACATATGTACCAGATATCGTGTTTTCACCGCGCGCTCCACCGATGTTTAATACGTATGTAGCTGTTGCTGGTGTTACTTGAGATGTTGCGTCCGTTTTTAGGGCATCGGTATTCCGAGCCCCTGGAGATGTGTCTAAGTGGGCTCCTTCGGTTGGAACATTTGGCTTATGTATTCCGATAACCCAAATGTTCCTTCAGCTGACTGTTGTAATAGGCAATCAACCTTTAGTTTTCTTATTTTATATCTCATATACATAAAAGCTACACTTCAAGATTTTGACTGGTCACATGGTTAAGATTACTCTGAAATGATAGAGATGTGTTGGTTTAGGGTAATTCAAGACTGTTCTTCAAGACATATTTACTTTGGTTTGTTAGGTACGCTTGACAGCTGTCTGTGCCGTCAACTTCAATAAGTCTAAGAGGGTGTACTAAAATTTGTCTGTAGCACGCATCACTTGATGTAGTCTACATTTAAATACGCTATTGAATAGTGTTCTTTATGGTATGGTTGAAATTTTCTCTGAAAGTAGCTTCATTAAGTCTAAGAGAGAGTGTGTTGTTTTACGGTGTTAACACAGCTTGTTCTGACTTACTTAAATATTATATTTCTTCTGTTCAACAAGACGATGATTTTGAGGTGTCACACATGTATGTAGCTCTAAGAACGGCTATACCGGAAGTGTCTACCGGAAGTAACATTTTTATTGAATATGTTTGTAGAGTTTGCTTTGCTGAACAGCGTGTATGTATTGGTTCTATCGTACATCTCGCCGATCTTCCGCGATAAGGGTTTGAAGTTTTTATCTCAGTTTCTTGTAGACCTTGTTACGAAACATACATTTTTGAAGTCGGTTCCTTTCTATCACTTTCCGTTCAAAAGATATAACGATTTAAAGTTTAGACCGGAAGTGGCCATTTTATTGTATATTCCAATTTGATTTGGCCTCCTTAACACCGTGCATGTATTGGTTCTATCGTACATCTCACCGATCTTCCGCGATAAGGATTTGAAGTTTTTTATCTCATTTTCTTGTAGACCTTGTTACGACACATACATTTTTGAAGTCGGTTCCTTTCTATCACTTTCCGTTCAAAAGATATAAGGATTTAAAGTTTAGACCGGAAGTGGCCATTTTATTGTATATTCCAATTTAGTTTGGCCTCCTTAACACCGTGCATGTGTTGGTTCTATAGTACATCTCACGGATCTTCCGCGATAAGGGTTTTAAGTTTTTTCTCTTAATTTAATCGCCATTTTTTACTTCTGCTTACTTAGACGAGTAACATGCCACTAAACACGTGGGGGTTAGCTTTAAAACTGAGAAAGGAATTGAACCTGTAACCAACCATTGTTTCTAAGCTTAGTGTTTAGTTATTCAGTACCTCTTTGTATTTGTTTGACGCTACCATATCAAGGAGCATATGTCAGGAATCGAACCTGTATCTCTTTCAAAATAAAATCAACTACTTGCCGCTCCCACACATAAGGCTAAACAGTTCCTATTTTTAAGTGTTGAACCTGTTGTCCGTTTTGTTTCTGAGCTTCCTTCTTTGTTTTGCCAGCGACCTCTATTGTCTCTACGATATTTAAGTTTGGTTTCCTATTTGAACCTGTTGTCTATTTTGTTTCTGAACTTCTTTCTTTTGTTTGCCAACGACCTCTATTGTCTTTGCGATATTTAAGTTTGGTTACCTATTTGAACCTGTTGTCTATTTTGTTTGTCAACGACCTCTGTGTGTTATTTTTAGAACCTACCTATATAACAATTGTGGCGTTCGGCTAATTTCTATGCGAAATCTTTAACCGTTATCAAGAGTGTTTCCGGTTTAGGTGAATAGCCCGCTATTAATAGTTTAAATCATCAGTCGGGCGCGGTCATGAAAATTATGTGTTTAATAATTTTTTGACTCTTACCTAAAATGCATCAGATGTTTAAGTGTATTACTGTTTGATTACATTTAAATAAAACAGGGTTATTTTTTACTAGCTGGAGAGGCTATATGTCTTACATAACGCATTGCTCTTTTGTAAATCTGTTTACAGGTGTTATTAATATGGAACTAGTTATTTTGTGTAAAGCGTGAACATTGGTGTTGGTGTTTTAAAAAATTAAGTGCTAGTGTGGTCCTATGTCTGAAGGCGATGACTATGTTTGGTGAGTTGGTCTACTAATTTTTTGTAGAAATACGCTAAACGCAGCAAGTGCGTTCTGTTAGCGAATTTTCATATACTTCTCAGGTTAGATAAGTCGTTTATATTTTATTGCTAATAGTTTACTTCTTATTACGCATGTTATTTTAAATAGCGGTTCCTTATTTTAAATAGCGGTTCCTCGTTTGTCTAATACAGGTTAGTTGGCTTTTGAATTTGATTACGTCATCTCAGGTTAGTTCGCTACTTGTTCGGGTTAAATACGAAGTCAGGTGGTGGAGGTGCTCGGGTCTGGTCAGGTTAGTTCGCTACTTGTTCGGGTTAAATACGAAGTCAGGTGGTGGAGGTGCTCACGTCATCTCAGGTTAGTTCGCTACTTGTTCGGGTTAAATACGAAGTCAGGTGGTGGAGGTGCTCGGGTCTGGTCAGTGACTCCACCACCTCCACCACCGGTGGTGTGTGGTGGAGTTAGAATGCCTCATATATACCTACTTATATATATATATATATATATATATATATATATATATATATATATATATATATATATATATATATATATATATAAACATTGATCTCCTCAGTAGCGAATTAAAAAAAAATTGCTAAAAATATACAACCGTTGCAACTCAACACAAAATTACAATTAAATCGCAACTTAAGTTAATTGTATAAATAAACTCAAAATCACCAACTATAACAGGTAAATACAATAAATATTAATAAAAGTCTGGACGCAGCAAGTGTGTTATGTATTTTCAGAAAAATGTTTTTAGTAGCAAATATGTTTTTAAGCAAGCAGGCATCAATCTGGTTACCAGTATAACCTATATAGTAGAAACAATGTACCATATTTTATCAAAATAACTGATTGTTTGAAAATGTACAAAAATTTTCCGAAAATAAACTTTAAATGTTTCCGAGAAAACTGGTTTCCTAGCCAACTAACCTTCAGTGGCGGCTCGTCAGATGACGCAGGTGAATCGCTGCTTAACCTATATTTTTCGGTTAAGCTAAACTTTTTAATTCAAAATCCACCATAATTTTTTTTTCACTCTCAAATTCATTCGGTACAACCACATAAAAATTTCTAGTTACGTTGCGCCGCAGTTGATAATGTACTTTTATAGTATTTTATGGTACGATAAAATTTGCAAGCCCCTGATTCCTGAATTGAATGTTGCACATGCCCCAACCCGCAGTGTATTACGTGTTGCATAGCACAGACTATTGCAGAGCAACGATCAACTGAGGATTGAACTGATCCAGAATCGTGTATATACAAATGCTGCGTCAATTTCTAATCGCATACATGCAAAGGTTGGCATGCCCACGACACGGGCCGATGAGTAGGTGTTTATGATAGCCACAAAAGTGATGCAGAATTCTGAGCCTGCTCCAAATCTTAGTTTCCGTCGTTTATTTAGATTCAGTCGGATCGTCAGACAGGTCTTTTTATTTTTACTATGTTGCCCAGTGTCGGCTCGTCAGATGAGGCCGGTAAAGCGCTGCTTCACCTATATTTTTCGGTTACGCTAAACTTTTTTATTTAAAATCCACCATATTTTTTTTTTCATTCTCTCATATTCATTTCGTACAACCACATAAAAATGCCTTGTTATGTCGCGCCGCAGTTGATAATGTATTTTTATAGTAATTTATGGCACGATATAATTTGCAGGCCCGTCCCTGATCACCGAATGGAATGTATACATGTCGCAACGCGCAGCGCTTACGTATTACGGACCACCGACTACTCTAAAGCGTCAAGCAGCTGCGGACTGACTGATTGTGCCCGATTTTTTGTATACAAACGCTGCGTCTGCTTCGGGACGCTGCATGAGACGGTTGCCATGGCAACACCACGCGTAGTGGTAGGTTGGGTCACAAACGTGATGCAGCCTTCTGAGCCTGCTTCAAATCTTAGTTTCCGTCGTTGGTTTAGATTGAGTCGGATCATCATAAACGTACTTTTATTTTTACTATGGTGCCGTCAAATAATCTGGTATGTGTCACATTTACAGACTTTGAAAAGCTGGATTTTTCATGTTTCTTTTTGGCAAGTGGAATTGATTTGTTTATTATCACCTCTAAAAGAATAATTTCCAAATAATAAAATATTAGATATAAAATTTCAAATTGTAAGAAAAAGAGAAGGGCCATGAATTTGAAAACAATATGCTTGTAGCTCTTCCCTCTATAAACAGATTTTCGTAGGTAATACGCGCCGTATTATATTACCGTATGCGTGCGTATACAGTATGTGTACATCATCGAATATTCCTGGTCATTATTCCGAAAATTATTCCTTGTGAAAGTCTATATTTTTGTACAAATGGATTTTTCATTTAAATACTGAAGTGCCAGGAAAGCGCGTTACCTTGAAAATTTAACCCCTTTGGGGCCGCGCGGATTCTGCTCCACCCACTCCCAATGTCACGAGCCACCACTGCTAATCTTAGGTTAACAGCAAATTGAATTATTGAATTGTGAAGCATTTAATGAAAATTCGCTACCAAACGCACTTACTGCGTCTCGTTTTTTTTACACACATACATCATATTTTGATGAAAAATGCAAAAATGCAATAATATAAGGAATGTTCGAAAAAAAAATGGAGGTATCACCAACGACTTATGGGTCAGCCTGTGATTGTCAAAATATATATATATATATATATATATATATATATATATATATATATATATATATATATATATATATATATATATATATATATATATATATATATATATATATATATATATATATATATATATATATATATATATATATATATATATGTATCCGTCTGATAACTCAAAAAATAATTAACCGATTTAGATGAAACTCGGCAAGTGCCTTTCTTTTATTAATGGCTTGGATGAGTTCGTTGGCCAGGAAAATCGGACGGGGTTTTCCGGGAAAATTTTTAGTTTTCTTTCAAAAAAAATTTTTTTTTCCGAACATTTCGATAAAATTTGGTCTACATATTGCTTTGGGAAATACCTAACTATGTGCCAAAATTCAGCTTTCTAGGGTTACAGAAAATTGAGCTATTCAAATTTGAAACATGTTTAAATCATAAGTATGTGGTTGCTGTTGGTTAGTCAATGCTTTTCTTATTGACTCATGAGATTCATTTGTAAGTTTCCGAGAAATGTCAATAATACTGAATTCACTGATTGTTAATCATTGGAAGCATTTACGATTATATATAACCCTATTGTAATGTATTATCATTTATAACCTTTGTAGTATAATTATTTTTGCCTTACAACTCGCAGCGTTTTTAGTCAATTGTTGTTATTAATAGTCAATAGTTTCCCGAATACACAAACCTTCCATTGACTTCTGCTTCTGCCGCTGTTACAGTCCTTTTATTTAGAGCTAGAGTTGTAACCATTGACTATCTATCTACGAATAGACTGGGCACACAGCCGAATTGTTTGAAGCCAACATTCAAGGGACTCTATGTTTACATCGGTCCTCTGCTCTGATTGGGTGGTGGCTAACGCGTTGCCGCTATGTAATAATTCATCCTTAAATCGCCGAATATGATGACAAGGAAGTCATTGAGGATGACAAATTTATTACTTTTCTGTCACTTAAGACATTACACTTTCATTAGGGCTTATTTATGAATGTAAAGATGTACTAACATATATTTTCCTTGGTTTCTCCCTTCTTTATGTAAATATAACCAGAAAACTCAGCCCATTATTTTAAATCGTTTTCCTGCTGCATGTGAAGTATCTAGATTTTTATTAATCCTCAGTTGTGGCTTGTATTTGTCTGTGAATAGTATGCAAGTATACTGAGAGTTTATTTTTATGTGTTACCTTGATTGGCAATAAAGATTTTGAGTTTTGTTTTGGCAAAATGGTGAAAAGGTGTATTGTTTGTAGAAGATTACCTGGGGATGTGGCAACGGTGTCTCTGCATACGTAAGTACCTTGCTGTTTGCTATTTTCAGCGGCGGCACGCCAGTTTGGCACTATTTTTAGGTTTCCATCTATTAAAGAAATGACAGAAAAATTGTGCGCAGCCTTAAGTATAAAAACGGATACGCTGCCGAAATATTCTTATTTATGTTCTCAGCACTTTAATGAAGACTCTTTTAGTGAATTTTTATTAAAAAAATTCACTAATAGAGAGGTATCGATGGTGAGACTTTGCAAAAATTCTTTCAAATGAGCGCGAATTAGGACCCCTAGAACCCATATCCGGGGTCAGTTTGAATTTTTATATGCTTATATATATATATATATATATATATATATATATATATATATATATATATATATATATATATATATATATATATATATATATATATATATATATATATATATATATATATATATATATATATATATATATATATATATATATATGTATCCGTCTGATAACTCAAAAAATAATTAACCGATTTAGATGAAACTCGGCAAGTGCCTTTCTTTTATTAATGGCTTGGATGAGTTCGTTGGCCAGGAAAATCGGACGGGGTTTTCCGGGAAAATTTTGAGTTTTCTTTCAAAAAAAATTTTTTTTCCCGAAAATTTCGATAAAATTTGGTCTACATATTGCTTTGGGAAATACCTAACTATGTGCCAAAATTCAGCTTTCTAGGGTTACAGAAAATTGAGCTATTGAGCAAATTTGAAACATGTTTAAATCATAAGTATGTGGTTGCTGTTGGTTAGTCAATGCTTTTCTTATTGACTCATGAGATTCATTCATCAACCTTCCATTGACTTCTGCTTCTGCCGCTGTTACAGTCCTTTTATTTAGATCTAGAGTTGTAACCATCATACAAACAGTGTTTTTTAACCACGTGGCTGGGCGACTGACCGAATTCATTCCCAGTTGCTGTTGATTTACTCATATTCTCTTAATATGTTTGAAGATGTGGTGTCTACTTCATTCCAAGTCACTATTAACCGACTATTTATGAAATCAAATAAGTAAATTAAATCGATTGTCATAAAATATGTAGTGTATTAAGACAAGGGAAAAAGAAATAAAACATATATAACTGTGCACATTTTGATTATATTTTAGTGTGCTTGAGAGAGGTATTGTCACAGCATAATATCTTATTAAAGTTCATTTGTAAATAGGTTTAATTTTTATATGTTTATATATATATATATATATATATATATATATATATATATATATATATATATATATATATACATATATATATATATATATATATATATATATATATATATATATATATATATATATATATATATATATATATATATATATATGATAACTCAAAAAATAATTAACCGATTTCGATGAAACTTGGCAAGTGCCTGTCTTTTATTAATGGCTTGGATGAGTTCGTTATCCAGAAAAATCAGACGGGGTTTTCCGGAAAAATTTTGAGTTTTCTTTCGAAACAATTTTTTTTCTCCGAAAGTAACAAAGCTGTTTCAATGAAATTTACTATATATGTTGCCTCAACCTTACTACGTACCAAAATTCAACTTTCTAAGTTTAGAGAAAATTGAGTTACTCAAATTTTAAATTTTCTTTCGAAAAAAATTTTTTTCTCCGAAAATTACAAAGTTATTTTAATGAAATTTTGTGGATATCTTGCCTTAGGAAAAACCTTACTACGTATTGAAATTAAACTCTCTAAGTTTATAGAAAATTGAGTTATTTAAATTTGAAGCATTTAATAAAAATTCACTACCATAACGCACTTGCTGCGTCCCGAGTTTTTTTTCAAATATGCCGTGGAAACAAGATAATTGTAATAATTTAATCAAAAATATGGATTCCTATTTAATTACACACGACAAATTGTTAACGAACAAGAACAATGTTGACAGAGCTCGAACGTAAATGTTCAATATGCCCACCATTTTTGTTCAAACATTCTATTATTAACTCTCCCCGTGTCATACTTGGAAAGTTTGGATATTTAAAATTAAACTCACGAACAGTTCGCTGAATAATTTGTTGACACATGCTATGGACTACAAACAAGTCTAAAACAACTTCGTTTGGGTAATTTTCCATTTTTGAATCGATTTTAACTTTAAAATGTCTGGGCGCAGCAAGTGCGTAATGGTAGTGAACTTTCATCAAACTGTTTTTAATAGCAAATATGTCTTTTTCTAATGAATGCAGGCATCAAATTTGGTTACCAGTATAATCTATACAGTAGAAACAATGTATCATATTTCATCAAAATAATTTTATTGTTTGAAAAAGTACAAAAACTGGTCCGATTTTCCTGGCCAACGAACCTCTTTAAGCTATTTGCCCACCTGCGAAGATATAATTTTGCATTAAAATTTTCAAACAAAAAACTGAAAGAAAATTTAGGACTGATCTATACTCAATTCATGATATGCGATTATAAATGTAAAAATATCCAAAACTAAAGTAGGCATAAAAAACTTGAAGCAGAGGACTTCTGAAACACAAAATATAGGCTGTTTTAATTTTTTCTAATTGAGTCACTATTTGAGAACGCCCTGTATACGGCATCTCGATTTTTTCGAAAGACAATATAAACGAAAACCTCTCTGAACGCGTCATTTTCATGAGACTGCGGAGTATTGGTAAGAACGTCATATCATAATTTTTAATATGTGCTAAAAATTGCAAAACAATTGAAATAATTCAAAAACCATAAACTCTTAATTATTTTCCTCACAAGCTTGTCTTACAATTCGATGGAAAATGCAAAAATGCAATAATACAACAATACGCTCGATTTAAATATATATATATATATATATATATATATATATATATATATATATATATATATATATATATATATATATATACATGCTATAGGTGTTATTATTATCATTTTATGACAGTGAACTATATATAGTTCACTGTTTTATAGTTACTAGTTGAATACATTTTTCAAATGCCTCAAAGTCGTGATCATAAGCGATTTTTCTCTATGCAAAATCATTGAAAAGTCTATAATTTGCTAAAAAACTTCTACAAAAATTGGTTAAAAAATTTTACGTAAAAAATTCTATAAAATAATTTTCTCAACAATTTCTCTAAACAATTTTTTTGCACGAAAAATCATTTTCTAAAACATTATTTTTCACGAATTTCGTAAAAAAAAAACGTTCCATCAAAACGTCGCTTAAATATCTTTCACACAAAAGTTCGAAACAAAATTCTCTTTTAATAAAATTACAAACAATGTTTTCTTTCAAGGAAATTCGATAAAAAGTTTAAGAAAATTTGCTATTTCAAGAACATTTTGTGCATGAATATTCGCTAATGGAATAAATTAAAATTTATACAGTCTGATCTAAGCACAGACGTGGGACTTCTTTTGCGAGTCCACAAAGAAAATTTTCTTTTGTCTGGCGATGCTGTAAAAAGCGAAATCGGTTACAGCGAAGAAAACAAGTCTATACGGCTGTATTCAGTATGGAATGGCTTAACCAAGTAAGAGCAACGAAAATAACCTGATCTGCTATTAAAATTTAAATTAAGCCTTAGGTGTTCCCATCTCATTAATGAATTATTTTTATAAAAATTCGCCAAATATTCAGTCTAATTACATAATCTGATTATATACCGTTAAAAAAAAGAATAAAAAATTAAAAAAAGATATTCACATACCGGGATTTGAACCAGTGTCATTTCCAAGTTAATAACAATGGAATAAGTGTCGGACATCGCCTGGCGAACTGAGCTATAGGAGTGCACGATAAATTCGTTACAACGAACGTGTTCTAAATTTATATGTAAATTTATTCTTTAGCATAACAAATAATGTTTATATCAAATGGATTTTTTGCAAAAGTCTTATCAAATTAGCAACTGAAACAGAAATCTGGGACTTTATTAAAGACATATCACTTAATATTTTCCATGTAAAAAAATCCAACATAACATTTTTCGGGAAAAACTGGGTCGATTTTCCTGGCCAACAAACTTACCCAAGCCACTTACAAGGTATATATATATATATATATATATATATATATATATATATATATATATATATATATATATATATATATATATATATATATAATGGCGCACTGAAAACGAAATAGACCGATTTGCGTCGAGATAATTTTTTTTTTAAGAAACGCTGAAACATCAATTTTAATATTGAGGGGGGCATGTTTTGACATAAAACTCAACTTTGTCACATTAACCCTTTAAGGGTGGTGATAACAACTCTTATATTTTAAATAGGGAACATGGGTCGAGTGTTACATCATTTGAAATCTCTTTCTTTTCTGAATTCAGCACACAAATTTTTTTTGGAAGTTTTATCAACTCGTTTAAAAATTATTCACAGTTGAATATGCAAAAACGCATTTCACTCATTCTGATAAGAAATGTGCTGATAGTCAATGTTTTGTTGGTTTGTAAACAAACAATTGACTATTGCAACATTTCTTATCGGAATGGGAGAAATGAGGTTTATTATTTCAGTTTATCGGTCGGTTTGATACTTGATAGTACTACCGAAAATTAATTTCACAATGGTGTATTTTGTAGAAGAAATAGTTGAAATAATTACTATTTTTTTCAAAAACGATGACTGTGCCAACCGTACCGCAAATTTTAATGAACGGCATCCGAACAGACATGTTAACAGAAAATACATTTTGGAGTTAGTTGCAAAGTTTAGACAAAGTGGTTCAGTAGCCAACGAAAAACGGGATCCTAAACGTGAATTTCCGGTTAGAAATGAGACTACTGAGATTGAAGTTTTAGGACAAATTGCTGCAGACCCAACTTTGAGCACGAGAAAATTGGCCACTGTTTCAAACATCAAAAGAAGAAGTATTCAGCGAGTATTGGAGCCAAATAAATTTCACCCGTATAAAATTGATCCTGTACAACAACTGAATGAAGATGATTTTGATCGGCGGCTGGAGTTTTGTGAAGTTATGACTGCACGAATAGCTGATAACGGGAACTTTCTGTTCAATATCTGTTTTTCAGACGAGTGTACGTTTTTATTAAACTCTACAGTCAATCGTCATAATTGTCGTTATTAGCAGATAATAGTCCTAGAAATTTTCACGAAGTCCACACTCAGACTCCACAGAAATTGAATGTCTGGACTGGCATTTTTGGAGACCGTTTAATCGGACCAATTTTTCTTGATGGCAATTTAAGTGGCGAAACGTATTTGAAGTTACTAGAAGATATCGTTTACCCTGTACTGATTGACATTGTTTAAAATGATGATCGCTATCAAGCAAATCAATTAATGTTTCAACAAGATGGAGCTCCTCCGCATTTTTCACAACGTGTTAGGGAGTTTTTGAACAGAGAGTTTCCAGAACAATGGATTGGACGTAGAGGTGCTATTGAGTGTCCCCTTAGATCACCGGATTTAACTCCTTTAGACTTCTTTCTATGGGGCCATTTAAAGAGTAGAATTTTCGCAACAGAACCGGAGTCTCTGGAAGAATTATGACGACGCATTGTTGAAGAATGCCGTCTAATAACTCCACAAATGCTCCAGAATGTCAGAGCTCGTTTTGAACAAAATTTGTACTTTTGTATGGAAGCTGCTGGTCAACAATTTGAACACTTACTTTACTGAATAAACATTTTCGAACGTTTGTTTTTGTTTTTTAGTTTTTTTTTAACGAAAAATTGACTAATTAGTGCATTTCTTATCACAATGGTTGAAATACGTTCTTGAAACTTCAACTGTGAATAATTTTTAAACGAGTTGATAAAACTTCCAAAAAAATTTGTGTTCTGAATTCGGAAAAGAAAGAGCTTTCAAACGATGTAACACTCGACCCATGTTCCCTATTTAAAATATAAGGGTTGATATCACCATCCTTAAGGGGTTGATGGGACAAAATTGAGTTTTATGTCAAAACATGTCCCCCTTAATATTAAAATTGACGTGTTTCAGTGTTTCTTAAACAAAATTCTCTGGACGCAAATCGGTCTGTTTCGTTTTCAATGCGCCACCCTATATATATATATATATATATATATATATATATATATATATATATATATATATATATATATATATATATATATATATATATATATATATATGTATATATATATATATATATATATATATATATATATATATATATATATGTATATATATATATATATATATATATATATATATATATATATATATATATATATATATATATATATATATATATATATATATATATATGTAAACATATAAAAATTGAAACGGACCCCGGATATGTTCTCTAGGGGGTATAATTAATTCAATTCCCGATCTCCACGTTAGTAAATTTTTTTAAGAAAATAGCACAACCCGTTTACACTTTGACAGAATATCACCTTGTTAATTACAATTGTGCTGGTGAACGGTGGGCCCCTCATGATAGGACAAAGGAAAATATCAGGCTTGTGTAGCTTCAGGAGACCGTATTTTCTGTAATTAAACAGTAGATTGGAAAATTATGGAAAACTGGTTCAACGCAAAAATTCGACCCCAAGGACTTCACGAGCTGCCGAAAAAGCGTGAATGAATCAGTCCATGCTAATCCAAGACTGTCGACTCGCACACGTTTGTTAGTATTCAGCAGACGAGTTTGCTAGGAATTTTCAATCCTGATCTAAGACAATATCCAATTAGTTGACGAACTAAAAGGTACCGACATTAAAAGAAAATTAGATTTCGTAAATATAATGTTGGACAACTTTCGTAACTTTGACAATATTCTTTTCTCAGATGAATCCCACTTTCATATAGATGGTTATGTGAACCAAACATAATTGTCCTTATTGGAGCTCCGAGAATCCACACCTGTAACACAAAAAACCACTTCACTATTGAGTTAAGTGAGAAATCATTGGACATGGCTTTTTCGAAGATAGCCAGTAAACCGTACCACAGCTGTAAATTCAGAACGCTACACAGCCATGCTAAGAATTGTTTGGGCCACAGCTGCAAAACTTGCTCGGCTACAACTTGAATACGTGTTTCCAACAGGATGGAGCGACTGGATATACATCGAACGTAAGCATTGAAATGTTAAGAAATGCCTTCTCCGAAAAGTTGGTTTCTCGAAGAGGGGATATTTCGTGACCCCCTTATAGTCCCGACCTTACTTCAGCCGACTTTTTCTTATGGAAGCACCTTAAGAATAAAGTTTATTCTAACAGCACTCTGACAACGAATAAGTTGAAGGACAATCAACACATCCTTACCAAGGTATTCCAAAACCTAAGCGCACGATTGAATGAGTATCATCAACGCAAGGGCACCATTTATACGATTTGATATTTACCACATAAATTTCCATTGTCGATTTTCATGTTTCAATTAATAAATTGTGTTATTTAAAGGTATTTCAAGTTAAGCCATCAATGAATACGATTACATAGAAAATAGAGACTTCATTCTGCCTGACCCTGGAGTTTTATGTAGTCATATTCATTGATGGCTAAACTTTCATAAAAAAATTAAACAAAAAGTCCTTGATTCGAACTAGTAGACCGCTAAAGGGTTATGTAAAATCAAAGACAACTAAAAGCTTTAACCATTGTAACATGCACATATTTTAAAATACATATAAAAACGGTGCGTATGTTAAAAAATTTCTAGTATAACATTAAACGAAATGATTCTAATAGCACAACCAGACATTTTAATTACTGATTAATAAAATAGGTTTAAAACAGGTTCACAGTGTTTACATTTACATTATATTTTAGAATTATACCATTATTGTTTGGAACATAAGAACATATAAAAAGATTATATTTTATAATGTGACAATTTAAAAGTTGCTACACGCCAAAAAAGACTTTCTAACTTTAACCGAAAAGCTTTATTACTGCACGACAATTGCCGAGTTTATCAAGTTCAAGATACACCAGTCCGACCTAGCTTCATCTAACCATTACCACCCGTCTTCAAAAGCTGGAAAAACACTTGCAAGAACACCGATTTATTTTAGTTGAAAACCAGTCATTTCCGACTTTTTTGAAGAGTTACTGAAAGAAAAAGCCTTTCTTTAAGGCTATCGTGTTATTGGAGAAGCGTTGTACTAAGTGTGTAACAGTTTAATGTTCATAGATATGTCTAATAATAAAATTTTGTGTTTTCTCTAAATCCTTCTTTCCTTGTTATGCTGCTTTAATTTTAATCTTCCATCGTATCAAATAAAGTTGATTTTATTACATTTTATTTGTCTTTTAAATGCAACAAGATCTTTATGTATACCTTTGTGACGACACTAATTGCTTAGAAATGCATGTATTACAGGCATATATATGAGGCAATGGAGCGTTTCTATAAAGAAGACTGGGATGATTCCTTTAGTCAGGTATCAAAACTATTGTCGAAACATTTGTTATGGCGAAATGATATGGGAATGATATACTGGATGAAAGTATTGCTGCTATATATACATCCAGTTCTTGTATTATTTGGTATAACAAATCATCTGCTTTATATCTTAGATTCAGGTACGTTATATTAATAGATATTCTAATAAGTTTCTCAGACACATCCACAATAGTAACGCCAACCATATTGTACGATTCAGAAGTGTTTACGTTGTCATATGAAATTTTACTATGAAATCCAATTGTTGTTTTACCAGATTGCCATAGTGAAGACATAGATGTTCAAAACTATTACCGTGAAAATATCCAGAAGTTTCCAGGATCTGCCCTAATATTTACCGATGGATCCAAAACATCTGGTTCCGTAGGGTGTAGCATATACTGTGAATCGACGACATCCAGTTTCGTTTTTAAGCTACACAAAGAAACCAGCATATGTACGGCAGAAACAGTAGCAGTTATCAAAGCTCTTGAAATGGCCATGGAAATAGCATCCCATTCCAAATTTATAATAATAACCGATAGCAAGTCGTTACTCTTGGCTCTGAAGGAGCCCTCTAATGTATTCAAGGACCCACTTATAGGCATTATTAGATCCAATTACCTGAACTTAGTGAGGGCTGGAAAAACGGCTATATTTATGTGGATAAAAGCACATGCACATATCAAGGGCAATGAAGAAGGAGATAAACTGGCAAAAAATGCAGCAATAATAGGAGAGAGTTGCAATATCCTCTTAACGAGAGATCTTCTTCCTACCTGTAAACGCCACATGATGTAAGAATGGTCAGACTAATGGAGCGAACAACAAGCCATAGTAAAAAGTAAATTTCAGCAAATATTTCCCACCTTGCCTTCTAAATCGATCTCAGAAATAGTCCCTACTAACAGAGTAATATACATAACACTTGCTAGAATCATCGTAGGGCATGGTGCCACCAAAAAGCAGCTATTTAAAATGGGGTTGGCAGACAATCCACTGTCTAGTTGTGATGGGTGTGTGTGATATTAATCATATCTTTTTTAATTGTAAAAAACATATCCACGCATGTAACAATCTAATTAAAATGTCTTGATCAAGGAGTTTCACTACCATTGAATATAGCATATTTGTTGCATGTAGCGTTTTATGTTGAAAAAGAAATGTTGGACATACTTTTGAACTTTATTAAGTGTAATAAACTACATGAGGTAATTTAGCTCAACTTAACAAGAGATAAAATTTTGTTTTGCTTTTTAAAGGAATTTTGTTGAAGCAATTGACATGATTGTTAATAGTCATATAGTTATAGTTTCCTTTTGTCTGTCTCTGTGTCTAACCGTGGTTCAGTCTAGTTTGTCTCAAATAAAATCGCCTTGGTGGACCCCTAGGAGTGAAGTTTGTGATTCCATGTCTTTTGTACTTAATTATAATCCTAGTTAAGAAGACTTAAACACATACACCTTACCCACAAAAACAAAATGTAAAGTATGATAGGTATAGTCTCTCTTCGTAAATTATTATTGGTTTATATGAAGTAAAGGTAACTTGAGGGTTTGTTTGCTGAGCTTGGTAGACGATAGCATAGAGAATTCCTTTTGTTTTTTATGTAAAACATCGTATTATAGTAGAGAGCTGAAGCACTAGTTGTTGACCTGAAGTGACCGTGGCTAAAAGAGCTTTGCTCGAGGCCAAAACACGTTTAAAAAAAGTTTCTCAGAAGGCGTTAAGCAAGTACCCAGATAGCACAAAGTGGTGCATAGGACGTCCATTGAATGTCGGTAACAAACATGACGGATATCATTTTAATGTCCATTTATAGTATGGCGGATATCCACTGAAATTCAATGGACTATCGTTTGTCACAACTTAGGGCACGGAAGATATGCCCATATAAGGACATCAAAAAGATATTCTAGAGTACATTCAAGGAATGACTTTGGACGTCCTAAGGACTACTAGTGGACAACCAGTTGACTAGGTTTTTCAAATATTTAATCGTCCTAACAATTACCATTGAACATCCAATAGACTACTATATCTGATCCTTTGAATGTCCAAGCGACTACCGTCGGATATCAGGTGGACTACTATGTCTTAATCTTTAGACGTCCCAAAAGTAGCACACTCATTTAGCTGATGTCATAGTTTAAAAAATAAACTTACTTAGGCTTAATTTAATGAAAATTAAAAAATATATATCCCAACTAATTAACCGCCACCATTTCTAAACTTAGTGCTTGTTTTTCTTCTTTTGAATCTCACCACGGTGTTGTCTTTTACAATGCGTACTGTTTTGAGTAGTCCTTTCTCCGTTTAAATAGTTTTATTTATATATTTTGTTTGATAAGGGGCCTATGACAAACCTTTTCAATTATGCATAAAGAATACTTGTAGCGAGTTCTTCGTAGCGAATTATTTAATTAAATAAATAGTAAATAGTAATTAGTTTATAATTTATTGTCAGGAATGTTACTGTATGTGGAATAGTATATAAGAAAAAAAGTTTAATGGATTTGGTTGTAATAGGACTTAAATGTTGCACGCAAATGTGCATATTGTTGTTTTGTTTCGAAAGAGGGCATTTCTGACCTCGAATTCAATTTATTCTGTATAACACTGATAGAGCAGCTTCTGTATCAATTTTCACAGAGCGTTCTACTACCTGTGTGTAGCGGGGAAAAGGCAAAATGCCGACCAAATATTCCCCTATTCTCTATTTTCTCTTGCTCAGCATTGTCCCGAAGTCATCAGTTATGAAGGACAGGATAGATGGAGGAGTAACTTGTGAATCAGCCCACAATATCATATCGATATAATCCGTAGCAGAAAAAAATATTTTTGGAGGCTTAAACACTCTGGTAGGTGTAGACTTGCTGCATTTTCTTGTTTGAATTATTCTACTGACGGGAAATTTTCTAGTGTGTATTCGATTGCCTGAAATCATTGTTAAAGGCAGATTTTCCTGTGGCCGAAAAAAACATTTCTTTCTAACACGGGATTGATATTATTGACTTCAGTTTATTAGGTAAGTACACTTGGAGAATCTAAATCACTACAACACATCTCTTTAAAGACCTGACGATCGTTGCACTAACAAAGTTAACATCATCAGGGGATGAAAATTTTTTCGTCCTCTAATGATTGTTAGTGAAACGATCGCTGGGTCTTTAAAAAGGTGTGTTGTGCTTTGAGTTCTACAAGTGTACTTATGAGTGCTCATTACAGGCTTCAATCTTCACTTAGTCATTTAGTAGGTATCGAGAAAAACTTATCAAGTTGAAAAAGTGAGAAGCTCCCATCTTGCAAAGAGGATTTCTTTTCATTTCGAATCATACAGGAGCGTAAATTTTGCACCAAAAGTTTCAACTTTTTCTCTGGATACTGGGTCGAAAGGTGTGGTCTTGGAAATTCGATTGGCCGTAGCAAGCCAACGAGAATGCGCTAACTTTCCTGGATCTCAGTTAGCGAGTTCTACAGGAAAAATTCCAAAAACCGCTGCTTGGTAGATCCCAAATAAGTATTTTTTGCATTGACACTGGTACAACAACTGTCACCAGATTTTTTTCACAGCTGGATTTTCCCGATAGGGATGGAGTACTCTTGGAGTTCAGAAGTGCAACCATCTAGACTAGTAAACAAATACCCTAGTGACAATCCATTTACGTGTAAATGGCAAAAGAACCACTGAAGCTGTTTACCTAGTTCAAGAAATCGAATCACGCACTTCTTGCAGCTCGTGTTGGTAGCTGTTTCATTACAACCAACGCAAACAATATCCTCAGAATCCAAACCGTCGCTTGCCCTAAAACTTACAGCCTTAGGCTTTATCTGTCCCAGTAGGTGGTAAAACATGGCCTAAGTAAAAAAAAATGCTGGTTCCGAAATGATAGGAATATGTTCTTCCATTCGTACCGTGGAATAAAAACGCCTGTCATCAAAATATATACTCAGCGCGTGGTGGCTTTTATGTTTGATCTCTCTAGAGCGTTTGATACACTAAATCCGCAACTGCTTGGGAACAAACTGCAGTGCCAGGGTGTTCGGGGCCCAGTTTGCGACTGGCTGCTCTCATTTCTAACAGGCAGGCAACTGGTAGTATCGGTGGATGGAGTGCAATCACGACCTTTTGATGTACAGCTTGGCACTCCGCAAGGAAGTGTTTTGGGCCCGTTGTTGTTTGTCTTTTATGTGAATGATCTACCTGAAGATATTGGGGAACGGAGGTTGTTCATGTACGCTGACGATACGACAGTGGTTGTGTCGGGGTCGGATGCACATGAGGTTAGCCGGAAGGTTAACTCGTTACTTGATGGGTTCGATAAGTGGTTTGAAGCCAATCACCTCCTTATAAATTACCAGAAAACCGTATCTCTTGAATTTAGAGCTCAGCAAAAGCAGGGAATCAACCTTGATTTTCAGGGCACTGTAGTGTCTCAGGCCACAAGCGTGAGAGTATTAGGGGTAACTATTAACCAGCATCTTTCATGGAAAGAACATATTGAGGTTGTGTGCGGTAGGCTTAATCAGACCCATTTCCTAATATTTCGATTAGCAGACCAAAGCTTTGATGACTGTCTACTACTCGGAAGTTTATTCCTTGATATCTTACAACATTCTTGCTTGGGGACAGTCGGTTGAGGTGGAAAGAGTTTTTATACTGCAAAAAAGAATAATAGAATGATTTTTGGTATGAGAGTAACCCAATCTTGTAGGGCGCTTTTCAGGGACACAAAAATAATGACGCTAACATGCGTTTACCTATATAAATTGTTGAATTATATTCATGATGTCAGAGATAGCCTAACAAGGTAGTCTGAGATGCACTCTTAGTCCACTCGCGACGTGAATCAGTTCTGTAGAATGATCTACAGAAAGTTGTCCTTTTTTGCGGGGGTGGATCTATATAACAGGTTGCCGGAAAGCAATTCAAAATGTGAATGAATTTAAAGCATACGTAACCAATAATTGCTATTACTCCATTGCTGAGTATTTGTCTGATACCCGTGGGGCATTTTATTGTGTTTGTTTGCTTGAAATGTTTTCTAGTTTGTTTTTTACATTTGTTTCCATAGTTTTGTTTTTATTTTAATAATTGACGTGCTTAACCATTAGTATGGAATTAAGGCAAAATAAATTATTGACTATTGACTATTGACTATACTTGTCATTTCAACCAAAGACAGTATTCCTTGTGATGTTTCCTTGATTTTGATAATGCTCTTTTAACTGTATTGTTATCAAGATGAGACTCCTCTTCTCAGGAGTAACAACCCCAGTATCTTGCAGCACGGCAGAGGCAATTGCAGCTACTGATCAATTTCATAGTCCGTATTGATAGCATTGATATGTGTGTGGTGGTCTTATAATCTAAGTTATTTGAAAGTTAAGTTTTAAAAGTGTCTGGGTAGTTTCCTTTCCTTTATATTTTTGCAAATTTTCTGTTACTCTTTGTTTGATAGCATCAATTATCATATTTCTATTAGATCACTGGTTGCCGAGGAACTCCTGCTCTAATGCTAGTACTTTTAGTGAATTTTCTTAAAAAAAATTCACTAATGAGGAGATCCCGACTTTTGAATTTTGAAAAAATTTCTTCAAACGAGCGCTAATTAGGCCCCCCAGAAAACATATCCGGGGTCAGTTTCAATTTTTATATGTTTATATATATATATATATATATATATATATATATATATATATATATATATATATATATATATATATATATATATATATATATATATATATATATATATATATATATATATATATATATATATATATATGTATCACACCGATAACTCAAAAAATAATGGGCCGATTTTGATCAAATTTGGTGAAAAAATTCCTTTTGCAAATGGCTTGGATGAGTTCGTTAGTCAGGAAAATCTGCCCAGGTTTTCCCGAAAATTTTTGTGTTTTCTTTCGAAAAAAATTTATATCTCGGGAATTTACAAAGTAGGGGCAACCAAATTTGGTACGCAGGTTTACATCCTTATAGGTAAGTTATCTGCCAAAATTTAGCTATGTAGGTCAAAAGACAAAAAAGTTATAGGCATTTAAAAATAAATAAATTGGGGTTTTCCTCAAAACGTCAAAGTGGCGATTTAAAATGTCAAAATTGGGACCATTTAGGCAAATAACTTAAATCTAATACGGGCTATAGAAATAAAATGTCTCAAGAAGGATGTTTTACAAACCCTAAAGTCTTAGTTTCAACCGTCATAGTCCTTCATTTTACTAAAATATTTGCAGAAAATTCATTTCAAATAGACCCTTTCTCTGATGCTTGACAGTAGCCTTAGCTATAGAGTTTATCATTTAATGGTATATAATTTTTGTCGAATTTTCGTAAAAAATTAATAAAGCTCAATATATCCGTTATTATATAAGATATGAAGAAAACTTGTATATATTAATTATAGGGTGTCTTGAGCTACATCTTGAAATAATATTTCTGCAATCACAGGGTGGCCCATAAGTCGTTGGTGATACAAATTTCCTTTTTTTAATCAAACACGCCTTATGTTATTGCATTTTTGCATTTCCATCGAAATATAATGCATATTTGTAAGAAAATAAATTCTGGACGCAGCAAGTGCGTTATGGTAGCGAATTTTGATCAAATGTTTTATATTTGAACAGCTCAATTTGCTATTAACCTATAAGGTTGACCAAGAAACGTGTTTTTTCGGGAACATTTGAAGTTTACTTTTGGAAATTTTTGTACATTTTCACACAATAAAGTTATTTTAATGGAACATGGCACATTGTTTTTACTATATAGGTTATACTGGTAACCAAATTTGATGCCTGCTTTCTTAAAAAAACACACATATTTGTTATTAAAAAGATTTTTATGAAAATTCACTACCATAACGCACTTGCTGCGTCCCGAATTTTTTAGATTTTAGCCGGTGCAAAAGTTTTAGGTATCGCGGTTCCAAGCTGCAGTATCTAGCAATCTAGATACAGCTTAAGTAAAATTTGCAACCTTTTCGTCATATTAACTGTTTTTTTTTTGTTTTTTTTAATTTCGACAACACACCACGAGGGATTACTGCCTAAATACTATCGTACCGTGGGTGTCGACAAGGAGGAAAGGGGCAACTTGTTAATTCTGGACTTTGGAGGTTCGGAGGAGAAGGAAAAACATGTGCCGGCAAAGAATTCCATAACTTGGAAGTCCTCGGGACAAAAGAGCGGGCATAACAAGATGTTCTATGTCTGGAGACCTGGACAGTAAAAGGGTGCATTCACTCTGTTCCCCTGGCAGATATGTTGGTGGCAGTAGGTGGAGGAACTATGGAAGAAAGCTCCTCTGAGCACTGCCCGTGCAGATATTTATAAAAGAGAGAGAGGTCACCAACGGCACGTCTGTGGGGAAGGGATGGCAGCCTTTGGGTGAGTGTAGGGTCACCGATGAGACGTATAGCTCTCTTCTGAATGGAGTCCAGGATAGCGAGTGTAGAAGCGGCAGCGGCACCCCAGATGTGGGGACAGTATTCGAGGTTTGGCCTTATTTGTAAAGTATATAAGGTATAGAGATTAGCTGGTGAAAAGTATTTGCGAGCCCGGAAGAGGAAGCCTAATTTCTTAGCAGCCGATTCTGCAATTGAAGTGACATGTTGGTGCCAATTGAGACCTCGATCCACAGAAATACCAACAAGTAAAAAGGACTCATTACTGTGGATAACTTGGTTGTTCATTGTGATGGGTCTAGGGCTGGTGTATCTCTTATGAGTAAGACAGCAAGACTGAGTTTTGGTGGGGTTGAATTGTACAAGATTTATACTTCCCCAGTCTAATATTCTTTGGAGATCCACGGAGACAGAATCCTCCATGAGTCTGCGATCCTCATCTAGTTGGGCTAAAGAAACAGGCTTAGGATATTGTATATTTGAGTGGGTGCTGTCGTCCGCGTAACTGTGAATTGGGTTGGATGTGCTAGAGAGGAGGTCATTGATGTGTAGAAGAAACAAAGTAGGGGCTAAAGCTGAACCTTGAGGAACTCCTGCATTAATTGGATATAGTTTAGAGGAATGACCATCCACGACAACAGAAATGCTCCGGTTGGAGAGGAAATTTGCTGTCCAGGTACAGAGTTTTGGTGGTAGGCCATAGGCCGGGAGTTTATTAAGCAGCGCTGCGTGCCAGACCTGGTCGAATGCTTTGGATATATCTAGAGCGACAATCTGGGATTCACCGTGTAGTTCCATAGACTTGTACCAAGAATGGGTGACAGAGGAAAGGAGGTCGGCAGTTGATCTGCGCTGACGGAATACTGTCTATCGTGAATTAGGCTGTGTTTTTCGAGAAATTTTAGTAATTCGGTGTTTATATACTTTTCCATCACATTAGAGACGACTGAAAGGAGAGAAATGGGCCTGTAGTTGCTAGGAAGCGCTTTGGATCCTTTCTTGGGGACGGGTTGTACTCGAGCAGTTTTCCAGTTACTAGGGAATATGCCTCTATTGTAAGATGTCTGAAACAGACGAGTCAGGACAGGAGCAAGTTCTGGTGCACATTTTTTGAGAACAATTGCTGGGATATCGTCAAGGCCAGAGGCTTTCTTGGTATTAAGAGAAGAGAGCATCTTTCGTACCTTTTTAGTTTTGAAAATGATATCCGTCATTTTGTGCGCGACATTGGGGACTGTTGGTGGTTGAACATTTGGAGGTGGGTTAAGAGTAGAATTGGCGGCAAATAACGAGGCAAAAAGTTCAGCCTTGCCCAGGGCGGTAGAAACAATTTCGTCCCCTGAGACAAGAGGTGGGAACGTGCTCTTGCAGAAATTATTCCCTATAGATTTAGCAAGAGTCCAGAAGGGTTTGCTGCCGTTGGAGCTTAAGAGGACTTTGTTTTTGATGTGGTTATTAAACGAGTTTTTTGCCTCAGAAAGAATGCGGACATAGCGGTTTCTTGCGTCGTTAAATGCTTGACGGTTTTCTTGACTGGGATTGTGTAGAAGCGTTTTGTGAGCTTTGACCTTTCCAAGTCTGGCCTTGTCACAGGATTTAGAGAACCAGGGCTTTTGAGTGGTTGAAGAGGTTTTCTGTGTACGTGGAATAAATAATTCCATGGCAGCTTGGATAATTTCGGTGACGCTTTGTGAGATATCAGAGGGGTCAGGATGAGGGAAGTAGACAGACGCCCATGGAAATGAGGAAAAGTAATCCCGCATTTCGTCCCAGTTTGCGGAGTTGTAGTGCCAAACGATACGTGGGTGTGATGATTGTGTGACCTCGGGTTGCATTGTGCAGGTAGCAGTGACCATGCCGTGGTCTGAACGACCAAGGGGGGGGGGTGACTGATATCTTGTAGCATTCAGGTTTTGTAGTAAGAAGGAGATCCAAGGGATTTGAGCTGTGTGTTGGGATACGAGGAAAGTAAGTAGGTTGCTGAACCATATTGGCTAAAGAATTGCTGACTGCAAAGGCCTCCGCTGCTCTCCCTTGTGGATCGGTTTTGGAAGATCCTAGCCATTCCTTATTATGGACATTGAAGTCACCAAGAATGGTGACCTCGGAGGAAGGATATTCAGAAATCAGATGGTCGATTTTTTCAGAAAGGTAGTCAAAGAGCTGGACAAGGTTGTTGTCAGAAGGTGACCGGTAAATGCAACAGATGAATTTAGTCGCAGCCCTGAAAGAGAGTTTAATCCATAGAATGTCTTTTCTTCCAGCTTCTAAATTGGGAAGTCTGGTGCAGGGTAGATTGCTACGGACGTATGCGCACACGCCCCCATGCAATCTAAAGGAGGTAAGGAGCTCATACCCCGGGAAATTAAGGTGATTAGTGGCTGTTTTGGCACTGATTTGGGTTTCGGTAAGAAAGAGGAGTTGGGGCCTATTAGCCTGGAGAAAATGGTGGACGGAATTCAGGTTAGAATTTAGGCCAGATATATTGGAGAAGGATATGTTAAATCTTGATGTTGGCGCCCCTTGTACACCCCTCTCCCGGAGATCCGAATGGAGGGGTATTTTACTTCCGGAATCTTTTGTACAATAAGGAGCCATCATCATTTTTGTTTATAAAGGAAACCGACTCATACACCGGAACCGGAAACGTCCGTTGGGACTTCACCGGCCCCTTGATGCATGGGGTGGTACCTCCTCGGGCGTGAAAAAAATCCTCAACTGTCACGTAAAGGAAAATTCCACTACCACCTGCTAGTTGCTGTATCCCTATCCAGGGGCCCTTACAAGGTGCAACCGTCCGGGCCAGACGGATCCTGGTTTTTTAACGTGGTTGTTACTCCACCCACTCCTTGCTATAAGTCATAAGTTTTTAACATGTTAAAAACTCGGATGTGGCTTACTGTAGGAATTGAAGCAGATTCCCATATTTGTCCAATTTCTTTCACAAGCAACTTTTCGGGGGTTGTTTTCCATTAATTGTCTTTCAGATTTTTTATTGTGTAGAGAATAAGCTATAATGGTATTCTACAAACTAAATAACGCGCGTTAATTGCTTCTAATAAGTTAAAACGATTTTATTAGTAATAAAGTACAACTTTAGTAAACGAGTGGATTTTTTTATAATTCAAATGCAAATAGAGAGCCAAAAGTACTATCAAAGAATTTTTTATATATTTTTTAAGACATCAGCTAGTGAATGCGCCACTTTTGAGTGCTTCTACGAGAACAAATTTAAAAGAAAAAATCTCTGGACGCAGCAAGTGCGTTATGGTAGCGAATTTTCTTTAAAATATTTTTAATAGCAAATGTCTTTCTTTGATAAAAGCAGGCATCAAACTTGGTTGCCGATATAGTAGAAACAATGTACCATATTTCATTGAAATAAATGTATTGTTTAAAAATATATAAACATTTTTCAAAAGTCTAGATGCAGCAAATGTGTTATGGCAGTGAATTTCCATAAAAATGTTTTTAAATGCGAGCCGGCATCAATCTGATTACCGGTATAGCCTATGTGGTAGAAACAATGTACTACATTTTATCAAAATTACTTATGGTTTGAAAATATACCAAAAAAATTCGAAAATAAACTTAAATGTTGGTTTTCTATCCAACAAAGCTTACGTTAATAGCAAATTGAGTTGTTGAAATTTGAAGGATTTAATGAAAATTCGGCAAATTTGCAGATTAGCTCCCGAACGCTTTTCAACAAATTGTTTTCAGAAACATTACTAGGACCCCACCTGGATGCACAAACCACAAGAAAAATTTCTTGTTCACACCCCCCAAGGAAGTTATGGGACTGGGAGTGAAAAGGGGTGGTGTGCGGGGTAGGCTTGGTTTAAGGGGGATATGGCTTCAAGATGTGAAAAAGACAGCTTTCAAGCCCGCTTTATTCGAATTTTCTGCTCATATTTCCTTTTTACTACCTACCCCGCTCAGCACCCCTACTCACTCCTGGTCCCGTAACTTCCTTGGGGGGTGTGAACAAGAAATTTTTCTTGGGGTTTGTGGATCCATGGGGGGATGGGGGCAGGTTTCTGAAAACAGTTTTTTGAAAAACGTTCGGGAACTAAACTGCAAATTTACCGAAAATTCGCTACCAAAACGCACTTACTGCGTCCAGATTTTTTTCTTACAAAGGCATCATATTTCGATAAAAAATGCAACAATGCATTAACGAATTCGTTCCACAAAAATTAGCTAAAACAAAATTATACACCCCTACTCACTCCTGGTCCCGTAACTTCCTTGGGGAGTGTGAACAAGAAATTTTCCTTGGGGTTTGTGGATCCAGGGAGGTGGGGGCCTAGGCAGGTTTATAAAAACAGTTCTTTGAAAAGCGTTCGGGAGATGAACTGCAAATTTACCAAAAAATCGCTACCAAAACGCACTTACTGCGTCCAGATTTTTTCTTACAAACGCATCATATTTCGATAAAAAATGCAATGTTCCATAAAAATTATCTAAAAAACATTATGCACGCATACTCACTCCTGGTCCCGTAACTTCCTTGGGGAGTGTGAACAAGAAATTTTTCTTGGGGTTTGTGGATCCAGAGGGGGGCCTAGGCAGGTTTCTGAAAACAGTATTTTGAAAAGCGTTCTGGAGCTAAACTGCAAATTTACCGAAAATTCGCTACCAAAACGCATTTACTGCGCCTAGATCTTGTTCTTACAAACGCATCATATTTCGATAAAAAATTCAAAAATGCATTAAAGAATTTGTTCCACAAAAATTAGCTAAAAAAAAATTATGCACGCCTACTCACTTCTGGTCCCGTAACTTCCTTGCGGAGTGTGAACAAGAAATTTTCTTGGGGTTTGTGGATCCAGGGGGGGGGCTAGGCAGGTTTCTGAAAACAGTGTTTTGCAAAGTGTTCGGGAGCTAAACTGCAAATTTACCGAACATTCGCTACCAAAACGCATTTACTACGCCTAGATCTTTTTCTTACAAACGCATCATATTTCGATAAAAAATTCAAAAATGCATTAACGAATTTGTTCTACGAAAATTAGCTAATAAAAATATACACCCCTATTCACTACTGGTCCCGTAACTTCCTTGGGGAGTGTAAACAAGAAATGTTTTGGGGGAATAAGGGTGCTGTGCGCGGTAGGCAGGGTTTAAGTGGGATATGGCTTCAAGATGTGAATTCGAATTTTCTGCTCATATTTCCTTTTTACTACCTACCCCGCTCAGCACCCCTACTCACTCCTGGTCCCGTAACTTCCTTGGGGGGTGTGAACAAGAAACTTTTCTTGGGGTTTGTGGATCCAGGGGGGGGGGTTAAAAACGTTCGGGAGCTAAACTGCAAAATTCGCTACCAAAACGCACTTTTCCTTGGGGTTTGTGGATCCGGGGGTGGGGGGTGTCTAGGCAGGTTTCTGAAAACAGTTTTTTGAAAAGCGTTCGGGAGCTAAACCTCAAATTTACCGAAAATTCGCTACCAAAACGCACTTACTGCGTCCAGATTTTTTCTTAGAAACGCATCATATTTCGTTAAAAAATGCAGAAATGCAATAACGAATTTGTTCTACGAAAATTTGCTAAAATAAAATTATACACCCCTAGTCACTCCTAGTCCAGTAACTTCATTGGGGAGTGTGAACAAGAAATTTTCCTTGGGGTTTGTGGATCCGGGGGGGGGGTGTCTAGGCAGGTGCCTGAAAACAGTTTTTTGAAAATCGTTCGGGAGCTAACCTCAAATTTACCGAAAATTCGCTAACAAAAGGCACTTACTGCGTCCAGATTTTTTCTTACAAACGCATCATATTTCGACAAAAAATTAAAAATCGTATTAACAAATTTGTTCTACAAAATTTAGCTAAAAAAAATTATGCACTCCTACTCACTCCTGATCCCGTAACTTCCTTGAAGGGTGTGAAGAAGAAAGTTTTCGTGGGGTTTGTGGATTCAGGGGGGGGCCTAGGCAGGTTTCTGAAAACAGTTTATTATAGCGGACGAGCCCTGAGTGAGGAATAAAATCAACCTAATTAACGACATGTTAACTTTGAGTGAAGAAGAAACCCTAAATACATAATTACATAATTCTGAGATGGATGTTTCAATCGACGATATTTAAGAAATGCCGAAAACACCAACGCGAAAGGGTAATCGACAAAGCGAACGGGTTAGCTTTGTAATTTCGTCATCCGTTTATAAAAAAAAATGGAAGACAAAATGCAAGTGAAAGAAAATAAAGAGAAGAAGAGGGAAGATAATAGAAAAAAAAGATTGACCAAGTCCAAAGAGAGTACGAACGGCGCATCTAAAGCCATTGCAACAAAATCAAAAAATTATCTTAAAACTCAGACACTCAAAGATGAGTCTTCCAAAAATGATGAACCATCTGCACCACCACTTGCCGATAAGCTGGGAAAGTGTGGCTTATCAACAGCGAAAATGAATCATGTAAGAAATTTGAAAGATAGTTTGTGTGAAACTGATGTGCATAATAACACAGTATTAAAGGGATTGTGTTTTCATTGTGCAAATAATATTTGTATAGCAATAAAGGAGTAAAACGCACAACCTGTACGAGAACATATCATATAATGTGCTTGAAAAAAAGGGGTACTTACAAAAATGACTTTGTTTGTCAAACTTGTATCATCAAAAATACGGTTAATAAATAATAACCAGAAATGTTTTTTTTTTGCAATTATTTGAGTTAATAAATGTTTACCTTTAGTTTCAAAAACGCAATTTTAATTACACCTAGTTAAGTAAATAAAGTAGAGTCTGTTTAAAAGTAAATTGATGATAGTGTGGAAGGTGTGAGGGACACCTTCGGTGTTTGCTCACCCAGTAGGGCGTCATACTGGTAGAGGCGTTGGGTTTAGGCCCAGGTTACGTAACCACAACACGGTTATTTGTTTGCATCGATGGATTTCGGTAGGGATGCAGCTGAGCTCGCTCTAGGTATCCATTGCACCTACTCCCGTCGATAACTGTATATTGGAGAGGACTCATCGTAGAGAATGCTCCGATGCGTCCATTGCACTTCTCAGTATCCACGGTGGTACCGTTGTTGCATTTTTGGTCAATCTGGTAGCTTCACCGAGACACTGTGGTCAGTTCACCCGTTGGTCTCATTGCACGTGTCAGTCCCAGTGTAGGAGTTGGGCTACTTGTAGAAGGGCACACCCTGGAGTGTGCATCATGTGCCCATTGCACTTCTCGGTACCCAACTCTGACAGTTACGAGCACTCTAGGTGAGGCATTGAACTGTGCCTCATTGCACACCTGGAAACTGGCACTGACCTGGTGACGGATATGGCACCCAATTAAACACACAAGCTAAACTATTGGTTAAGTAATTATTATTATTTGAGTAATTATTATTTGAGTAACTATCGTGTGAGTAACTACTTGAGTAATTATTGCCTGAGTAATTATTGTTTGAGAAACTGATTGTTGAGCAGTTAGAGACGATGTTGAGAAGCAGTTCCGAGGCACTGATGTGCGCTGTTGAGAGATTATGATGTGGCTCAGTGTAGCCTTGAGTAGGAACTGTTGTTAATGTTGAAGTTGCTAAGTGGAGCATTACGTGAAAACTGCTCTTAATTTTGAGTTGCTCAGTTTAGTTCTGAGTATAAATAGTCATTGATGTTGAGTCGCTCAGTGGAGCGTGTAATTGGTAATTGTTTGATGAACTAATAATTGAATGCCCGTCGTATATATGTTAGGTTGTGCTTTAGATGAACAATGGTGTGTTCCGGTATTATTTTAATTACAGGTTAGTGATGTTGTTACTGGACACTTTTGGCACCCTCTCGCCCGACTCATTACGCCCGTACATTAAGGCTTCGTCATCATTCTGACGAGTTATAAACCTTTTGCCTTTTGGATGATTACTCTTAAGTAGATAACACAACTGCTAAGTAATATATCGACTGGTGATTGATTGTTGAGCTATGTAATTATATTATGAGACCGTTAGTCGATTATTATTATAATAGGTTACTTCTATTGTTTACTAAGAGGGTTGTAACCTTGTGTCATCGAAGGGTTGCGTTCACTATTATTCAATATATATATGGAAAAAACATACCCCACAGATATCCTCCTTGGCAAATTTTTTCTACAAGCTAAAATAATCTTTTGATAAAGGACAGGTTTATATTATTAAGATTTATATTTTATCTCGTTTTTCGTATTATCAAAGTGTACCTCCTTAAAATGTATGAGTAGCCAGATCTTAACTTCTAACCAGTATTATATTTTTTAGATCCTGAAAACACGGAGGTTATTCTAGAAGATCTTGTCCAGGTAACAATTCATGTATCATTCCTTACGGTTATATTTATATTCATAATACAATTGAAAGGCTTTATGCAGATATCATATGACAACTTTATATGTTATGAGAATGAGAGACCTCGTTTAGCTAAAGACGATTTGAAGAAACAACACTTTATTATCAAATCATCGTATATTTTGGTAAACTTGTTGAGTGTATCTTATTGCTTTATTAAATATATAAAAATACAGTCATATGTTGTTTTATATGATAACAAATGTCACACGATTTACGAGCTGGCTGTGAACATGAAGCTACCAATATGTGTAGATAATTATTTACTAACAAATTTTCTGTTTGTATGGCAAATTTTCGCTGGATATTATTTAAATACTAGTATTGCTGTATTATCTATTGGAGTAGCTCAGGCTATTGAATGTGGAAAGATTCGAATGAGACATCTGATAACGTTGCTTAATGAGTTTCCACATTTAAATGAGAGAAATGTTCGCAAACATCTATTTAACTGGGTCATTTATCATAATAAGCTATTAAGGTATGTATATAGATTGAACTGAGTAGAACAACCTCATATACACACACATACATCTAAGATACAAAAGAAACCATTCAAAAGAAATGTAAATGTAGAAATAATATAAAAATTCTTACCGAACGTTGTAACGGTCCTTAAAAATTAGAAAGTCAGGAGGTCCTTAAACGGGATGACCGTTCAAGATATTAAAAGGAATAGGACCTATAAAAGACCGAGTGTATTTATTTGGTTGTTATTTGCGAGGGATATGTTACGATTGACCTCAACCTAAATTAGATGTGAAGATAAATAAATACTTACTCCTCTTTTAAATTGCTCTGCACGCAGTTATAGATTTATGAGATCTCCAAGTCACAACACTGTTACAGGTATTAATTTATTTGAAGAAGTCTAGGTAGTAGCTATAAAAAATTTTAATCTGCGCTGCTAAAAGAATTATAAAGTTCAGGGAGGCATTGTTGTTCAATTAAACAGATGTTAAAAAATATATACCTAAATTTATTGATAACGATTATTGAGCAAATAAATCAAATTAATACTTCTCGTGAATTAAAATATACAATACATTTCACAGAATAAGAAAACAAACATCAAATATCACCAGAAATAAATTAGGTATTGCATATGATAAAAACAGTGGGTATTGTTACAAGAAATAAACAATTTTTTGCTTGTGCACACGAAAGAAATTAAACATTACTCATTACTAATACGAAACTAAAAATAAAACATCACTTATTAATATTATTGTTTTTCTGTCAAAACTACTGATTGTCAAAATTTTAACACGTTTGAAAGTAATTTCTAGATACTGTCCTGATCAGGTTGGTTTTTATTCTACGAAAGAAATTAGCCAAGAGAAGCTCCGTCAACTTCAAAGTCAAATGGTATATACTGATTATAAATATAAAATTTGAGATACTTTAAGTTAGATAATTCATTGATAAAAACATTGATCTTACATAACACAGGAAAAGTTCTGAATCTACATTACCGGTAAGATTTGGAAAAATAGATACAAAATACAGTTATTTTTAAAACGCAATCTCACTGATAAAATAAAATTTAATTTAATTTCACTTTATTAAAGTTCATATTGCAAATTGATTGAGGGAGTCTATTTGACGTATGTAAGTTTAAGAGATCAACACACAGATAAATTGTAAAATGACTCACCAGGGCTGGGTTATGTTTAATGGCAGCACTTCCTAACACCTGTTGGTTTTGCAGCTATTACACAGGTAGATGTCAAGCATCAGGGCCCTAGACAGGCTCTTAATTTGTCCCCAGAGAAATGTCAGGAGATGGTGAAGAACACTTCAAAGGGTAATGACTAGACGAAATATTACGTACCATCATAACGCAAACGTAGTATGGTTAAGCCTTACTTTGAACATATAGCTGTGCAGATAACGTCATCGGTAGAAAAATGCAACTGAGGCTTTCAGTGTTAAAAATATATCGGAAACTATACAAAATTTACCAACGTTGAAAGCTGATTGGCTAAAGAGATCGAAAAACTTTAGATATGCACTTGAAACTGCGTTATAAACTTCACTGCACCGGAGTAATAAAGCGTCACTGTTACGTTTACTTAAAAACGGGTTATTAATTTTTACGAAAATCGAGATCAAACATTTGTTTGCACCATTATTCAAAGCGATATTTACGGTAAAAGATTCAACCCTTTCTGGGTTAAAAATGGTCACCGCACTTTTTGGGGTGTTTATTAGTTGCTTGCTGACGACAATACCCCTTCCTTACTTATCTTATGACGCGTCATTTTTAACGTCTTTGTCGTTGAGACAAAGACAGATAGATAGGACCTACCTTGAGAGTACAATGGACTCGGTCCAAACACAGAACTTACCTTAAAACAACAATGGACTGGCCCAAAAGAATTGCATGATGACTATTGCATGACATCATCCTTTTTCAAGAAGCAATAATATGATGTTTTTCCTTAATGAGAATATTCCGTCTTTTATTATATATATATATATATATATATATATATATATATATATATATATATATATATATATATATATACAGGTACTTAAATAGTATTGCACCAACTGGGATTATGCAGAAACGGTTTGACATTTGGTGAGGTTATATGAATACCAATATTTTGATGTAAGTTTCTGTTGTTCTGTGTGACTGGTGTTTGCTAGAGGCCGTCATCTTGAATTTTAAAATGACAAGCTATGTCTAATTATGTGGAATTAGGTAGGTAATTGATTTAGAAATACAATACAGTATATCATAAGGTTATTATTTCTAAACGCCAACACGCCTGGGTTTGACCTGATAAAAATAATGAAAATTAAAGGCTGTTTCTACCACACAATGCATTAATTTTTGACCCTACGCGTTTTGGGTTACCTGAACCACCTTCAAGGCCTAAAGACCAGAATATAAAAAGATGGTTGTCCGAAACTATGTTTCTGGTAGGTCTTACATGCGAGCATTGCACAGCAGCTACAGAAAGCGTAAAGGTCGAACAAAAGCTAATGTCAAACATCAAAACTAAACCCGAACGGCCATGCAAACTAAACTGACAGCATTGATTTCATTTTGTGATGGCTGTGCTAATTTAGCATTGACTCAAATGCATAATGTAGCATGTTCTATACTTATGTTGGTTGTTTGTAGAGATACATGGAAATTAATATGTAAACTGCATTTTTATCACAAATTTGGTTTAGTGATCCATAATCGTTATGAAGTAACTATTTCCACAAAGTAATGACCAAATATTCGCATAATGAACTTACTGAGATGGTCGTGTATATTGAATGCTGCGAAATCCAGAAGCGAAATGTGCATTATAAAAAGCTATCTACAAATGAGACAGAAAAAATAAATGATTCACGACTTGATTTTTTTCAAATAGAACAACACACTAAATTTTCTTACAATTTTAGAATCTACGTTTTATTCGAAATACATGTATCTATTATCGTGGCTCTTTGTAAAAATGCATGAAAATTTATAAGTAGGTAAACTCCGTTTATTATAACTTATAAGAAATTTAGTGATTCATGAATGTTATAAGGTAAATGTCATATATATATATATATATATATATATATATATATATATATATATATATATATATATATATATATATATATATATATATATATATATATATATATATATATATATATATATATATATATATGATATAAGTACAACAGCTTTATCTGTTTATGTGAAATCAGGTGTTTATAATTGACCATCCTTAAAGTCTGTTTTTTAATGTTACAGACTGCTGGACACCTCTAACGATACATTTTACTGGATATCAACTGTACTTTTTTTATGTACCTCTATAAATTTTGCCATTCTGGAGGTAGATGTTGTTATGGTAAGTTAAGATAAACTAAGTTTGTATAAAAGCAACACAGATGATTGTGGAAAATGGGACAGAAGTTTTTCCGTGTGTTTTATTGGATGTTGAAAATGGACCCGCCACTTGATTTTGTCGCCTATTCTATGTTTTTGTGGATAATAATTACCTACTTTCAAGTTTGGGCGCTTTCTAAAAAAACTCTAAAAAAATAGTTTTGGACCTTTTAAATATATTTTTTTGATTGCTACTAATTTCATACTAAAATCTCCACCGAAATAATTTAGAGTGTGCCGAGTATAAGACTGATTAGCATGAGAATTGTAATAGCCCTAAAAGTTACAAAGACTGTTGCATTACAAGCAAGGAGAGTAGATATATATATATATATATATATATATATATATATATATATATATATATATATATATATATATATATAGTTTATTCATTTAAATCGCGCCAGAGTTAAATTTTCATATGTATGCACACATATTTACATATATATGTAACATATACACAACCGATGCTAAAATATACAAATAAAAAATATAAAATTCACACCTAGCTGTATAAAAATGTCAAATGTAAAACACAACCATACACAGATTATCTTGTGTCTGCTAATGCTGATTGTCCAAGGATTCTTTTTTTAGTAATATGCTTTTCCAACCAGTACTTGCCTAAGGAAACTTTCAATTTTTTATCTGGTAATTCTTTCATATTGTCTGATATATATATATATATATATATATATATATATATATATATATATATATATATATATATATATATATATATATATATATATATATATATATATATATATATATATATATATATATATATATATATATATACATTTTGTAAATAGATTATCTTTTAATTTACTCCGTATTTCATTTGCAAATACGGAGTAAATTAAAAGATAATCTATTTACAAACTATTTACAAAAGAAAACAAAGTTATTCCGTTTACTAGAAATTATGTACAAAGTAGTTATGACGGACCAGGGGCAGATGGGGTTCTCTGACTTTAACAAATATATTTACGGATCATACGGAGGGTGGGTCACGCGACAACTTCTGCAACGGTCGGGGTCTTGATGCACAGTGCAGGGTAGCAAGAAATTCTATTAAAGGAAGTGACTCCCTGAAGGTAACGCAGGGGTGGCCAGAGGGAGGGCTGTTTTAACTGGAACCGATGGTACATTCACCACAACGATACCGACATATCCCTCTCCCTTAGTCACTTACCCTGGCGATCGCGGGGGAACCAGAACTCAGGGATGCAGTTCCCTAGTTCTGCAGGCCTGTCCGTAAACTCCGGATACCTGGGCCTAATGGAATCAAACTGAGCCACTTGGCTAATCTCACGGCTGCTACCTTGTGACCTGGTGCACCTGCTTTGACCGGGCCTTCCACCTTGATCCAATTTCGGAACTTAATAATAGCGGAATAGCGTAAAGCAATTACGCTAGCGGAATCTTCTCGGTCTCAACAGATCACCTACACAACCAACGAACGGCGGTGGAGCTACTGAACTCCTCTCAGTGTTGTTCCTGTCATGAGATTATAAGTGCTGAATTTAGGGACGTTTCGGTGCTAAATTTACGGTTTGAGTGCTATAATATCCCCAGATTTAATTGGAACCAAATTTAAGAGTAACTGTACGTTTTAAGGCTAGAAGGTCTCATGAAAGAGAGGGAAATTATGCACACTTATGATAATTAAACGATAATTAAGCCTAAAATTAAATATTTTATTCTTTTTTTTTTTGAAAATTAACAAAAGAAATAAGTGTCTGAAATAAATAAAAACAAATATATTCCCTTACAAAATAAAATAAAAATCCATAAACATTTGAGGATTTGACGTAACACTTGACAGTACGCAATACGCAAAAGTAGAAAAGGTATGCCAACCTATAATAATGAATCTAACCATCGAGTAACGTGTAGACGGGGTCGGTAATGCGCATGCGGACAACGGAAACTTCAAATGCGGTTCATGAATTTGTTATGTTGTATGCTTTATATCCGTGTCTGACTTGAGAATGGCGCGTAGCTTTAAAAAATTAAAATGTGCCAGAAAAGTGTAAAGGGGTGCTAGAGTGCCAAATCTGAAGACATAGTGCTAAATCTGGCACAATCTTGCCAGCAGGAACAACACTGACTCCTCTCTGCGAGAACGGCTTGACGCCAGCCGGTGTCCCCCTCCTTACACCGGTCGGTGGGCCAGCGCGCACGGTCGCGTCTTCAACGTGAGCCCGCTGCACTCGGGTAAATATAAAATATACTTACTAGTGAACAATTGCAGTTACTTAACCCCCGGTAAACTGGACGACTGCAGTCTCTGATTGCTAATTAGGCTAGTTAATCTTTCCCGGCTTATCAACTTTGTGGATATATATATATATATATATATATATATATATATATATATATATATATATATATATATATATATATATATATATATAGTGTCATGGCAAAGTGAGGATGTTGTTTTGCTTAAAAGTGGATTTACATGATTCTGTTTGTTTCATATTGAATATTAATCTGATACTTTTTACTTTGTACGCGAAGCATTCGATCTGCATCTATGGAATTGCCCCAGAATATAATTCCATATCGCAGTCTGGTGTACACATATGAATAGTCAGAGCTGCAAGCTGCAACACAGATGTCCCTATCAACCGTTTGTGAAAATCCCTTTAGAGCATTATAACAACTTATTTTATTACAGACCTGATCGACGAGGATTTTCCAGTTTATTCTCTTGTCTAATATTAAGCCCTGTTACGCTCGACTGTTCTGTCGGCTTACATTTTTAGAACATTAGGTATATGCATTACCGATGAAGTATATAATTTCAAAGAGTTCCAATGGTCTCTCCTGTTTTTAATATTGACAAGTACAAATTATTATAAGGTTAAAAATAAGATAAAGGATTTATGAAAATTCTCCGCTTGATAAACGTCTCTCTGACTAGAAATAGAAGATTTAAGTCCTAGTTCTTATAAGTAAACGAATGGAATACATTTAAAATTCCTCAATAAGGACTATCTCTTGAGTTTTTCCTTATAGACCGCATTAAAGACGCTATTATATTCAAGGTCTAAAAATATATAACGTATTTTCAGTAACAAATTTACATCCAGACAATGGTTTTTATAACTACGAGGTATTGCTAAGTTAGTTAATTTTTTTTGTGAACAGAACGTTTGCTTTGCGAGCTTCGCATTTTGGTCTGAAATTTTCCATCGACTTAAGGCATAACCTGTGAAAATTGTGGCGAGGCTTCATCTTAATTCAACTCTGGGCAGGTAATTAATCAAATAAACAGATTTAAATATGGAGCACAGATGAGCGATTCTAAGCTCAAAAAATATCACAACAAAACTTCAAACAATGTTCTTGTGAAATATTCACAATTGCATACATTTCTCCACGCAATTTTCAACAATTCTGCCAGGATTCCTTTTACTACTATTACTTGTCAGCAAATATTACTAATATTTGCTTTTCATGTGATGTAAACTCTCAAACCAATATGACAATTTACATTACAGTCGATTTGAAATTTTGTAGGAATCGAGAACGAGAATTAAATTTACATTTTCTAATTAAAAAAAGACATTTTGTAAGAAAATGGTGAAAAGTCTAATTAAAAGGTTTATTGAAGTAAACTGGACATCGTAACAGAATGCTAATTCTGAGGTATATTAAGTACATGTGTGGACCGATGCCTATTCGAATGTGTCCCCTCTCTGGCCCATCTCGCACTGCCTGGGTTGTCCTTGTCGTCTCCTACCGTCAGGACCAGCAACCTCGGGGAACACCACCGGCTGCGGGTTAGGGGAAATGTGTTGTTCCCAGCTTACATTCGGCCAACCTGACTTTAGGAGGTCCACAGACGTAACTGTAAAATTCATGTCGTCTAAGGTAAGTTAGATTTTTATTTCGGTTTCCTTTTGTTTAACCAAGTAACGACATTTTTTATACAATATAAATACCTACTGCTTGAACAACATAATGCATAAGAGTAATTTATCAACACTAGTTCTACCGTTCCTATGTTTATATTTAATAAGCGTATGATATCTTTTATGTTTGTTACGTTTGACTTCGAAGGACCGTAAATAAATTATGTTTGTTAATTTAAAGTTGTTATGAATGCGTTGATTGGGTTAATTAATTTGTAACACCGTTGTTAAGGGTAGGTTTCTTATTAATTGATACGCCGAAGTACACTATATACACTTATATTAACTGTACACAATATACATCTATCTCAACTGAGATATTTAATGCAACATCTTTAAGTTACGAGCTTAAGAACTAGAAGTAAATTGTTAAATGTGAATAAAGAAAGAATGAATGTTATTGAATGAATACTATTGAATGAATACTGTTGAGTGAATACTGATGAGTGAATGCCATTCTGATGCAACAGAATGAGCTTATATGCTTAGGGGTGGCAGCTTACAGCGTTGTCACGTTGAGCAATACAGAACAGCAATACAGAACAATGTTTAAGTAATGGGACAAATTTAAACATTCCCCTGTTACATATTTAAAATTCCAAGTCTGGCAACTCTGTAAAGTTTTGTCGTATTAACATGTTGACGACATAATTTACCATAAGCTTTTTGGTCACACAATAATTGAAATTTACGCTCAACCACATCAGTTTATATTATAGACAAATACGCAATCGAGTTCGAGGCATCACGTAAAAATACAAGTAACAAGTATCAGGGCACATGGTCAAGGTCTAATAAAACCAGGAATAATTCTCTGTATTCCCATATTATAGACGTATCAAGTTCTTTGTGACATTAAAGTATTCTATGTAGCTTTAAAATGCCATATGTTACGAAGCCTATATTATTAGGTCATAAATAAGAACTGTTATTATATTTAAAGTACTTCAAAATGCTTCTCTAAAACCAGGGCGGTCAGGACGTTTATGATTTTTACTTAGAAAGACAAAACAAGGTTATAGGTGTTTCCTAAATCTGAACTAGATTTTGTAAGCAGAACGTGTTATTGTCTTTTGCGATTTAGTTTTGTGGGGTTATAACCTCGGTGGTTCAGGGGTAAAAACGTGTGCCTTTGAACACAAGGGTACTGGGTTCGATCCCAGGGTACTCCTTTCACTTTTTCAGTACAAACTGTAACATTTATATCAACCGAGGTTCTGGCATTGTATTTGAGCAAGTTGAATGTCTGTACGTTCCGCCCTTCGGAGGGGGCGTAAAGCCGTCGGTCCCGTGTCCATGCGATGTTGGGCACGTCAAAGATCCCTACCCTCCTTACAGAAAGACAGGGGTTCGGCAAAATTTTCAGGATAGTGAGGTGAAACTGCTCCCTGGCATCGGTGATTGGCCATAGTCGCGGAAATAGGCCGACGTTAAAGGAACAAAACACACACACACACACACACAGTTTTGTGGGGTACCTACGTAACGCAATCAACCCTATTGTTCTTTCTTCTACTGGTTTTAAATGTCATGATAATAGATACGGGATTATTGGCATTAGATGCGGTCACTAAAAATCATATATTTAAATTTTGAATTACGTGTTTACTTGATTAATTTTATTTTTCCCAATTCAAGAAATCGTTATTTTCTTTTGTGAATTTGGGTGAGGTTTTTTTTGCATTTATAGAGAGTATGGGTGGATTCAGGTATAAAGGGTAACATTGTATTAAAAGTTAAATAAAGTTTGCACTTAACTTTAAAACTATCTAACATATAAAATTTAAATTGACAAAAATAGCAGCGGTATCCCAGATTTTTGCAAATGCGCAAATTAATGGAAATTTGCCTATGCTTGATTGTTGGTTAAGATTTTTCGAAAAGGATAGAATTTACTTATAAATGGCGACTAACAAGACATACCCCTTTTTTAGTTTTCAGCGCTTCTCTTTCAGTGAATTTTCTTTAAAAAAATTCACTAATGAGGAGATCCCGACTTTTGAATTTTGAAAAAATTTCTTCAAATGAGCGCTAATTAGGCCCCCCAGAAAACATATCCGGGGTCAGTTTCAATTTTTATATGTTTATATATATATACAGGGTCGCTGATAAGTCTGGAAACGGTCGATTATCCGGGAAAATATACAAGGTGTCGAAAAAAGTTTTATACAAAAGTTTTTGGGTTCTTCAATGTCTACTAGGCGGTGATAATTTTATTTATACAGGGTTGGTCATACAGGCGTGGCACACCAATATTAATTTTTTTTAATGGAACACCCTATATATTATTCGATATTTCAATCCTTCTCTTAATTTTGAGCAACATTTATGAGAAGCATAATGTACCTAAACTCAATCGTTTCCGGGTAAAAAAATAAATAAAAATAAACGCTACTGTTTTTAAAATCTATTGGATGAAGAACAAAAATAAATGAAAAGTAGAATATCTCTTGAAAACAATCTGTGAGTGTGAAAAGAACCGGTTGCGATGTTTTTAACATTGTTTGGAATCCCAAGATAAGATAAGATGCCCATAAGAAACGCAGTATTATTCTTTTGTTTTAAAATGTTTCCAGGACAACGAATGTCAAACATTCATTCAGTATCAACAGTTTTGAAACATTAGTAATTTAGTGTCAACAGTTTTTGTGCAAAATGGCAAGTTTAAGTGAAACCGAACGTATCGAAATTTTAATGATGATAGGGTACGGTGATAGAACACGAAGTTTTGCTCAAGTGGTGATTATGTTCAATGAGTTGCATCCTGAGCGGGAATCGATCTCCAAATCCACAGTTTCGAAAACTTTGCATCGTTTTCACGAAACTGGCGGTATCAAGGATAAACCTAGAACTGGAAGGCCAGTAACCGTTACAAATGAAGAAAATTCTTTGAATGTAATATTGGATGTGGTGGAAAATCCGAAAACTTCGGCACAGCAATTGGCTTTAAATCACAATATGAGTCGATATTCAATTCAAAAGATTACGAAGCGGGAAAAGTTCCGTCCATATAAAATTCATTTATTGCAAGAACTGAGTGAAGACGATTTTGATCGCAGAATCGAGTTCTGTGAACTTATTATGGAGAAGTTACGCCAAAATTTTAACTTTGCCAACCACATTTTGTTTTCCGACGAATCTACATTTTGTTTGAATGGACAAGTCAACCGACACAACTGTAGGTACTGGTCAGACGAAAACCCACATTGGATGGAACAAATTCACACCCAAAGACCGCAAAAAGTAAATGTTTGGTGTGCTATTATTGGTGGACATATCATAGGACCTTATTTTATACACGGTAATTTGAACTCTGATCGATATTTGACACTTTTGCAAAAATCAATTGTTCCAGGCGTAAGTCGATTATTTCCGAACAATAACGACCCAAATCTACCAGCGGAAGAAATATGGTTTCAGCAGGATGGGGCACCCCCTCATTTTGGAATTGAGGTACGGGAATATCTGAATCAAACCTTTCCTGGCAGATGGATAGGGCGCAGGGGAACTATTGAATGGCCAGCTAGGTCTCCCGACATGACGCCGCTTGACTTTTTTATGTGGGGTCATGTAAAAAATTTAATTTACCAAAATAGACCGCAGAATATTGAATAGTTGCAAGCAAGGATTGTGCATGAAATTAATAACATTCCTCAAAACGCTCTTGTAAATGCAGTGCAATGTTTTGTTAAACGAATTCATTATTGTCAGGAGGTCAATGGAGAACACTTTGAACATCTTATAAAATAGGATTCCAAACAATGTTAAAAACATCGCAACCGGTTCTTTTCACACTCACAGATTGTTTTCAAGAGATATTCTACTTTTCATTTATTTTTGTTCTTCATCCAATAGATTTTAAAAACAATAGCGTTTATTTTTATTTTTTTTTTTTACCCGGAAACGATTGAGTTTATGTACATCATGCTTCTGATAAATGTTGCTCAAAATTAAGAGAAGGATTGAAATATCGAATAATATATAGGGTGTTCCATTAAAAAAAAATTAATATTGGTGTGCCACGCCTGTATGACCAACCCTGTATAAATGAAATTATCACCGCCTAGTAGACATTGAAGAACCCAAAAACTTTTGTATAAAACTCTTTTCGACACCTTGTATATTTTCCCGGATAATCGACCGTTTCCAGACTTATCAGCGACCCTGTATATATATATATATATATATATATATATATATATATATATATATATATATATATATATATATATATATATATATATATATATATATATGTATCACACCGATAACTCAAAAAATAATGGGCCGATTTTGATTAAATTTGGTGAAAAAATTCCTTTTGCAAATGTCTTGGATGAGTTCGTTAAGCAGGAAAATCTGCCTAGGTTTTCCCGGAAAATTTTGTGTTTTCTTTCGAAAAAAAATTATATCTCTGGAATTAACAAAGTAAGGGCAACCAAATTTGGTACGCTGGTTTATATCCTTATAAGTAAGCTGCCTACCAAAATTTAACTATGTAAATCAAAAGACAAAAAAGTTATAGGCATTTAAAGAAAAATAAATTGGGGTTTTCCTCAAAACGTCAAAGTGGCGATTTAAAATGTCAAAATTGGCAACATTTAGGCAAATAACTTGAATCTAATACGGGCTATAGAAATAAAATGTCTCAAGAAGAATGTTTTACACACCCTAAAGTCTTAATTTCAACCGTCATTGTCCTTCATTTTACTAAAATATTTGCAAAAAATTCATTTCAAATAGACCCTTTCTCTGATGCTTGGCAGTAGCCTTAGCTATAGAGTTTATCGTTTAATGATATATAATTTTTGTCGAATTTTCGTAAAAAATCAATAAAGCTCAATATATCCGTTATTATATAAGATATGAAAAAAATTTGTATATGTTAATTATAGGGTGTCTTGAGCTACATCTTAAAATAATATTTCTACAATCACAGGGTGGCCCATAAGTCATTGGTGATACAAATTTCCTTTTTTTTTAATCAAACACGCCTTATGTTATTGCATTTTCCATCGAGATATAATGCATGTTTGTAAGAAAAGAAATTCTAGACGCAGCAAGTGCGTTATGGTAGCGAATTTTGATCATATGTTTCATATTTGAACAGCTCAATTTGCTATTAACCTATAAGGTTGACCAAGAAACGTGTTTTTTCGGGAACACTTTAAGTTTACTTTTGGAAAATTTTGTACATTTTCACACAATAAAGTTATTTTGATGAAACATGGCACATTGTTTCTAATATATAGATTATACTGGTAACCAAATTTGATGCCTGCTTTCTTAAAAAAAAACACACATATTTGTTATTAAAAACATTTTAATGAAAATTCACTACCATAACGCACTTGCTGCGTCCATAATTTTTTTTTTCTCATCAATTATTTAAGCTGTTCTTCTTTCTTTACAAAATCTGATAATGATTCGACAATGTCTCACTACTCCTGGTGTAACTACCAACTGCCCATCTGTCGGCTTCTATGTCTCTTCTCAGAGATACCATTGCACGTGTTAATTGACATTCGTATCGTTTTCTAACAACATGGTCAGGTGATGATTGAGATGAACTTTCTTTTCGAAAAGATGGGTGGACCCATTTTACTCGCTTTCACTGTCACTTGAAATAGTCCGAACTGTTGAAAACACAACCGCGTCAAAAATCTCAAACTATCGAATAATCAACATCTTTTAAGCGCGCAGGTACTGATCCCACTTCTGCTTTGAAAGAATACAGTGAAAAGTCTAATTAAACGGTGTATTGGAGTAAACTGGACATCGTAATGGAATGCCAATTCTTAGGTATATTAAGTACATGTGCCGCAGACCGATGCCTATTGGAATGTGTTCTCTCTATGGCCTAGTGATGGGTTGTTATTTAACAAATAACAGGTACAGTGGAGGGGATGCTGTTGCGCAGTGAGTCGTATCTGTTTCTGTTGTCGTATCTGTTTCTGTTGCACTGCTACGATGAAGCAGCTTCTGTTTTCATCCGCAACTGTTATAACAGGATGAATGGACATGAGACTGGGAATGGGGTATAGAGCGGACTTTACTTCATAACATAATACTGTTTTCATCCGCAACTGTTATAACAGGATGAATGGACATGAGACTGGGAATGGGGTATAGAGTATAGAGCGGACTTTACTTCATAACATACTACTTTATACTAGTGTGCTCACAGCTTTGGGAATGTAGGGTCGTCGGTACAATGAAACTCTTAAATTTTGACAGGTTGTTGATTCACACAAGACACACACATATATTTACAATTTATAAACAAACACAAAATATGAAAAATGTAAATAAAAAGGCTGTATATGTAGCAAGTGAAAATTAATAAAAATGAACTATATCACTGTAAAAATAAAATCAGGTCACCGCGTATATAAAAAAATAATCACATAGGCGTTGACGTAAACTCAATCTTCATTAGATAACTCGATATGCTGATGGCATTTTTGTTTTAAGAAAAAACTGATATGTATACAAACGTACAGTTATGCTTTAACGTGAGTCCTTAGGTATTATATTATATTAGGTAGTTTTTTGCTCATTCTTCTTTGCCTTATGTAACTAATAAATCAATATTCCTTTTTACTTTTCACTTTGGAAATCTAATTAATAGGTCCGATTTTATACATCTTTTTTTTTATTACTACTGCAAAATAAAAAATCCCTGAAACTTAAAAAATCTCAGAAACAGTACCAATTTTAATGAAATTATGAAAATATTCCCTGTACCCGGTATAGTTGAAACCAGACACACTTCGCCCTATAGGTAGAGAGAAAAAAAATAGTTTTAATTTTTTTTAAATTATTTATTTTATTTTTTGCTTACAATAATTCATTTATTTCATATAGCTCTCATTTTCAAGGAAAAGATGGCTATAGAGGTTTTCAAGCTCAATGCTTAACTAATACTTAATTAGTTAAGAAAATTCGAAAGAAATTCTGCATTGTTGAATTTTTTACCAAATTATTATTAGTGATGAATACTCAAAAAAACCTCCATCATTTTTTTAATCAAAAATTATTAATTGTTTTAGACATAATACAAGAATATTTTTTATTTTAAACATTACCCAACTACACCACCGGACGGGTTCAGCTACTGTTACTACGTCTACGTGGAATTCTTAATAATTCATAGTTCATACTGTTATTTTGAACCTGTTATATTTAACTGTTATTTCTAAATAACAGTGACAGGTGCGACCTGTTAAAGCTATATAACAGTTTTTCCCATCACTACTAGTGATGGGTTGTTATTTAACAAATAACAGGTACAGTGGAGGGGATGCTGTTGCGCAGTGAGTCGTATCTGTTTCTGTTGTCGTATCTGTTTCTGTTGCACTGCTACGATGAAGCAGCTTCTGTTTTCATCCGCAACTGTTATAACAGGATGAATGGACATGAGACTGGGAATGGGGTATAGAGTATAGAGCGGACTTTACTTCATAACATACTACTTTATACTAGTGTGCTCACAGCTTTGGGAATGTAGGGTCGTCGGTACAATGAAACTCTTAAATTTTGACAGGTTGTTGATTCACACAAGACACACACATATATTTACAATTTATAAACAAACACAAAATATGAAAAATGTAAATAAAAAGGCTGTATATGTAGCAAGTGAAAATTATTAAAAATGAACTATATCACTGTAAAAATAAAATCAGGTCACCGCGTATATAAAAAAATAATCACATAGGCGTTGACGTAAACTCAATCTTCATTAGATAACTCGATATGCTGATGGCATTTTTGTTTTAAGAAAAAACTGATATGTATACCAACGTACAGTTATGCTTTAACGTGAGTCCTTAGGTATTATATTATATTAGGTAGTTTTTTGCTCATTCTTCTTTGCCTTATGTAACTAATAAATCAATATTCGTTTTTACTTTTCACTTTGGAAATCTAAGAAATAGGTCGGATTTTAAACATCTTTTTTTTATTACTACTGCAAAATAAAAAATCCCTGAAACTTAAAAAATCTCAGAAACAGTACCAATTTTAATGAAATTATGAAAATATTCCCTGTACCCGGTATAGTTGAAACCAGACACACTTCGCCCTATAGGTAGAGAGAAAAAAAATAGTTTTAATTTTTTTTAAATTATTTATTTTATTTTTTGCTTACAATAATTCATTTATTTCATATAGCTCTCATTTTCAAGGAAAAGATGGCTATAGAGGTTTTCAAGCTCAATGCTTAACTAATACTTAATTAGTTAAGAAAATTCGAAAGAAATTCTGCATTGTTGAATTTTTTACCAAATTATTATTAATGATGAATACCCAAAAAAACCTCCATCATTTTTTTAATAAAAAAGTTATTAATTGTTTTAAACATAATACAAGAATATTTTTTATTTTAAACATTACCCAACTACACCACCGGACGGGTTCAGCTACTGTTACTACGTCTACGTGGAATTCTTAATAATTCATAGTTCATACTGTTATTTTGAACCTGTTATATTTAACTGTTATTTCCAAATAACAGTAACAGGTGCGACCTGTTAAAGCAATATAACAGTTTTTCCCATCACTACATGGCCCATCTCGCACTGCCTGGGCTGCCCTTGTCACCTCCTACCATTAGGACCAGCAACCGGGGGAACACCACCGCTGCGTGTGAAGGGAGATGCAGTGTTGCCAGCTTACATGATATATCACATGAGTCATTTCCTCATTATTATTGTGACACCTGTCCATTTTTTCTCACTTGTACAGCGATTAACACATAAATGCTTCGACCTGTTTCTCCCATAAGGCTGTGTACAAAAAATAATGGAACATAGCCCTGCTGATCCCACGTGATCGTTGACCAATTAAAACTCTGAAGAACGTATGACCACACATTCTTTATACAGTCACTGTAGTTCGGGCCAGGAAACGTGTTTTAATAATTAATTATTTCTTTTAGGCAAAAGTCGAGTTACAAAAAATCCAGAAAAATATTATTTTCTGTTTTAGACGAAATCGCCGACGGTGGTCATGATCTTGATAGGATGGCTAATTGGAATAGGAATTGTTCATGCTTTTGGTCAGATGATAATTGATACGGTAAGATTTTAGTCATTACAGCAGTTATTAAAGAAAATACTAAGTTAAGCATACATGACTGTTTCATTAGTTCATCCACCACATTTGTAGCCAGAACGTACAAAATAAATGGACAGTGATTCCAATGCAAGAGGTACGCTGATGACATGGCACGGATTTGTATATTGTAAATTGCTTAATGAGTCGTATTGGCCTTTGGCTTTTCAGCGCTGCGAGCCCATTGGATACTTTGCGCATGACTCGATTTTACTAATAGTACGGGATCCGGCTGCTAAATTAGTACATTAATAATGTAGATTATCAAGATTTAATTTTTAAGTATTTTTACAACTAGGAGAAGTCACTTTTCATCAGGTGCCAATTAAAAATTACCCGCCAGTATTATTAATTAAAATATAATTAATTTACTTTTAGAGAAACATTTCGTTAACATCTTACGGAAATAAAACCTACACAACTTCACAACAGTGTATTTAAAATATCTGAAACGTCATAGTTGCTGCTGATTGCTTAACCGCTACCTCTACGCAGCCAGGTGTAAACAGGTATAATTTTATTAAAACTTTTCGTTCTTAACGTACACTCATTTCATTTATACCACATTAAAGCTGATTTCTTTCTGTAGTTAATGATATAAAGGTGCCTATATAAAAAAACCCGCAAATCAAAGTTTCCTACCCTAAAAGATGCTAGTTATGAAAAATAAAGTGACAGAGAATGATCGCGCGACGCTACTTGTTAGACAAGGATGCTCAATGCCAGCTGAACGTATTTTTTGAGCTATTGCGCATGCTCCGATAAATAGGGTTCTCAACCAACGATCTAAGTAGTAATAAAAATGACTGGACTCAGATGCTTATCGGAGCATGCGCAATAGCTCAAAAAATACGTTCAGCTGGCATTGAGCATCCTTGTCTAACAAGTAGCGTCGCGCGATCACTCTCTGTCACTTTATTTTTCATACCTAGCATCTTTTAGGGTAGGAAACTTTGATTTGCGGTTTTTTTTATATAGGCACCTTTATATCATTAACTACAGAAAAAAATGAGCTTTAATGTGGTATAAATGAAATGAGTGTACGTTAAGAACGAAAAGTTTTAATAAAATTATACCTGTTTACACCTGGCTGCGTAGAGGTAGCGGTTAAGCAATCAGCAGCAACTATGACATTTCAGATATTTTAAATACACTGTTGTGAAGTTGTGTAGGTTTTATTTCCGTAAGATGTTAACGAAATGTTTCTCTAACAGTAAATTAATTATATTTTAATTAATAATACTGGCGGGTAATTTTTAATTGGCACCTGATGAAAAGTGACTTCTCCTAGTTGTAAAAATACTTAAAAATTAAATCTTGATAATCTACATTATTAATGTACTAATTTAGCAGCCGGATCTTAGACTATAATAGTTGTCCAAAAAGTTCAAACTTTCTATGTAGTCTGGTATATTTTCGGGAGCTATTTTGCCTATTTCCTAGGGTTTCAAAGTCATCCCTTTAAGATATTTAAGCCGGCGCGTGTGTGTTGAACGTTTGTAACTTCATGTGTGTGCTGGGGTTGGAATCATCCCCCAAGTAAAAAAATCATAATTTGAGATTAACTGATCTTTTTATTTCCTCTGTATTATCCTTTTCACCAAGACAATTTCATGCAGAAAAAATATATTACTTTCACTCTTCACTAAAAGAAATAACAAAATAACGAAAAACATATTTAAGCTAATTATATTTAGAATAAAGAGTACATTTCACTAAAATAGATACATGAAAAACCTGATCAGATAGAAATTTAAAAAAGTTCGGGACGCAGTAAGTGCGTTATGGTAGTGATTTTTTATTAAATGCTTCAAATTTGAATAACTCAGTTTTATATAAACTTGTTGAATTTTGGTACCTAAAGCAATATATCCATTAAATTTCATTATAACCGCTTTGTAATTTTCGAAGAGAAAAAAAATTTTTTCGAAAGAAAACTCAAAATTTTCTCGGAAAACCCCGTTGAATTTTCCTGGCTAACCAACTCATCCAAGCCATTAATAAAAGAAAGGCACTTCCTGAGTTTAATCGAAATCGGTTGATTATTTTTTGAGTTATCGGATATATATATATATATATATATATATATATATATATATATATATATATATATATATATATATATATATATATATATATATATATATATATATATATATATATATATACAGGCTGTTTCAAAAAACATGCACCATCGCTCGTGGGGCAATTCCTTACTAAAAAATAAGAAAAAAAGTTCCTGTGCACATGGGCCCGGAAACGCATAGTTTCCAATATACAGGGAGTTGAATTTTAATTTTTTTTAAATTTTTTATAAATAATTTCAAAACCACTGGATTGATTTTAATGAAACTTGGAACTTGAAAGTGTATTATGAAAGTGCATATTTTCAAGTGAAAATCTGCTTACAACTGCGTCAGTGGCGTGCGTACGGGGTAACTGCAAAAATTCATTTGGGGAAAAAATTTGTGCGCCACTGTCTTTTTCCAATTTTGATACATCAGTTATGAAGCTTATTACATAAGCCACAAAAGCTACCTCTTGGTATTTTTTCGTTCAGGGTATCCCTTAGAAGATATGATTAATTTTATAAAAAGGGGCAAAGTACCGATTCGTTGGAGTAATGAAAACAGTAATCGTAAAGTGCCATGAAACTATAATTTTTGACAGTTCTCTAAATTCTACAATTTTGAAGTGCTTTGTAGGCGTCAAAAGAGTTTTCGTGCTATTCTTTAAATTTTGATACGGTGCAGTATTTTCGTTTTTAGTTATTTGTTGACACGGAGCTGCTCATTAATATTATTTCCTCCTCTCAAGATGGTTTTCATTAAGTACACTTCAGCGGATTTGACTGATATGTTGTTAATTTATGGACAAACAAATCAAAATGCTAGACAAGCTGTGCGAGTTTATCAGGAAACTTATCCGCAAAGAAGAATTCCTGACAAAAATATTTTCCCACGTATTGTAAGACATTTAAGAGAAACTGGTTCTTTAAAACCTTTAAAAGCTGACTCTGGACGCAGAAGATACCGCCGAACTGTACGAGTTGAAGAGGCAATATTAAATAGAGTTGAACGTGATCCTAGTACAAGTACGAGAATTATTGCCACCGAACTGGGTAATATTTCGGCATCATCAGTTCACAGAACTCTGAAGGATCAAAGTTTATATCCCTATCATTTTACACGTGTCCAGGAACTTCTACCTAGAGACTTTCACCAAGGGTAATGTTTTGTCAGTGGTTCTTAAACAAACTTAGGCACGACCAACATTTTTCTAAACGTGTACTATTTACTGATGAGGCGTCATTTACGCGAAAAGGTATCGTAAATTTTCACAATTTACATACATGGGCCGATGAAAACCCACACTCTCTAAGAGTTGCAAACTCGCAGTATCAATTTTCCATCAATATTTGGGCTGCTATTATTGAAAATCACATAATTGGTCCTGTTGTTCTACCGAATCGTCTTGACCATGAATCATATTTAAACTTTTTACAAAATGATTTGCCGTTGTTACTACCGCTTTTTATGAGAAATGGTACAATGTGGTTCCAGCATGATGGTGCGCCCGCACATTTTGCAGCAGTTGTAAGAACATATTTAGCCAACACATACGGTCACCGATGGATTGGTCGTGGAGGTCCGGTGTCATGGCCACCTCGATCTCCGGACCTGAATCCTCTCGATTTTTATTTGTGGGGTCATTTAAACGAAATAGTGTATAAAACACCAGTAAATACACGGGAAGAATTGTTGGGAAGAATAGAATATGCATTTGACAGCATTAGAGAAGATCAAAATATTTGCAGAAGAGTAAGAAGATCTTTGCGTAGAAGGTTAAATAATTGTAACAACGCTAATGGTGGTCACTTTCAACATTTTCTTTAGCTTTGTTATTAAAGTCAATTGAGTAATGTACAAAAAACAAGAGTTTGGAAAAATCATGGTGTCTTTACGATTACTTTTTTCATTTTTTATTTTTATTTTTTTATTTATCATTTTTTATTAATGTTTGTAATATTCATTTCAATGTTTATCACCAATAAGTTTTACGTAGGTTTGTTATTTACACGTTTATTGCTGTAATGTTTACTGTATGTTTTGTTTTTCATATTCTTATGGTTGCAGTAAACATATATTATTATTATTATTACGCCGACTAATCGGTACTTTGCCCCTTTTTATAAAATTAATCATATCTTCTAGGGGATACCCTGAACGAAAAAATACCAAGAGGTAGCTTTTGTGGCTTATGTAATAAGCTTCATAACTGATGTATCAAAATTGGAAAAAGACAGTGGCGCACATATTTTTTCCCCAAATGAATTTTTACAGTTACCCCGTACGCTGCCACTGACGCAGTTGTAAGCAGATTTTCACTTGAAAATATGCACTTTCATAATACACTTTCAAGTTCCAAGTTTCATTAAAATCAATCCAGTGGTTTTGAAATTATTTATAAAAAATTAAAAAAAAAATTAAAATTCAACTCCCTGTATATTGAAAACTATGCGTTTCCGGGCCCATGTGCACAGGAACTTTTTTTCTTATTTTTTAGTAAGGAATTGCCCCACGAGCGATGGTGCATGTTTTTTGAAACAGCCTGTATATAATATATATATATATATATATATATATATATATATATATATATATATATATATATATATATATATATATATATATATATATATTGAAACTGACCCCGGATATGGGTTCTGGGGGTCCTAGTTCGCGCTCATTTGAAAAATTTTTCCAAAGTCTCACCATCGATACCTCTCTATTAGTGAATTTAATAAAAAATCTCTAAAAAACATCCTATAGTTTCCAAGAAAATTATACAAATCATTATACAGAAAGAAGAATCGTAGAAATGTTTCAGTTAGAATGTTATGTCGCTTACTTTCGAAGTCACATTTGCGTAAGCTTATGGCATGCTCCAAACAAAAAAGTGTCATATTTTGCACATTTTTTCTGACATTTACGGTCCCTGTTTACTGGAGATTAACCGCATCTCCCAATACATTTTAAGTTCAAACTTTTTATACAGTCTGAGCGCCTCCGTGGCTGTGCGGGAAAGTCGATGACTTTCCAATACGGACTCGGGGGTCGACGGTTCGAGACTCACCGGCGGCGGATGATTTTTCAAATCACTGTCGTCGTTGAGATCGAGCTCAAGGTGAAGGGTAGGTTAGTTTAGATGAGCAAAAAGGGTCAGCAATGGCCTAATTGCCAGTAAGCATCTTACCTTTTTACCTTTTATGTAGTCTGGTATATTTTCGGGAGCTATTTTGCCTATTTCCTAGGGTTTCAAAGTCATCCCTAAGATATGTAAGCCGGCGCGTGTGTGTTGAACGTTTGTAACTTCATGTGTGTGCTGGGGTTGGAATCATCCCCCAAGTAAAAAAATCATAATTTGAGATTAACTGATCTTTTTATTTTCTTTGTATTATCTTTTTCACTAAGACAATTTCATGCAGAAAAAATCTATTACTTTCACTCTTCAATAAAAGAAATAACAAAATAACTAAAAACATATTTAAGCTAATTATATTTAGAATAAAGAGTACATTTCACTAAAATAGACACATGAAAAACCTGATCAGATAAAAATTTAAAAAAGTTCGGAATGCAGCAAGTGCGTAATGGTAGTGAATTTTTAGTAAATGCTTTCAATTTGAATAACTCAATTTTCTATAAACTGAGAAAGTTCAATTTTGGTGTGTAGTAAGGCCTTTCCCAAGGCAATATATCCACCAAATTTCATTAAAATAACTTTGTAATTTTCGGAGAAAAAATTTTTTCAAAAGAAAAGTTAAAATTTGAAAAACTCAATTTTCTATAAACTTGTTGAATTTTGGTACCTAGTAAGGCCTCTCCTAAAGCAATATATCCATTAAATTTCATTATAACCGCTTTGTAATTTTCGGAGAAAAAAAAAATTTTCGAAAGAAAACTCAAAATTTTCCCGGAAAACCCCGTTGAATTTTCCTGGCTAACGAACTCATTGAAGCCATTAATAAAAGAAAGGCACTTCCTGAGTTTAATCAGAATCGGTTGATTATTTTTTGAGTTATCGGATATATATATATATATATATATATATATATATATATATATATATATATATATATATATATATATATATATATATATATATATATATATATCATATAAAAATTGACCCCGGATATGGGTTCTGGGGGTCCTAGTTCGCGCTCATTTCAAAAAATGTTTGCAAAGTTTCACCATCGATACCTCTCTATTATTGATTTTTTAAAAATAAAAATTCACTAAAAAACATCCTATAGTTACCAAGAAAATTATGCAAATCATTATACAGAAAGTAGAATCGTAAAAATGTTTCAGTTAGAATGTTATGACCGCTTACTTTCGAAGTCACTTTTGCAAAATCTTATGACATGCTCCAGACAAAAAAAGTGTCACATTTTGCACATTTTTTCTGAGATTTACTGTCCCCGCATCTCCCAATACATTTTTGATTTTTCGGTTTATCATTTCTATTTTCTGTAGCTTCACCAAGGCAGTTTTTAATCCCCGTTCTATGCTCAACACTTAGTCGTATATTATCTTGTCAACATGATAGATGGCCAAGATTCTGGAGAAATAAACGTATTTTTTGTTGTATATCACCTACATTTATTTGATAAATTTGGGCGTGTTTCACAAAAACCGCATAAGTCCGAATTTAACGAAATAGAGTTAGTGACACCATCTAGTACAAAAAAAAAATGTTTTTAAAACTGTCAAATAAGATTTTGCAAAAACGACACAAATGCGAAGATTTAAGTAGTTAAAATCTCGATTCCTCCGCAAAAAGCACATATGTCCCATACCTTTTCTCCAAATCCCCCACAAGTCCGCGACAGGATAGGACATTGTGCTTTTTAATGCAAATTTTCGCTGACGTGTAAGAATAATTCAGTTTGTTTTTATAATGGTTGCGGACTTGACATGCTGTTGTGATAAACAAGATGCGGTTACAACATAGAGTGATTTACCTTATGTTTAAAACTATAACTTAAAATATGGAAAACAGTAAAGTTGTGTCTACTGATTGGCCCAAGAAAAAAGTAAAGAAAATAAAGCGTGAAACAGCGATAAAACAGTCGAAAGTTCGTGGTGAAGAACACACAAATCACAAAGGCAATCATTTTGCAGCCTGTAAAACAGGTGAACCATGCAGGCATGTTTAAAGTTTTTTTTTTTAATAAGTGGTAAATTGACAAGGATTATTTTGTTATAGTTGCAAAACTTTCTGTATCTCCAAAGTTTCCAAAGAAAAAAGACTTTCCATTCTAACGCCACTTAATGATATGGATGACAAAAATAGTCAAGATTCCCATTTAACTGGCCTTATTTCAATGCGTCATTTAAGTTGGGGCAGTGGAATCACAAATCAAAGTTTGCAAGAAAGCTTTTCTTAGCCTACATAGCATCAAATATGCTCGTCTGAGGCGAATACGAGATCCCTGATGATTATTGGAGCGTCTCCCAGAGACAAACGGGGGAGCCATCAGAATAGACCAAAAAAAAACTCCAGAATGTGTTACGTAACTTATTAAAATCCACATTAAATAATATCCTGCTAGACAGTCCCATTTTAGTATTAAATTTTGATCTCCGAGATCTGATACTTGCTCAGAGTGTGACAAACTTCTCTAGCAACTAAACCGTGTAGAGCTTACTGCAGAAGTACGAAAAAAACTAGGAATAGAAAAAGAGACATACCTTTGTAAGCTGAATCATTCTTTGAACTGAAACGAAAATTTAGAAACAAAGCAAAAGCTGCCGAAGTGATGCGCATTAGTTTTGATTTTACGCAAAATCTGCCCCTTCTACATATACCATCTAACCGTGTATTTTATTGCCGTCAACTGTAGTATAACGTTTTTCGTATACATGACCTAGAAACTGATAATGTCTCGATGTATAATTATCTCGAAAATGAAGCAAAAACGGTGCCAATGAGGTAACTTCGATGCTGTTGCATTACGTTAATAATAATATCCACAATCGCAAGTTAGTTATTTTTAGCGATTGTCCAGGGCAATATAAAAAATATCTAATGTGCCATTTCCTAAACACCCTGGTTCATAATTTTAAAATAGATAATTCGGTAGAATACATATTTCCAATGAGATTCTTAATGAATGAAACGGATTTTGCTCCAATAGGAAAAAATAAGAGACACCCTGAGAGAGTCTACATACCAGATGATTGGAATAAAATCATTTTAAATGCCAGAATGAAACCAAGGCCATTTGATTTAGTCAAAATGAAACAACAAGATTTATTTGACATAAAATCCACAATATGCAACTTTTCCCCAAAAAATCCAAAGCCGGCTATTAACATTAAAAACATTAGGATTATGAGAATTACTAGCCAAACATCCGTACTATTTTTAAAGGATACTTATAACGGACCATTTCGAACCAGTGTCGTTGCTAAAGCAAATTAACCATGCACTATCCCAGTGAACACATGTTCGTTAATTAAACGTTTAAGAGGAAACTGCTACCTTACGTTTAATTTTGGTAAAAATGTCGCCCGAATAAACATATAATTAAACCAATATAAAAACGTTTTTTATACATGTATGTTTTAACGTTTAAATATACGCTTTTCTTACATGTTTATTAACAAGGATTTTACAACGTTAATTTAACCATCATCTGTAATGGAGAATATACGTTTATAATTACTGTTTATCAACGGGAATTTGTAACGTTAAACTATTTGCCGTTAATAACGTAAAATATACATTTTTTATACATGTTTATTAACAAGGGTTTTGCAACGTTGATTTAACCATCATCTGTCATGAAGAATATACGTTTATAATTAATGTTTATCAACGGGAATCTGTCACGTTAAACTGCTTGTATTAACGACGTATAATAAACGTTTTAATTACAACTAATACATACCTACAAAATGGTAGTTTTTCAACCCAGCTGACAGCAGAAGATGAGTACGATTAATTTTTTGACGATGGCAACTTATAGGACAAACGATCATTGGGTGTAGAAGTGTCAAACTGGACTCCATTGCGGTGTAGATAATAACTTTAAGTGTTCATTGCTCATCAAAACTTCAAAACTTGCTACTCTGCTAAATTTTATAAACCTACCATTGACAAATTATTATTTATGTTTATAATTTTAAATGGGCTTTATAAAAATGGATTAGATCACAAGTTAAATGTCAAATATAAATAACTTTATTTAAAAAACAAAAATATATTCCAAAAAACTTACATTTCATTATCAAAAAACTAAAACAATACCACATTCTAAAAATATAACAAACTTCTACAATTATAGCGTCTTAATCATGAAATAAAAAATATATTTCCTATTTTTTTTGTCACCTCAACCAAAAAAAAAAGTATTGCTCCATTAGCTTTTTGCTCTGGACATTCTCGAAGTAGCTAATTTCAACCAATCCTTAACAGCACAAAAGATTGCTCTGTCGCTTCTTTCACGTTGGGGAAAATTTAGCTTTGCAACATCTAAAATTATAAACTAATAAATAGAAATAAATAGGTCATGAAATTGTGATTACCATATACTACTGCCATTAGTCTCGTGGGTTCGAATGATATATATATATATATATATATATATATATATATATATATATATATATATATATATATATATATATATATGTACATGTATCGTGCAAATTAAATTAAACTGGGGAAAATAAACAAATACATCAGAATTTATAAATGCTAAACTCATAGCTAACCATTATTACTCTCATTCGAAAGTTTGATTCACGAACAATCAAAATGCAGGAAAAAAAGGTGTATTCATACGCGTTAAATATACGTCTAATGTCTCAATAAAATTAAACTGAAAAATATGAGAAAGCAACCAACATGGCCGATTTTAAACACGCCGGCTAAATGCATAAGTCCCAATTATTTATTCTACCTAATAACGCTATATAGCAATCAAAATACAAGAAATGTGATTAACTTCGACAACTTTTAAAGACAATTATTACATATTGTGATACAACTTACCTTGACCCAACTTCAAGATATAAAACTTGACACTTTGAGCTGCACTAACTGTACCTATTTCCAAAACTTTTTAGTGAAATCGCTACAGGATGATAATCATTCTTTGTGAATGTGTATAAAACAATTATAAATTATAGAACAGACCACTATTCACCATAACATACAAGTGTCACGTACTGAATATAATATTTAATAACATCTAATTCTAAACACCATGTTTACACACTGCACGCCATCACATCACCTGTTCTGTTTCTATTTCCATTCGTTGTTCGTTCTCGTTGAGCATGCGCACAAACACTTACTAATTTACAAGGCCATAATATTAAATCTGTTTTATGTATTACACAGTGGAATACAAAAGACAAAATAGCTCCTTTTAAAGCATACCCGCATTGTCGAATACCTCAGATTGATTATGTGACAAAAAAAATTAAAAAGCCAGGAAAAAATATAACCTATACCTATAGGTACATAATATAAAATATATCGCATAAAATATCTCACGCTTAAAAAATATCTAGTAAGATACGTATATTTTATGTATAAATCCCTACTTCATGTATGTTTTTTATAGGCGAACCTTGTTGAAACTATGTCTAAATATTATGTTTAAAAACAATAAATTAATAACGTCTTTTACAAAGATAAATTGTTAAGTACTTTGGTTTTTTAACAAAAATTAGAAAAATAGTGGTTTCAAATATATCGTTTATATCACATAAAATATCTCTCGCTTAAAAGATGTCCGGTAATATACGTAAATATTATGTATGAATCCCTTACTTCATGCATGTGTTTGATAGGCGAACTGTGATGAAACAACCTTTAAATATTATGTTTTAAAACACCTAATTATTAACGTCTTTTACAATGACAAATTGTTTCGTTGCTTTTTTTTTACAAAAATTAGGAAAACAGTTGTTTTAAATATAACGTTTATATCACATCAATATCTCTCACTTATAAAATGTCTGATAAAATACGTGTATTTTATGTATGCATCCAAACTTCTTGTAGGTTTTTGGTAGGCGTACTGTGTTGAAACAACGTTGAAATATTATACTCTTCATCAATTAGATCTTCACAACGAGAAAATTTTTATGCTTTTTTTTACAAAAATTAGGTAAATACCTGTTTTACATATAACGTTTATACCACACAAAATATCTTTCGCTTATAAAATGTTTAATAAAATACATATATTCAACGTATTAATCTCAACTAAACGTAGTTTTTTGATAGGCGAAATGTGTTGAAATAACGTTTAAATATTATGTCTAGAAACTCTTCATAATTAACGTCTTTACAACGAAGAAATGGTAACGTTGCCTTTTTAGCCTGGAATTCAACGTTAATTTTTATAACTGATAACGTTTTTCCAACGGTCTTTACGTAAAATAGACGTTTATTAAACGCACGTGTGTTTATTGGGATTCACCTTAAAGCACTCTACAATGAAGTCCTACCTATTGCTTCAAATAAAGCAGAAAACTTAAAATAATTATTACCGTTACTACGCTTCGTAAGTAACAGCGTGCACTACGAACATGTGATGCTTAATAATAATAATATATCTAACTCCGATAACTTAGACATTGAAGCAGATAACAATAGCAGTGGATGTGAAGATTAAGTTATTTTTTATCATTACTAATCCTTTTTTCAGGTAATAATTTTGATACTTTGTCATATAAAAGTAAGGTTTATTTTAACTTGTTTCTTTTCTAGCAAAAACAACTTATGTCCTACAGTTTATAATTTTCTTCTGAAGTAATTAAGCAAAAATCTATTTTTGTAATAACGAGCAGATTTGTTAAGGTAATGTTAACAGTAACTAACAAAAAATGTTTAAGAAAATTCCTGTGCACACCGATTTATAGCAAGCATTTCTGTTTGGAAGATGGTGGAAGTTTTTCCTAGGGACTTAGCGAATCTAAAGTAACGACCTCTTATTCCTAGTCCTTTTTTTTTTGTTCCCTCAGGGCTCGTCCGCGGCCTTGCCGCCCCGATAGCACCGCAACCCTTGGTTGATTGTGCATGATATTCCTAGTCCTGCTCCCTTCATTTGTTTAGGCCCGTCTGTATACCATACAGATGAGTCGTTTGTCAGCCTTTCACTGTCTCTGTCCCATGCTTGGCGACCATTTATGGCCACGTAAAATGGGATTATAAAGACAAGTTTAGCTGACAAACCAGGTAGTATGTTGTCACGGCGGTTCTAATAAAACTAAAATGTTATAAATCGAGATTGTGTACAACCAACCAACAATTTGGTAAACTGTCAGCTCTAGCACTTCCTTTCCTAATATAGTGACAGTGTATGTATTCTGACCATAATTATAAACGCATACCGGTTTCGCTCTCATTAGAGCTTATCAGTGCTATTTAGGTATAAATTTCTACCTAAAACAAATCGAAAAAAAAATGTAGTTGATCTAAGCTTTTAAATTTTAAGCTATTACGTCTTAGCTTAGAATTCTTTGTATCATCTTAAATGCAATAATATAGTGTTATATTCAAAATAACCACAAAGCTAATAGCGACTTTCGGCATTATGGAAAGTGGTATGAGAAAGTAGGTAAATTAAATGACTAGATTTTAAATCCAAACACTTTTAGAGATATTTGTTATGGACTTTATTCTTGAGGCAGTCTATTCTCGCCCTATCTTTTCTAGTAATGTCTGTTTTAAGTGGAAGTAAAATTTATTTTAATGATATGCTAATGTTAATTAATAATTTACTACAAAATGTTGTTTCTATTGTGCACTTTTTTTAGAACGACAATTTAACAGAAGCCGTTTACGATTTAAAATGGTATGAATATAGTCCAAAGATAAGATACTACGTATTAATTATACTTATGAGATGTCAGAGGCCTTTTGAAATAAAAAATGGACCCTTATACAATTTTTCTGCACCTACGATGCTCATGGTTAGAAGTTTTTACGATATTGATATTTATTTAATTAACCATATTTATTTTTAGGCTCTAGAAGCAGGTTATAGTTACTTGAATTTTTTGATTAATTCATTTGGTTAAAACCCTGGAATTTTCGACGATAGAAGAAGCGAATTTGGTTAATTAAAAAATATTAATGCACTTTGAAGGAATCCACGAATTATTAGAATGTCGACCATCATCATTGTTCTTAAGGCACTGTCTAATTTTCAATAGTTACATAAATATGAACTTATAGGTTATACAGCGTGACTCAAAATTTAACCGCATCCTTCGCAGGTGTGCTCTTCTCACAAAAACAAGAAAATACGTTCCTATGTACACATAAGTCCTTATGTACTTTTTTTCTCAGATGCAAGGTACCCATACAGCACAAGATATTCTCAGAATGTTCTCACAATGCGAGAACATTCTTTTTTCAGAATATTTGTTTCGGAATGTTTTAATAACACTTATGGAATTACAAACTTCAATCTTGAATATTCTGAGTACATTCATTCAATCACATCCTAAGAAAATTCTTCATCAATATACTGAGAATATTTGAATAGATTATTATACCGAATATTCGCTCAGAATGTGCTTGAGATGTCCTTATAATATTATATAACTTTAAAATTTAATGAAAAAGATAGATGATGATTACGGTATAGTGGTGAGAATTATAATTGTAACTATTTTGCATGTTTGATTCTGTTACCTGTCTATGGTAAACATATTGTATATTTAGGCAATCCATTCTTTAGACATAGAGCGCATGTCCAAGCGGCCGGGAAGGGAAGATGGCCGCTATACGTAAATAAAAAGTAATGTCCAAATGAATGGCATGTAGTCAACGTTGTATAAGGTTATATTCTAACATAATTAATTAAAAATAATAATATGATGTGCAGACGGAGAACTGTGCAATTGCAAACAACATAGATCCAGAGTATAGAAGCAACTAAAACATGGTGTGAGGTTATCAAGAACTAAGCCACAACTAGTAAAGAAACAAGTTTTAAAGTATCTCCTGTAATTCACACTCATGATAGGTTCGTAAATTTTGCTTGAGACTGGATCATCTTACTAATTAGGTACACCTACATTGTATAATAAATAATTTTTAAATTGTGTTATGTTCAATAGTACCTAAGTCATGCAATATAAACCACCACAGTTGGATGTGGACGGACTGGAAAAGTGCAAGAATAATTGTCTTAAGCCAAAATCTCAGGCTTTTTACTCCTGTGGAAGAAGTTAATGCTGTAAGAAGTATCACTATACAGTGCAAAAAATGTGGACCTGGACATATGGTAGGAAGATGAATGTACAATAAAACTTGCAATTTATCAGATATGGAATCACTTTGCCAAAGTATGCCTTTACAGCCAGAATATCCATGCTGTTGGTGACAAACATTTGGGCATTCGGATATTGAAATAGCTTTAGAAGTCAAAACAAGTCTGCGGAAGCAGAGCAGAAAGCAACCATACAAGGGAAGGGTCAAAAGGTCTGATCGATGACAGTTGTAGTTTTGTGTAAGTGCAAGTTAGTGTGTTTTGTGGCATGTTCTGTCCAATTTAGTTGTATTCTATAAAGGTGTAACTACTATTGTGTAATGCAATTCCTTTAATGCCACACTGAAAGCCTGTAGGATCAATTGTCTAGCCAAATTTCAAGTGATTTCAGTGGGGGTAACCGTGATTATTCATCTCGGAAACTTTGTATTTGGCTATTACATTTTTTGGCAACTCCAAGAACTGTATCTTTATTTATTTGATTTTTATGTTTTAGAAATTTTAATTGTTTTATTAATATTTTATTCAGACATTTCATTATATTCGTTATAAGTACATACCTAATCTGAATATACGTGCAATACTCGAATTGTTGACTTATTATGTATCTGAACTTGAGTTTACAGGTGTGTGTAGCCACTGGAACAATATGGTAACCTAAACAAGGGTGAGTGATTGAATTTCAAATTCTAGACTCTTGGGCTTGCTTATACGAAAATATATAAAAGGCCAGTTAAATGGTAGAAAATCAGTAAATTTTGAAAAGAAATCCAATATTTCATATCTTTGCAGTTTCTTAATTTCTGTCATTAAAAAATGTATACAGGTGTTTCGCATAAAAACCAACACAGGGCAGGGGCATGTAGGGGTAAACGTAAAATATGGTGATTTAACGCAACTCACCCCTATGTTAAGTTGCACGTCTGAGAAGTTATAAGCCTTCAGTGAGGTTTCAAATTTCGAAAAAAATCAATATTTCTGTAATACTTTAACTTAGAAAAACCAAGTTTAGTACCCGTTTTGAGTGTACCAAGAGCATTAATCAGTGGTAAGTTGAGTTCAATTAAGACATAAGACATTTAAAAGGGTTTATTAGGGGTGATGCACCCTTAAAATGTCACATTTTTTTTACACATTGGTGAATTTAAGAACATATTTCATTTTATGAGGAATTTTACTCTAAAACTTTGTTACTCCTTTTATTTTCAAAAAACTTTGTTGTTTTCAAGAAAAACACGAATAAGTAAAGAAACATATTTTATCATAAAATCATCGAAAATTAAATATTTGCCAATAAACTTATGTATAGGTTAAATTTGACAATCAGGAAAAAAAGTGTGAATAAGTATAATTTATTAGAAAACAGACAACTCAAACAACAGAAATAAAAAAAATGCTATCAATAAGTTATGGAAATTCCTCAACATGATAATTTCACAGACATCCATTGAATTTTTAATAATTTTAAGCAACACTAATAATATATGTGTCTTTAGTTATTCGGGTTTTTCTTGAAAACGACAAACGTTTTTTGGAAAATAACATGAGTAAAAAAGTTTTATAATTTACTTCCCCATAAAATGAAATAATATTTTTTTAGATCCGCCTATAGGTTAAGAAATTTAGTCACATTTTATGGGTGCATCACCACTATTCAACCCTTTGAAATGCTTCGATTGGACTCTACTCACCAACGAATAAGCTCTTGGTACACCCAAAACGTGTACCAAATTTGGTTTTTCTAAGTTGAAGTATTACTGAGATATTGATTTTTTTTCGAAATTTAAAACCCACTTTGAAAGCCTATAACTTCTTAGGGATGCACCTTAGTATAGGAGTAAGTTGCGTTAAATCACCATATTTTAGGTTCCCCAACATGCCCCTGCTTTGTGTCGTTTCTTATGCGAAACGCCCTGTAAATCTTTTTTAAAAATATGTATGTATATGTATGAACATTTTGAGAAGATTCATTGAATATTCGTGGAACATTTTCAGAAGATACTGGGAGCTCCTAAGAATACTATAAATAACATTCTAAGAAGCTTATTAGTATGACAGAATCTGTCAAATTCTCATGTTCATAGAATGTTCTCTGAATATATATTGTACGTTGTGATAATGTTCTGGGAATGCTTGAATATTCTTTCCAAACATTCCTTGTATATTCTCAGAATGTGTCTGTGCTGTCTGGGTATTGAACAAAAAGTTTTAATTTCGAATTGTCTTACCACCACTACCTATAGAGCACAGAATATTCTTACACTGTGAGAACATTTTTATTCCCGAATATTTGTTTCGGATTGTTCTCATAACAATTATGTAATTTCAAAGTGCCGTCTTGAATATTCTGAGCACATCCATTCAATCACATCCTGAGAACATTCTTCATCAATACACTGAAAATATTTGAACGTATCTTTATATATCATTAGTCAAAATATTTGCTCAGAATGTGCTTGATATGTCCGTATAATATACAATTTTAACACCTATTGAATAAGATTGGTGATAGTTATTGTATAGCGGTAAGAATTCTAATAGTAACTATTTTGCATGGTTGATTCTGTTGCCATTGAATAAAATTTATTTACTCAATGCGCTACGTAGAATGTCGTCGTAGTATATGATGAATTTGTCCAACACTTTTTGGTGTTTAAGCCAATGTTCAAAAAAGTAAATGCACAATATAAAAAACTAATCACAGATGCGAGGTGTTTATAATGTATACAACTTTAGTTTTTTATTTAACAATACCCTTGATGTATGTAACGTCTGACAACCCTGCATTCCTCCCACGCATACTGGTGCAGAATACCAGAGGGTGAGAATACCAGAGAGACAGATTCGAGTGAATCACGAGGGTACTTGTATAAAGTTGTTTTTTTTACTTAATAAAGTCTTTCAAAAACTCACTATTAATCAGTTAAATTAATTCATAAGTGTCTCAAGAAATATTGTTCGTCAATTCCTGGACATTTGTGTGGTCCTTCCTGCCGATGTAGTATGTGTTTGCTTTAATATCAATTCAGAGTTCAAGAAATTTAATTACCGAAACTCAGTACATAGTTCAAGACCTCGAAGCTCAAGACTGTAGCTTTACATCTATAGTCGACCAGTCAAGATGCTGCATCTCGTACATGCAACTACAGTAAACTTACAGTCAACTGCATCTCTGGTTCACTTTACTGTCGTTAGAAACTGCTAGATGCCAGAAATTTGTAACTTCCTACGACAAAGAAGTAACAGTATCCCTTGAATACAAAGAAAAAAATATATACAACGCCTATGCTTCACAGACGGTGATCCATTCCATTATATCACTTAATTCTTAATATGTTTGCTTTATAATCGTTACCATCGCATTTACTCACACAGCACATGGACGTCCATTAGGTACCCAATGGACAGCCAGGACTTTCAATGGACATACATGGATATCCAATTGATGCCTAATGGACATACAGATGTCCTACCAATATCCATCAATCTGGATATCCATGTGGATATATATTGGATGTTGTATGGATATACATGTGGTTAGGAAATGGATATTCATTATACATCTAATGGATACTGTATGGATATATATGTGGTCATCAAATGGATATCACTTTTACATGAAATTGATATTTGATGATAACCAACCACCATACTACACCCCCCCCCCCCCCCCAATGAAACACTAATATAAGCAAACAAATATTTTATTGTGTTCTAACATCATTTAAATATCTTTATTTTCTTGATCTACGATCCGGCTCAGGCCTGCATTCCTGCTGTAAAGAAAAAAGACACTGCTTATAATCAAACTCATAAGACAATCCACTAAATAATATGAACAAATGTTTATGAATAATACTTAATTATTATAGGTATAACTACAACAGTATAATGGTTATTTCAAAATAATCAGTAATAGCTGTTAATGTTGAGTATCACGACATAACTGACTATATATCCAATAGTTTTAATCAACCTTAAGTGAACTACTTTCATAGTCTACCGGAAGTGATCTGCTTCTAAGTACAGACGAGGAATATCCACCAGTAAAATGAACAATTTTCATACACATAAACTCCATTATATTACTAGACAATTTTTGCTAATTTCAATACGAAGTAATAAATATTTACTTAAATCAAGAAGATATTTGTTTTCTAGTTCACGTCTACTAGCCATGCTTTTATCAACCAACGTTTTTTTTTACAGCTATAAATAATGGTATTTACGTCAATACGTATAAAATATATTTTACTAACTAAAAAGTGTAAGGTTGCGTACTGTCAATTATTTACTAACTGTAAATCACCACAGAACGTATAAATAAAAACAACACACGACTTAACTTTACGGTTAAGACGTTCGAATTTTTAAAACAATTTATTTAATACTTTAAACAATCAATACTTAATTACTTAATACAAAAAAATTAATAATACAATATAATAAAAATATGACGATCAACCTACATGTGATCTAATGTCTAGCACGCGATGTGCAGAGTACTAACTCGGACCAAGAATGAACGGTCGTATGCCTGTGAGTAGCCTCTTTATACACTTCACTCCAGTCGTGGCACTTATTGTCTCTGGATGAAACAAAGGATCTGCTGATGTAAATTCTCACAGTGATATTCCGTCCAACTTGCTGTTTGAGCCTGCATACTTGTTGGCTCCTTTCCGTCTACGGCTGACTCAGCGGTTATTACTGTGGGAAGGCGACTTTGTAGTATAACGGGACATTGTTTGGGCTCCATTTATCTCACGCTTTATTTGGAGAATGATATCAATCCTCTAACTCTAGTTTTAGGTTGTTGTTCATTTTTTATTTAGCAGTTAATGCAAAATAGCAAGATGCAATTTTAAATTTTGTAACCTCAACTTTGTTCCAAACTACTTCAAACCCATAAACATGTCATTGTTCAAACCAAACAAATGCGAACGGATCTTCGTCATTGTAGCCACCAATTCAAGCATCCGTTGCCCCAAGGTGAGTTATTAAATGATCCCGCATTTATTGTTCGGGAGAGCATTAATGAACAGCTCAGATATCTTTGCTGTATATTGATCCGTCATGCGTCAAAATTCCAGTCAACACTTACTTAGCAGATCCTTCACAGATCTTTGCTAGGAGTCTTTTGGGACTTAATAGGAGATTGAAAACTCAAGATACCTCACTCCAACTTGATAATACGAGATACACCATTGGGCTGGGTAGTATCTCGGACCTTATCAATTCCCCCAAAGACAATCGTTTGCAGTTTTAGCATGACAAATGTAGAAGTTCAAGACCAGTTGCAACGATTTCGAAAAATAGAAACGGTACTACCATGCAACCATTTAACACCAGAAGAGCAGTCATGTGAGTAATTCTTCCAACGAACTACTCGCCGTGACAAGGACGAGGATGATATATAATTTTTTTTAGAAAGAAAAAACAAAATTTTCCGGAAAACCTGGGCTGGTTTTTCTGGGTAACGAACTTATCCAAGCCACTTGCAAATGAAAGGTATTCACCAAATTTGATTAAAATCGGGCTGAGTTATCGGTGCGATATATATATATATATATATATATTCTAACTCAAAAAATAATGGCCCGATTTTTTTAAAATTTGGTGAATACTTTCCTTTTGCAAGTGGATTGCATAAGTTCGTTACCCAGGAAAATCGCCCTAGGTTTTCCGGGAAATTTTGTGTTTTCTTACTCAAAAATTTATGTTTATATATATATATATATATATATATATATATATATATATATATATATATATATATATATATATATATATATATATATATATATATATATATATATATATATATAAACATATAACAATTCAAACTGACCCCGGATATGTGTTCTAGGGGGCCTAATTAGCGCTCATTTGAAGGATTTTTTTAAAGAAAATTCACTAAAACCAGGGGAAATCAATTGACTGTCACGGTGTGTTGGGAGTTGGCGGCCAACTAAAGAATTCTTCGCTTCCTTATTGTCGAAAACACCCTGCTGTAATTTAGAGCAAACATGCTCTCACAAAACTGATCTTTCAGGACAGACATGTAAAACTTCTACATGCACCTCCTCAACTTATTTTAACTTTCTGACCATTAGGTGGTAGATCGTTAGCGCGTTCTATAGTTCACAAGTGTGTGAGTTGTTTCAGAAGAAACCCTCCCGGGTCATTCTTCAGATGGGAAATTTGCCAAAATCACAAGTGGAACCCACGTTACCTTTCACAGCTATAGGACCTGATTTTGCCGACCCATTCATCATTCGTGACCGCAGAGGAATGCTACATCTGTTTATTCGTCTGCTTCTCATTTAAGTCCATCTATTTAGAAGCAGTGACGGATCTGTCCACAAAAGGATTTATCTTGTGTTTTAAGCAGTTCTGTTCACGAAGATGTAAACCATCTGTTATGTTTTCTGACAATGCAACAAATTACATTGGAGCCAGAAATAAACTTTGGTAACTGTACGAATGGTTGCAACATAGTCAAGACGAAATCAAGACCCAATGTACAACTGACGGCATTTCATGACACTTGATTCTACCACAATCCCCACATTTTGAGGGATTGCGGAAAGCTGGTGTTAAGACAGTAAAACATCACCTTCTCAGAGTAATGGGAAATACATTGTTTACATGTGAACAGTTCTATACACGTTTAACTCAAATAGAGGCTGTGGTAAACTCCAGACCCTTATATCCCATGACTACCGATCCAATCGACCTAGACGCCCGTACCCCGTCTCACCTCCTGATTGGGAAAAATTAACCTCAACTTCAGATCCAAACCACACTGTATTCAACGAAAATCGTTTGTCTTTGTACCAACGACTTCAATCTCTGCAACAACATGTCTGGAATAGATGGTCAAAAAAGTACATACACGAGCTAGAATCTAGGCAAAAATGGGTCAACAATCAGGGAACGCTGCAGCCAGGTACTTTAGTGCTGGTCAAGGAAACACATCTACCAGTATTCAATTGGAAACATGGCCGCATAATTGAGCTGTTTCCAGGATCCGATGGAGTTTCTCGGATAGCATCAATTAAAACTAAGAATGGTGTCATTAAGAGAACATTTTCAAAAATCTCCTATTACCCTTGTATGAGTGTCAGTGGCTTCCACCTGTGACCATATGTAACTATTAGTGAGACAATTATAATTATGATCAAGAAAATTGTGACTTTTCGCGTAGTGTAGACCTTTTTTTGCAAAATTCACCTTTTTAGTGAATTTTCTTAAAAAAAATTCACTAATGAGGAGATCCCGACTTTTGAATTTTGAAAAAATTTCTTCAAATGATCGCTACTTAGGACCCCCGGAACCCAAATCCGAGGTCAGTTTCAGACTTTATATGTATATATATATATATATATATATATATATATATATATATATATATATATATATATATATATATATATATATATATATATATATATATATATATATATATATATATATATATATATATATATATATATATATATATATATATATATATATATATTTATTTATTTATGTGTCACACCTATAACTTAAAAAATAATGGACCGATTTTGACAAAACTTGGTGAATACCTTCCTTTCGCAAGTGGCTTGGATAAGTTCGTTAGCCAGAAAAATCCGCGGAGGTTTTCCCGGAAAATTTTGTGTTTTCTTTCGAAAAAAATTATATCTCCAAAATTAACAAAGTAAGGGCAACCAAATTTGGTAAGCTGGTTTATATCGTTATAGGTGTGCTACCTACCAAAATTTACCTCTGTAGATCAAAAAACAAAAAAGTTATGGGCATTTAAAGAAAAATAATTTGGGGTTTTCCTCAAAACGTCAAACTGACAATTTAAAACGTCAAAATTCGCAACATTTAGACAAAGAACTTGAATCTAATACGGGCTATGGAAAGAAAATGTCTCAAGAATAATGTTTTACAAACACCGAAGTCTTAGTTTCAACCGTCATTGTCCTTCATTTTACTAAAATATTTCCAGAAAATTCATTTCAAATAGACCCTTTCTCTGATGCTTGTCAGTAACCCTAGCTATAGAGTTTATCGTTTAATGGTATATAATTTTTGTTGAATTTTCGTAAAAAATCAATAAAGCTCAATATATACGTTATTATACAAGATATGAAAAAATATTGTATACATTCATTATAGGGTGTTTTGAGCTACATCTTAAAAAATTATTGCGACAATCACGTTGGTGATACAAATAATTTTTTTTAGTCGAAAACGCCTTATGTTTTTGCATTTTCCATCGAAATATAATGCATGTTTGTAAGTTAAAAAATTCTGGAGGCAGCAAGTGCGTTATCGTTGCGAATTTTGATTAAATGCTTCATATTTGAAAAGCCCAATTTGCTATTAACCTATAAGGTTGACCAAGAAACGGATTTTTCGGGAACACTTTAAGTTTACTTTTGGAAATTTCTGTACGTTTTCAAACAATCAAGTTATTTTGATGAAACATGGCACATTGTTTTTACTATATATGTTATACTGGTAATCAAATTTGATGCCTGCTTTCTGAAAAAAAACACACACATATTTGCTATTAAAAACATTTTTATGAAAATTCACTACCATAACGCACTTGCTGCGTCCCGAACTTTTTATTATTTCTGTACATTTCAGATTTTTTATTCAAGTTAACTATAATGTACTTTATTTTCATTATTTTTTCAATGTGCTTGAAGCCTAATAGCTCTCAAGGCGGCCGGGTTGTTTATATTGTATATAACTTTAGTTTTTATTTAACAATACCATTGACATATGTAACGTCTGACAACCCTGCATTCCTCCCACGCATACTGGTGCGGAAGATTAGAGGATGAGAATACCAGAGAGACATATTCGAGTGAAACACGATAGCTGGTAGGGTGGTTATATAACGTTGTTTTGTTTAGCTAATAAAGTCTTTAAAAAAACTCACTATTTATCAGTCAAATTAATTCACAAGGAAAAGAGAACTTGACAAACCTGTTAGCAGCAGCAACAACAAGAGCAAATCTATGTGGAAGACCATTAACGAAATAACAGGGAGAAATCTAAAATGTTAAACTGAATGTCCTGTCATAAATGCGGACCTTCCAGATCAGTTTGGCAATTTTTTGTTATATGCTGCTGAAAATGCAATTGCTCATCGGCCTGCTGCGGTAGATATGGCATTTATTGAGGAGATAACACCGTAAGTGAACACCTAGTTCAAATTATTACCTGTTACACAAGAGGATGCAATAAATGTCGTCACATCATCTGGTTTTGCAGCGTCGGAAATGAAAGAAGCACTTTTAAAACAGACATATAAAAACCTCATCCCATAAATTACTCAAGCTTCAGACAAATCACCCACTTTTTCAAAAACATTAGAAAAATAGTCATTAACAAGCTGACAATTTACCTTGCTGATAATAAACATATTTTGACATATCAACATGGTTTTCGGCAAATAAGAAGCACTGAAACTGCAATTGTTGAATTTGTGGAGCACATTGTCGAGCACATGGACAAAAAAGAGGTAGTTTTGGGAGTTTTTGTGGACTTTGTATATAATTCATAATATTGATAACTAAAAATGAGAATTCTCAACTATAAACTTTAAGGTTCAACCAAAAATATCCTGTAACATAAATATGTTTTATTCAATAAAAACTTTTGTATTTGTATATCAAAAGTGTTACTGACTAAATTGGGCTTATGAGTTCCTTAAAATTAACATTAAAAATAATCAAACGTTTCAAAGGATTTATTTATTTATTTGGTGATAAGAACAGATAGCTATGGGTAATTATTTTTAATAAAGTAGGAGATATATGTGAGCTGAATCCCTCCTGAGAAAAAGAGAGTCAGCCGTAGAGAAGATAATCAAAGGTAGGTACATGGCGTATAGTTTTGCAAATTGATAAATGTATGTTTGTGTTTTGCTTTAGCTTCTCTTAAACATTAAAAATAATAATAGCATATTATAAATTATAATACATTTTACAAGTTATACAACACAAAATTCACAAACACTGTACACCCATAAAACAAAATAACGAACCAATCATAAACATAAATATACATATATTATACCCAATATATACAAATATAACTAAATAACTACATATAAACCCACTTATACATTTGTTTATTACAAAAATAATAACCAAGGTAAAAAATATAAGAAAAAACTGTGATTACAGTTAATATTTACACATTGGCGCTCAACGTGGAGCGTCAAAAAGTTCACACGAATAAATAAAATTAAAAATTTTTACACAATAATCAAATTAAACATGCCGAAGAAAAAAATATTGAGAACCGCAGCATCTAAAAACAGGCACGAAATGGGATGAAAGAGAGAGTAAACAGCAAGAAAATATTGAAATACAAGAGGAAAAAGTGACCGAGCAAGAAATGAAAGAGAATCTAGGCAACACGTGGAAGTAGCTATGCACACAAGTGCAAAAAATAAATGTAGAAATGCTAGGACAAAATGAACAAAAGGTAGAAGAGACGGCAACACAGAAAACTGACAGTGAGAATGAAATTCTGATTAAATTAATGCAAAGTATGCATAATATGAATGAAAGTATGAATAATATAAGTGAGAAATATGAGATACAAGAGTAAAATATGAACGAAAATATGAATAGTATAAAGCGAAGAATAGATGAGAAATATGAGAAGCAGGAACAAAATATGAAACAGAGTTGTATGAAATGGATGCAAGTAATGAGAAAAAAGATATTACAAAAGATAAATGAGAAAGTAAAAGACAAAATGAATAAAAGACGGAAGTTTATAATGGAGAAAATGAAAATGGCTGATGATGGGATTGTTGGTATAATAGAAATGGAAAATGAAAGATATCAGAGAATAATTGGAATGAGTACATGAATAGAAAGGAAGGTAGAAAACTACCACAGTGAAATTAGTGTGAAAATTATGAAAACGAACGAAAACGTTAAGCAAGTAAAACAAGTGAGTAGATTAAATGTGGATAGTTTAGAAAAATTGAGAGACGAGACAGAACAGAGACTTAATATGGAAAACATGAGAATAAAACAAGGTGTTGAACAAACAATAAAAAACAGTGGGAGAAGTTGGAAACGCAAATGAGACAAGGCATGGGAAATGAAAGATCATGTATTAGTGGCATGATGCACGACTCGGGATTAAAATTCGACGGACAAGTACATTACATCCTAAAGTATTTATAACTAGCTTAACAAATAAGCCTAATAACATACACGGCATAAAAGAAATAACAAAATAAAGTTTAAAGAGGGATGCGTTAACAAGTAAATAGGAAAACATAATGGGAGTAGAAGACTTTGAAATACTAACCTTAAACCATTATTGGGGAGAAGTACAATAGGCAATCGTAAGGGAAATATTATACTTTGGGAAATATAACCCCATGGATCCGAGAAAACAGTTTAGTTTTGCATTACACATATACGACATGGCATAGCATTTGCATGCATCGTATGAGAGAAATGGGATAGAAAAGAAGAAATGACCCATTAAATGAAATAATAGTGATGAGGGATGCTGAAATGAAGCTGCAGCACGAGGTCCAAGCAGGACACACAAAAAGACCAACAAATGTATATATGAACATCGTAGAGAATTGTTTAAATATGACAAAAAGGCAGAAGACATAGGAGAGTTAATAGGTTTAATTATTATTAAAGGTAGATTAAGAAATAAAGAACATTGTGTGATGTACAACAAGGTCGCCACATTGGTGCCTAACCAGATGGTATGTGGAGACTGTACAACCAACCAACATTTGTTAAAATCGTCAGCACTGGTACTTTCTGCTCTAATACAGGGACAGTGCTAATATGGAATAAAGAACAGAAAAGAGAAGAAAAATGAAAACTGCAAAATAAAAAAAGAGATTGAGTTGATGAAGAATATTTTTAACAGTGCTACTAATAAAAATAAGATACATCAAAAACGCTTTAAAACGCAGAAATCATATGTTGTTACAAAACATTGACATATTCATGTTGATTATAGTATAATAAAATGGCGATATAATTATGTTGAGTCCAATGCCATGAGACGTTGAGAGAATCGTGCTAAACACAATAAAAGGATGAACTGCACGGTAAGCATAGTAACTGGATGAATTGAAGAATACTGTTAAATACAATGTTGTGCGACATTGACAGAATCGTATTGAAACGATGTTGTAAAGCGTTATTATAACAGTGTCGAATCCTGCTGAGTCAGATGAATGGATGAGCTGAGCAATGTAACTTAAATGTAAGCATCGTAAAGAGTGTCATGAAACCTGCGAATTCAAAATAATAAAATACACTCGAGTAAAATGTAATTGGAGAAAACCATATTTTTAAATTAATATTCCGAAATCTGTTTTTAGTGAATTTTCTTAAAAAAATTCACTAATGAGGAGATCCCGACTTTTGAATTTTGAAAAAATTTCTTCAAATGAGCGCTAATTAGGCCCCCCAGAACACATATCCGGGGTCAGTTTCAATTTTTATATGTTTATATATATATATATATATATATATATATATATATATATATATATATATATATATATATATATATATATATATATATATATATATATATATATATATATATATATATGTATCAAACCGATAACTCAAAAAATAATGGTCCGATTTTGATTAAATTTGGTGAATAAATTCCTTTTGCAAATGGCTTGGATAAGTTCGCTAGCCAGGAAAATCTGCCCAGGTTTTCCCGGAAAATTGTGTGTTTCCTTTCGAAAAAAAATTATATCTCCGAAATTAACAAAGTAAGGGCAACCAAATTTGGTACGCGGTACATCCTTATAGGTAAGTTACCTACCAAAATTTAGCTATGTAGGTCAAAAGACAAAAAAGTTATAGGCATTTAAAGAAAAATAAATTGGGGTTTTCTTCAAAACGTCAAAGTTGCGATCTAAAACGTCAAAATCGGCAACATTTAGGCAAATAACGTGAATCTAATACGGGCTATGGGAATCAAATGTCTCAAGAAGGATGTTTTACAAACCCTGAAGTCTTAGTTTCAACCGTCATTGTCCTTCAATTTACTAAAATGTTTCCAGAAAATTCATTTCAAATAGACCCTTTCTCTGATGCTGGGCAGTAGTTTTAGCTATAGAGTTTATCGTTTAATGGTATATAATTTTTGTCGAATTTTCGTAAAAAATCAATAAAGCTCAATATATCCGTTATTATACAAGATATGAAAAATATCTTTATACATTAATTATAGGGTGTCTTGAGCTACATCTTCAAAAAATATTTCTACAATCACAGGGTGGCCCAAAAGTCGTCGGTGATACAAATTTTCTTTTTTTTTTTAATCAAACACGCCTTATGTTATTGCATTTTGCATTTTCCATCGAAATATAATGCATGTTTGTAAAAAAAAAAATCCGGATGCAGTAAGTGCGTTATGGTAGCGAATTTTGATTAAATGCTTCATATTTGTATAGCCCAATTTGCTATTAACCTATAAGGTTGACCAAGAAACGAGTTTTTCCGGGAACACTTTAAGTTTACTTTAGGAAATGTTTGTACATTTTCACACAATAAAGTTATTTTTTTTTGAAACGGCACATTGTTTTTACTATATAGGTTATACTGGTAACCGAAATTGATGCCTCTTTTCTTAAATTAAAAGAAAAACACATATTTGCAATACAAACATTTTTATGAAAATTCACTACCATAACGCACTTGTTTTTTAATCAAACACGCCTTATGTTATTGCATTTTTGCATTTTCCATCGAAATATAATGCATGTTTGTAAGAAAAGAAATTCTGGACGCAGCAAGTGCCTTATGGTAGCGAATTTTAATTAAATGCTTCATATTTGAATAGCTCAATTTGCTATTAACCTATAAGGTTGACCAAGAAACGTGTTTTTTCGGGAACACTTTAAGTTTACTTTTGGAAATTTTTGTACATTTTCACACAATAAAGTTATTTTGATGAAACATGGCACATTGTTTTTACTATATAGGTTATACTGGTAACCAAATTTGATGCCTGCTTTCTTAAAAAAACACATATTTGTTATTAAAAACATTTTTATGAAAATTCACTATCATAACGCACTTGCTGCGTCCAGATTTTTTTTATATTATAGGAATTTCTTATGATATATACACCCACACTAACCAAGGTTTATGAATTAGATAGGTTGTCTGGTAACTTTCGACCAATCAGAAAGTGACGCGGGAATACGTCACATGAAGTCCGAATTTAAATCTAGTGGACATAGAAACCAGCCGACATTTATATGTCCGTCTTTACAAAGTTATGTTCTTTTTGAACTTTTACAAGATTCAACATTTAATAATAAATTCAAATTAAGATTTTGTTCACATAGTAACAGAAAGTATTGAAATTTTAGGATATTATTCGATTTCAAAGTAATGGATTCCGTTGATTGGTTTATCTTGAAAAGGATTAAAAATTAAATAATATTTATGAATTATAAATTCATAATGCCCCAAATTGGACATAATTTTCGTCTTCTGAACTGCAATCTAGGTTTTTGGTTCTTTATCTTAATTGTTTTCCTATTTTACTTGATAAGCTTCATTTAACAACATGCAACTTTCACAATAAGAAAATTTTCTAAGTTTGTAATATTTAGGTAGGTATGTACTTGTACACATACAAAATAGTATGTGTTGGCGCCGCTGTGCGATATATTTCCGTTAATTATGTTTAAATAGTAGTTTTGGCTAGAATAATTTTTATTTTGATTTATCGAGAGACAGATGGCAACCCCTGTATTGTTTTAAATTAAACTGGAGTTCAAAAATTATCTTATCGTACCTGTGGGCGATAAGCTGCCAAGAACAGTCGTTTTGTAGACGTCTTAAGCAGTTTACTAGAATTATTATTAACTGTTTTCCTCTCGAAACTGCAGACGTATATATGTGTGTTTTGTTAGTCGACATATTTTTTATTAAGTGAATTGTTAGTGCCTCCAGATTCCTTACATCCTAACTAGTCTATCCCTTTCCTTTCTGGAAGCATTTACCAAGAAGTCAAACCGCAGTTGACCGGTAAGTTTTTCTTTGTTATATCATATCATCATATTTATAATACATGTATATATGTTTGCTTCATACGGACTCGAGGTATTACATTTGATTTATTTGTAGTCGTTAGTTTTCGCATACAGTCCATTTTTTCGTCAGATCATATGTGTCAATTTAGTTTAGACTGATTTAAACCCAGCGGCCGACACAGTATGTTTATAATTTTTGCAATCATTTTACAACCACAAAACTCCTACATCTTTGGAGCGGTAAAATAGTACAGTGAGTTAGAACAATAAGTAAATAATGTTTAATGTTTATATATAATATTTAAGGAGGTATTTATTTGTATAGATACAAAATAATAGGTTTATAATTTTTACAATCAATTTCAAAGCCAAAAACCTTGTTACGGATTGTAAAATAATAATACATTGGACCACTATATATAAGTAAATAATTTTAGCATACAATAGTTAGGTAGGTACCTATTTGTACACATACAAAGTCGTAGGTTTATAATTTTTACATTGAATTTCTAAGCAAAAAACTCATAGTAAAATAGAACACAGGGTTAGCACAATAAGCAAATAATTTTAGTACATAATATTTAGGTAGGTATCTATTTGTACACATATAAAATCGTAGCTTTATAATTTTTGCAAACACTTTGTAAGCAAAAAAAAGTTATATATATATATATATATATATATATATATATATATATATATATATATATATATATATATAATATTTGATATTAAAATACTATATTGTGCTATTATATAATTTCTATTTGTAGAGAAGTTAAAAGATCTTTAAAGGCTATTCCACTCTATCCTCAAAATTAATCCCAGCTTCTTTTAGCCCTTTTTCTAGATCAGAAATATGTTGCTGCAGTAAAATTTTGGTTGGTGATTTTCGTAGTAATCTATTTTTTTTCTTGAAACACAGGTTTTCAATTTGCAATTCTTGATATTTTCTTTTTAAGTTATCATAATCTGTTTCTTTACTAAGGGGTGGTCTTTCTGACAAGTCTATGCTCAAATTTTCCTCTTGATGCTTAATTCCATTAGCTGGTTCTGTGATGTTCAATTATGGTTCTTCATTCCTGCTAATTAAACTTTCCATAATAGCTTTCCTATTTTTATGCATCATTCTCCTGGACCTTTAACTCTCATTATGTTTTTCTTGCCCGTTCAACAGATATAATGAGGGAACATCTGAAAATATAAATTTATTACTACAAGTAGGTATAATAGGTCTTAGCCAAACTTCAAATAATACGTAGGTACTACATACTCTTACACAAAATACATAAATAATCAAAACCAACAAACATAAACTTTGTACCTGATTTTTTTAGATGCGTCGGTTGTGTATTCAGTATCCTAGCCCGCAACTCATCTTCAAAATCCTCATCTTAGGCCCTTTAGGAAAAGGAAAGTGTCTCTCCACTTTCCTTTGCTGTTTTAGCATTATTGTTGCATGTTGATACGTTCCAACTGGACATCTAAAAATATATATAGGTTAAGTTATCTATTGGCTACTTTTTTCTTTAAAAAAATTCACTAATGAGGAGATCCCAACTTTTGAATTTTGAAAAATTTCTTCAAGTGAGCGCTAATTAGCCCCCTAGAACACATATCCGGGCTCAGTTTCGATTTTTATATGTTTATATATATATATATATATATATATATATATATATATATATATATATATATATATATATATATATATATATATATATATATATATGTATGTATGTATGTATCACACCGATAACTCAAAAAAATAATAGGCCGATTTTGGCAAAATTTGGTGAATTTTCCGGGAAAACCTCAGGCGATTTACCTGGCTAACAAACTTATCCAAGCCACTTACAAAAGGAAGGTATTCACCAAATTTTGTCAAAATCGGCCTATTATTTTTTGAGTTGTCCGTGTGATACATACATACATATATATATATATATATATATATATATATATATATATATATATATATATATATATATATATATATATATATATATATATATATATATATATATATATATACATATATATATATATATATATATATATATATATATATATATATATATATATATATATATATGTATGTATCACACCGATATATACATATACATATACATATAATCCGGGGTCAGTTTCAATTCAAACCTGACCTGACCCCGGATATGGGGTCTAGGGGTCCTAGATCGCGGATATTTGAGAATACAATTTCTACGAGAATTCACTAAAAGACAAAATGCTACATTTGTATAGTCAGATACTCATTATAATAATCATTATCTGATATAATATCGATATTTATATCACCTGTAATTATTATATTGTCAAACACAGTGCCACAAATTTCTACAATGTTAGCAAATTCTCATTGAAACTATTAGGACAAGATAATGGTGACACATATATCCTTAGAATTTTACCATGATAAATAATCACCTACATTAACTATCCACAATGATAGGTTATCAAGCTTTACAACTTCGTAACAATAAATGACGTACTGCTTTATATAAATCACCACACCATCATTTCTGGTAAAACTCTTACTATTGTACAATAGATTAAATTACTTCATTAATTATGTGATACATATTATCGCCTAGGAGTTTTTATAGGACTAAGTCCTTTCCATTAAGATCAAATATTGGAATAAGACATTTAAACTGAAATTTCAAACTTATAACAAAAAACAATGATGGTGACCTATACACTATACAGCTCGGTAATGCAAAAAGTTTTTGCCTGATAAGTAATCAAAAATATATTTACTATCGATAACGATAGCTCATTAAGCTTTACAACTTTGCTAAAATAGCTAATGTACCTACTGCTTTATATAAAGCACCACGCCACCATTTCTGCTGAAGCTCCCACACGCTTATATTACTTCACATTGCACATATTATAGCCTAGAATTTGGTATAGGTTCAAGTCCTTTTCATTTAGGTTAAATTTGTCTATTGGGATAAGACATTTAAACTTAAATTGCAAACGTTCCATAAAAGCAGAAAACTTCTCTACATATTTAGGTAAGCGTTTGACCTTTAGGGCACTAATTTCAAATTTACTGTCCTTAGATTGACTTAAAAAACATGATATACCTCAGCTACATTCTTTATAACTTTAGGTTCTACGTCTAGGACACCAAAGTCTTGAATATATTAATTAATTTTAGACCAATACATTCAATGAACAACCTTCTTGCAAATAAAATATATCTAAAAAATATACAACCGTTGCAACTAAACACAAACTAAGAATTAAATCGTAACTTACATTAAGTTAATTGTATAAATAAACTCAAAATCACTAAGAATAACACTTAAGTACAATACATGTTAATAAGATAAACAAATATTTTCACTAAAGCTACAACTATTACAATACAAAAAAAAACCATCATATTCAGGATGTAGTCAGGTCAGAGTTAATGAAAATAACTTAAAAAGGAAACGTAACAAACCAAAAAAATAAACTAATAAAATTCGTTAAAAAATATTCTACGAAAATTTGCTAAAAGAGTTTTCCTAGAGAAAACAAAACACGTTCTACAAAACTATGATTAAACAACCTACTGCAAAAATTAATTGAAAAATTTTTACAACAATTTGCAAAAACTATTTTTACAAATATTCACTAAAAAATTGTAAAGAAAATTGGCCTTAAAAATATGTTCTACAAACATTAATAAAAAAAATGGTTTCTACAAACATCGGACTAGGACGAGATCACAAACCCGTTACCCAACTGATCATTTTCGCCGTGTCTTACCCCCACCCCCACAGTATTTACAAACGGCATCAAGTCTGTCACAATTCATTTTTCCGACCCCGTGAAATATGTAATCGGCACTGAGATGGGCATTAGTAAATTTTCATTAGGTAAATTTACTAATAGAGAGGTCGCGATGATACGACTTTTGGAAAATGTTTTCAAACTTTCCAATTTTTAACATAAACCTAGATTCTTCTTACATGTTTCGATTAGCTTTCTAATTCTGAGTTTAGACAAGCTAAGTTATATATATATATATATATATATATATATATATATATATATATATATATATATATATATATATATATATACTTAAAAATTGTGGGATAGCCGTCAGTTGCAAAATAAAAACTATTTCTTAAATGGCGAGGTTTCGGAATAGTTTATTCCATTCTCAAGGCTACAACATGGAAAGAAAAAAGTTTACAATTCACATAGGAAAAATAAAATGGTTTAAAATACTTACATATAACGCGAGTTTTACTTTAACTAATTATGGAATAACAAACATAAATAAAACAACCTTTTGTAAATTTGACTGAAGTCGACAAGTGTCACACTGACATACGCAGCTAACCATTGCGTATTTGGATTGGTTTTTTGTTTTTGTCTAGGAAATATAAATAGGGGTAATGATTTCCAAAATTATTATCTTTCTTTAAGTTTATTAAATTGTCTTTAAAAGTAATTCCAAATTATTCTAAACACAGTCTTTTATTTATTACATAGCAGTACATATTGCATACATTGTTAATAAAAGTATAAGTACCGGACCGTTCTCTGAAGAACTGAAAAAAGCAAAAATAATTTTATTTTATAAAAAAGGTGCTAGAAGTGATCTGGGAAACTATAGACCTATAGCTCTTTTAAGCACTATATCAAAAAAATTTGAACAGATAATAGCCATTAGACTCATAGATTTTTTCCAGAAATATAAAATTTTATCTCCTAAACAAAATGGGTATATAAAAGGAAGATCCACTGCACGAGCCATCTATCAATTTTTAGATAATATATATAACTGACTTAATAAGAAGCAAAAAGTAAACGGTATTTTTTTGGACTTGTCAAAGGCATTCGATGCAATGGACCATAACTTATTAAAAAAGAAGCTGTTCGAGGCGGGTGTCCGTGGTGTCCCTTGGCAACTTCTATGTTCATATTTACAAAATAGACAGCAACAGGTTTCCATAGTAGACTCAGAAGGGAGGGAGTTAACTTCTGACTGGGAATTAGTTATTAGGGGGGTACCTCAGGGTTCTGTTTTGGGTCCGCTTCTGTTTCTTGTTTATGTTAACAACCTGCCGGCCGAGATTGATGATGAGGTTGTGTCCTTCGCGGATGATACTTCGGTAATTGTATCTTCGCCGAATGTCGAAGACCTGAAGGTAAAAACTGCGATTTCATTAGGAGCTTTAGAAAGTTGGTTTTTAAACAACTCACTTACCTTAAATCTAGATAAGACTAATATAGTTACATTTCGAACCTCTTACGAAAGTGATGGGTTACATATTATCAGCTGTAAACGAGGCTTATTAATAAAATGTAACGAAACAGTAAAATTTTTGGGCTTATTGTTGGACTCCAGACTCACCTGGGTGTCGCAAGTAAATTTGTTAGCACCTAGATTAAGCACACTATGCTACCAATTAAAAGTCTTAAGAAACAATGTCTCAAGTGAAACCTGCATAGGGGTATATCATGCATATATACATTCCATAATCAAGTATGGCATAATTTTCTGGGGAAACTCTATTGATGCAATTAGAATATTTAGGCTGCAAAAAAATGTATAAGGGCTATTTTTGGTCTTCGACAGACGGAGAGTTGCAAACCGTATTTTATAAAATATAGAATGTTAACACTTATAAGTGTTTATATTTTAGAATGTATATTGCTTTTAAGAAACAACTATTCAATGTTTTCATGCAGGGAACACACTCATGCTTACAACACCAGAAGAGATACGGTTTTGTTGGAAGATCAAACAAGATTAGCGGTGTTGCAAAAAAATGTAACATCATCCATAATAAGGATATATAATCATCTTATATCTCTATCTCTATCTCTTTCTGAGATAGTTTACCTAATTACACACACTAAATGTCTTGAATAGTAGCGTTCAATTTTGTAAACCAACACGTCTTATTTCAGAGTAATCTTACTCATGTGATCAGTCAGACTAATTCTCTTAAGGTGTAGCTTTTATGTATGGATATGTGTAAAAATAAAAATAAAAATTATGATATATGAAAAAATAAGGAAAACTAAAGAGTTGATTGCTTATTACAGTCACATCTTGGGAGCCGGAATACCGGCCCCCTAGATATGAGGGAAAGCAGCATCTCAACTAAGACCAACAACTGCTACATACCTGGCGAACTTTGGTGGAACACAAGCTGAAACAACTCGATAGCTGGTACATATATATGTAAAGGTTCGATATTAAATTTGGCTTGTTGGATATCAAATCGTTTCTACAACCAACCAACCAACCAACCAACAAACAAACCAACTAACCAACGACAGACAGGACAGGCAGCTGTCTAACAGTTAACAACTGTCTAACAGCTAACAGCTGTCGAACAGCTAACAGCTGTCGAACAGCTAACAGCTGTCTAACAGCTAACAGCTGCCTGTCCTGTCTGTCGTTGGTTGGTTGGTTGGTTGGTTATAGAAACGATTTGATATCCAACAAGCCAAATTTAATATCGAATCTTTACATATATATGTACCAGATATCGAGTTGTTTCAGCTTGTGCTCCACAAAAGTCCGCGTTAGGTTTTTCAAAGAGAAAAATCTTTGTGAATACTAAAAAATCGAAAAAGACACAATTGTACTGGAACTGAAAGATGGAAAGACTTACAAAAGGACGCTTCTTTGCTGGTCTTTTAGTCCAATGGCTTTTCTTTCAACCTTGGGTCTTTATGTTGAATTCTTGGTTCCAGCGGAAACGTTCAAAAACTACCGAAAATTTTGTGTAATTTTAGGCTGCCAAAAAGTCGTTGCTGGATATGGTTCGGAGTGCCAGTTAAATAATGCCCTTTTGGCTTACTGATAAAAAATAATTTATTTAAAGCCAAAAAGTACAATTAAATATTAAATGTATTAATACAAATTTATCACTAGTGAACAATAAATATTTCTAATGAATTAAGAAGCAAAAATCAGTCATAAATGTAACAGTAGGTGTACTTATAAACTATTTCTGATTATTCTGTGGGTTCCAATTGCGGTCGCAACTCGCGCTTGCGAGGGGTCCATGGCTGACTGACTGGACGATATCCACTTGGATATCAGAGCATTTGATTTATGGCTGTCGTATACATGGTGGCATAATTATATATATATATATATATATATATATATATATATATATATATATATATATATATATATATATATATATATATATATATATAATATTTGTGTGGATAACAAAATCCATTGTATATTAGATTAGTTTTTTTGGCACAAAAAGGTCAAGAAGCGCCAGAAAAATACTTTGAAAATTTTATAGTTTTACCTCTTAAATCGTCAAAGTCGTGATTTGAAACGTCAAAATTTGCAACTCTTAGGCCAAGAACTTAAAACGAATGCGGGTTTTGTAGAGAAGATGTCGCCAGAAATGTGTTTTACAAACCCTTAAGTTTCAGCTTCAACAGTCATTGTCCTTCATTTTACTAACATATTCCCAGAAAATTCATTTAAAATAGAACCTCTCTCTGATGCTTTGGCAGTAGTTTTAGTTATAGAGTTTATGGTTTAATAATCTATAATTTTTAGCGAATTTTCGTAGAAAAAATTCGCTACTGAGGAGACGGCGACTTTTGGATTTTGAAAAGGTTTCTTTAAATGAGCGTGAACTAGAACACCTAGAATCCTGATGCGGTGTTAGTTTTAGTTTCTATCTGTTTACATATATACAGGGTGACGCATTTATACGGTAAAGCTCAATATTGCCGTTATTATACAAGATACTAGAAAAAAGTGTATGCGTTAATTATAGGGTGTCTTGAGCTACATCTTGTATAATTATTGCGACAATCACAGGGTGGCCCATAAGTCGTTGGTGATACAAATTTTTTTGAACACCTCTTATATTATTTCATTTTTGGATTTTCCATCGAATTTTTATGCATGTTTGTAAAAAATAGTGCTGCAAGTTGAATCATAACTCCCACGTAGCTGTGATAATTTATTTTCTTCAGAAAGGCATTCTCATGGAATGAATTTAGGGCCCATGACTTGACCACGAAGAAAATATTTGTACACCTATACCCATAAGCTTTTGAAACGTCATAATTCTGGAGTTTTATTGAAGAAAAATGTAATTTTGACCAAACCAGTCCTTATTTATCCCCTACCCCCTGAAGCGATCTTACCCAAAAATAGTTGGAAGCGTTCCTTTGTCGGGTCCTAACTGGATACCAAATTTGAAGATGATATCTCAATTCGTTTAAAAATTATTGCGCCTACTAACAGGCAGACGCTCATGCTGAAAGACCGACAGACCGACTGACCGACAGATTGACAAACAAAACAAACATGTTCAAGAATCAAGTTTTCTATATGTTTTGAGAGTTTTTCCGTCGTTTTAGCAAAACAAAATTTCGAAATTTTTGTCAACAATATTCCACCTCCACACATTCAACACCTAATTTAATTTCAGCAGAGAATACCTGCTGTTTGATGAATTTAAAAGTTTTCTAATAAATAAACCCTGAAACGTTGTGTTAGTCGAGTTTTAATGAAAATATGTCATTTTCACCAAATCACCCCCCATTCATTCCCTACCCCCTAAAGCGATTTTATCCGAACCGTTTGCTTGTCGAGTGCAGACCGTATACCAAATTTGAAGACGATATCTCAATTCGTTCTAAAGTTATCATGGCTACAAACAGACAGCATACAGACCGACAGACAAAAGAATTTTCGTTGCCAAATCATGTTTTATATATGTTTTCACGAAAAAAAGGGTTGAAATTTTTCTCGTCGATGCAATACTTCCAGATGTGACGATGTGGTAGTAAAATGATAGCGTTCATTGTTTTCGAGTTATTTCAATTGTTTTACATTTTGGGCACATATCAAAAATTACATGATACGGCGTTTTTACCAATATATAGCAGAGTCCCATGAAAATGACTCATACAGAGAGGTTTTCGTTTATACAATTCGTGACATAGATCGAAGTGGCGTATACAATTTGTTTGTGTTTCGACAGCAATCATTGTTTGTAAAATTTTTGTTAAATTTTGGTACTTAATAATAAATGCTTAATAAGTTATTGTAAAAAAAATGTTTTCGGAATTCCGAGCAAAAAATTGTTTGCAAATTTTCATGAAACATTTTTTGGAGGGTTCGTCGAATAGCTTTTTATGTGAATAATTATATCTTAGTAGGTGGGTAAATAGTTGGGCAAATCAGACCAGTTTTTTCGGGAACATTTGACGTCCATTTTCGAAAAGAATTTATATTTTTTCAAACAATAGTTATTTTGATGAAATATGGTACGTTGTTTCTACTATATAGGTAATACTGGCTACCAAATTTGATGCATGCTTTTATTAAAAAAGGCATATTTGCTATTAAAATCATTTTTATGAAAATTCACTACCATAACGCACTTGCTACGTCCAGACTTTTAAACGGCATTTATTCAATATAGTATCACATGCAGAGTATATAAACACAAATATAGCAGTGATAACAAAATTATCATGCATTATTCTGAAAACAAATCAAAACAATCTTACAACTTAAATGAAAGATTGTTTTGATTTGTTTCTAGAATAATGCATGATAATTTTGTTATCACTGCTGTCTTTGTGGTTATATATATATATATATATATATATATATATATATATATATATATATATATATATATATATATATATATATATATATATATATATATATATATATATATATATATATATATATATACTCTGCATGTGATCCTGTTTTGGGGACAACTCCGTTTGTATCCAAACAAATAAATAAATAATAAGATCTAAATTCACACCAAGTCGCCATGCGTTCTCGATAAATGGCAATTTATGTCAAACAGTTTGCGCGAAACGTCACTTTAATATTGTGAAAAACAAAAACCAAAACGAAGAGCTCGTTCTGTAAGAACAGCGAAGCATGCTAAAAGGGTCAGAGCAGCTGTGCGACAAAGTCCTAAACGATCGGCTAAACGACAAACATTAGCGCTCAATATTTCGAACAGAAATTTTCGCCGCATTATGAAAGACATATGCCCAGTTACACAAAGCTCGAAAAAATATTTAACGGACGGTTAGTTAATCAACGCTTCAGACGACCAAGCACACACCGTGATTCGGGTTCTTGCGATGACAAACAAATATTTTAAAGCTGTGATTGGTTGTATTAAGCCTTGATTAACTAACTGTTAAATATTTAATCTAGCTTTGTGAAACTGGGCATTACACTTTCGTAGCTACAAAATTAAAGTCGTACAAAGACCTTTCCCTCGAGATATTGGAATACGCCTTGATTTTTGCGAGCGTTGCGAAGGGATAATTGCGGGAAACCCGATAATCGCCGATTGCTTGCTGATCTCAGACGCGGCTCATTTTTACCTGTCAGGTTTTGGTGACATCAGCAACTGCACGAAGTATCGCTTTATAGCGAGAAAGTTACTGCGTGGTGTGCAGTATCCAGCTTTGGATTTTTTGGTCCGTTCTTTTTTGAAGAAAATGGATTGACTGTTACTGTTACATCACAACGTCATCAACACATCTTGAGAAATTTTGAACAACAACTTTGTAATGTTGATGTAGATATCCGAAGAATATGGTTTTAGCAGGACGAGACCACTTCCCACACTGCTAGGGAGTCTATGGAAATTCTATGAGGAATGTTTCCTGGTCGTGTCATTTCAAAATTTGGGGATCTTACGTGGCCGGCACGGGCACTGAATCTGTCAGCTTGTGAAGTTTTTTATGGAGACAAAAGTATTCGCTAACCGACCTCGAACTTTGGGTCAACTTGAACAGAGGTTAGGTTAGGTTTGATTGTCAGTGGGCCATACCGGTCCCTCCACCGCGACAATAAGGTCTATTGTGGCTCACGCCTAATAGTCTATATTTCGCCCAACAAAGCCAGCCTCCTGCAGAAGTCGATAATCTTTGTTGGCGAAAGTTGATCCAGATCTTATGGAGCAAGCTTTGTCTTGCCAAAGAACAGGTATCTAGTCCTGTCGGCTGCTGGACAGTAACACAGTACGTGCTCTGCTGTTTCGTCACTCTCCATACACAGCCGGCACTCGGTCTCCTGACCGACTCCAATACGGTGCACGTGGTGACGCAAGCGGCAGTGTCCTGTATACAGGCCGACTGGAGTACTCAGTTGTTGTCTGTTTAACTCTAGAAGTTTCTTAGCCCTTGACTCAAACAGGCCATTTATGAAGGCCTTAGAGTGAGCTAATCCTGGAAGATTTTGCCAATACTGGATTGTCATTCTTTCTGTCCAGGTCTTTAAGTGTGTTTTGCTGTGCATGATGTTATCCCCAGCACCGGTTCTGGTCCGACAAAGTCTCTCTGGGCACCACTCCTGGCAAGCGCGTCGGCCGCAACATTGTCATCATGGTCCGAGTGACCCGGTATCCAGACCGGCGACACCTCATTACAGCTGCCCAGTTCGTTAAGGGCAGATTTACAACTCCATACCGTTTTTGAATTACACCGGTAGGAGCCTTTATTGCAGCTTGGCTATCTGCATATATCTTTATCGATTTGTGTGTGCACAGAAGTTAACGCAATCCCAATAGAAATGTTGCAGCGAGTGATGCAAAATTTTCATGCTAGATTTCAGGAGTGCCAGCAGCGAGGTGGAGATAATTTGATTGATGTAATATTCAAAAAATAAAATTGTCATGTTTACTCAAAACTTTTTGTTTCATTCCTAGTGAATCACACCGATAACTCAAAAACTAAGAGGCCGATTTTGACCAAACTTAGCAAATACCTTTCTTTTGTAGCGAATACATTTCTTTTGCCAGGAAAAACGGACTAGGGTTTCCGGAACAATTTTGGGTTTTCTTTAAAAAAAATTGTTTCTCCGAAAGTAGCAAAGCTATGTTAACCAGATTTGGCACGTAGGTTCACGTTATTAAAGGTATAATACGCACCAAATTCAGATTTCTATGTTACAAGAAAAAAAAAGTTATCAGCATTTAATTAAAAAAGATTCAGTGCCAGATCATTTATATGAAAATTCACTACCATAACGCACCTGCTACGTCCAGACTGTTTCTATTATAGTTTAGCCATTAATGAATACGACTATATAGATAATAGATACTGCATTTTGCCTAACCCTGGGGTTCTATGTAGTCGTACTCATTGATGGCTAAACTTTAATTTAAAAAAACAAATGAAACAAAAAGTTCTTGATTGGTATTAGTAGAACGCTAAAGGTTTATGTAAAATCATAGAAAACTAAAAGCTTTAACCGTTGTATCAAGCACGTATTTTAAAATGCATATAAAAACGATGTGTGTGTTGAAAAATTTGTAGTAAAATATTAAACGAAATTGTTTTAATGCCACAACCAGGAGTTGTACTATTAGGGGTTGAAAGATAAGCAACGTATAAAAAGATCATATTTTATAATGTAACAATTTAAAAGTTGCTATACGCCAAAAAAGACTCTCTAATTTTAGCCGAAAAACTTTACTACTGCACGACAATTGATTGGTTTATAAAGTTCAAGAGACACCAGTCTGACTTAGCTTCATAGGACCATCAATACTCGTCTTCAAAAGCTGGAAAAACACTTGTAAGAAGATCGATTTTCTTTAGTTGGAAACCAGTCATTTCCGACTTTTCTGAAAAGTTACTGAATAAACCTTTTTTAAGGCTATCATGTTATTGGAGAGGCGTTATGCCAAGTGTGTGACTATTGAATGTTCATGGATATGTCTAACAATAAAATTTTGTGTTTCTTTAAATCCTTCTTTCTTTGTTATGTTGCTTCCGTCGTATCAAATAAAGTTAATCTGATTAAATTCTATTTGTCTTTTAAATGCAACAAGATCTTTATGTATACGTTTTTGAGAACAATAATTGTTAAGAAATGCATGTATTACAGGCACATGCAATGGAGCGTTTCTACCAAGAAGACTGGGAGAATTCCTTTGGTGTGGTATCAAGACTATTGTCGAGACATTTGTTATGGCGAAATGATCCGGGAATGACATACTGGATAAAAATATTGCTACTATATATACATCCAGTTATTTTATTATTTGGTATAACAAATCACCTGCTTTATATTTTAGATTCAGGTACATTATATTAATAGCTGTTCTAATAAGTTTCTCAGAAGACATTCAGCAAGTACCCAGATAGCACAAAGTGGTGCATAGGACGTCCATTGAACATCTGTAACAAATATAACGGATATCCTTTTCATGTCCATTTATAGTACGGCGGATATTCACTGGACATACCATGTATTATCGTGTGTCACAGCTTAGGGTACGGAAAATATGCCCATTTAAGTACATCAAAAAGATATTCTAGAGTGCCTTCAAGAGGTGACTTTGGACGTCCTAAGGACTACCAGTGAACAACCAGTTGCCTAGGTTTTTCAAATCTTTGATCGTCCTAACAATTACCTTTGGACATCCAATAGACTACTATATCTGAGTCTTTGAATGTCCAAGCGACTGCCATCGGATATCAGGTGGACTACTATGTCTGAATCTTTAGACATCCTAAAAGTAGCACACTCATTTAGTTGATGTTATAGTTTACAAACTAAACTTGCTTATGGTTAATTTAATGAAAATTTATATATATATATATATATATATATATATATATATATATATATATATATATATATATATATATATATATCCCAACTAATTAACCGCCACCATTTATAAACTTAGTGCTTGTTTTTCTTCTTTGGATTTCACCACGGTGTTGTCTTTCACAATAAATACTGTTTTGAGTAGTCTTTTGTCAGTTTCAATAATTTTATTTCTATTTTTTAAATAAAGTGACTATGGCAAATCTTTTCAATTATGAATAAATAATAAAGATAGTGAATGGTAATTAGTTCTTCAATTCATTGATTGTTGTTGCCCTTACAATCAATGAATGGAAGAGGTCTTCTATCGCAGAGCTTGCTCATTTGTATAGAAAATTGAAAATCAAGCAGATGAACGCTTCCCAGTATGCATGGTTTAACCAAAAGTGCATAAGAAAGAAGGTCATCCCAAAGTACGTAATCATGACAACTACTGCAACATCAAATCAATCAAAAATTGCTATAAGAAAAGCCAGCTTCATCTGGCTGAATGAAGAATCCAAGTAATGGTTTTCCATTCATGATAGTTTGATTATTTATATCAAGGTAATACATTCAAAACATACTTATAAATTAGATCCTGTAAAATTTGACATATTAGATGACCAAATATATTTTAGTAGTAAATTGAAATTTAAAAGCGGATTAACATAGACAACCAAATAAGAGAAAGGAGACAACATTTACATAATCGAAAAAGACCTCCCACACAAACACATAACTTCTACACAAGATTTGAAAACTTAAACGATACAATTTTTACAACTAAAAAAATTTCTTTTCTAAATAAAGGATATAAATACTGCCCAAAATGTAAATTTATAAACAAAATTAAAGAGATGTTAGCTTCTGAATCCGAAATTGCTTTCAGATCTATAAGGCAATGCGAAAGACTAAAAATATGTGAATTTTTAAGACGTTGAACTTTAAAATATGACAAACGTCAAATTAATCAAAATAAAATTGTAAAATCCATTTAGCATAACATATCAGAAAATAATTTAGTTTTTACTAAAGTTGATAAAGGAAATACGATTGTAGCTATAAGTAGGGACGCATATAACATTAATATTAATGATTTTATTGCTGCATAAAATTTAATAGAATTTAGGAGAGACCCAACAAATTCATTTCAGACAAAACTAAAAAATGAGCTTAAAAATGCATCTCTGTTTAGTCAACAAGAAAAGAAATATCTTTAATATAAAAGCCCATAACCACCAAATACGTATGTCTACCTGTAAATTCACAAGCCAAATATTCCGGTGAGACCAGTAGTTAGCTATGTTAATACAGCTAACTATAAGATCGCAAGCAAACTGGTTTCACTTATTAGAGAATACAATTATTACATTCCAAAATATTCAGTTAAGAATTCTAATGTACTAACACAAAAATTAACTTAATTATCCCTACAAATAGTAAATGAGTCTCATTTGATGTTTGTAGCATGTATTCTAAGATAACTCTTAGATAATGTTTACCTCTATTAGAAAACGTTTTAATAGAAAATAAGTTAAATGCCATAAAAAGACAAGAAATAATGAATCTTTTTAACGAATGTATAAAACAAAACTATTTTAAATTTAATGATGAAATTATAGGCGAAATGAAGGCCTACCTATGGGTAGTCCGTTGTCTCCTTTATTAACCGACATATTTATGGAAAACCTAAACACAAATTTTAACATCAGAACTATCGCATAATATTGTCGTTTGGTACAGATACGTAGATGATATTTTAGCATATTTTCAAGGTAGCCATACAGACGTAAATGAATTTTAAAATTTTATAAATAACCTTCACACAAATATTAAGTTTACTTTAGAAGAAGAAGCTAATAGTTATATAAATATTTTAGACTTAACGCTTAAAAAGTTAGAAAATAATTCATTTAACTTTTCAGTATATAGGAAACCAACTTAGACTGACACAACCATACCATACGATTCATCCCACCCTTTTTCACAAAAGCAGCCTATCATTCTATGCTACATCGTGCATTTTTAATATCTATATCCCAAAACAATTTTGAAAAAGAAATTTGAATAATTAAGCAAATAGCATTTAATAATGGCTACTCTGAGTGAGGATTGGGATCTGTGATGTGCACTGATACGTACAATTCATCATAATACAATTTTAGACCTGACGATCGTTTCGCTAACAAAGCTAGCGACATGAGAGGAATGAATAAACTAAGAGACTAAAGATTAGAACTCCTATTTATATAATAATAATAATAATAATAATAATAATAATAATAAAATTCCTACCTTAAAAGCTAAAATTAGAGATGCCCTACAAAAACACCTATTGGGGCAACATGTTGACAAGCAGTTGCACGGAATGTTCTTCCGGCATATAGAAGAACACGGCTTGTCAACGAGGCTGACATTTTCTTTTTTTAAATTAGCGGGGCTCCGATCGGAGACTGGAGGGTTCATCGTGGCCTGCCAATATGGTGTTATAAACACGTGATGCGGGTTGACGTAGCAGATGACATTTGGCTGCTTGGATACTTTTTTTGCTTTTACTTGTGTCTGTTTGGCTGAAATCGGTTATTGAGCGTCAATACGCTTAAAAATCAATATGGTTTTGACTTTCTAACCGATACTAACGGCTGCGCCACTTAACTTAAGTTAAGACGTTTGTATTTTTTAAACAATTTATTTAATGATTTACACAATTAATACTTAACATAAAATTACAATATAAAAATAAAGACAAACACGAATATCAACATAAGTGTGATATATAAATGTTAGTACACGATGTGCAGAGCCTTAACTTGGAAACAAGAATTAACACACGCTGAAGGCGAGCCGTCTATTTATAACATGTCAGCCAGGCGTGGCGCTATTGTTCTCCCGAGGTGACTATGTATATGTATCACACCGATAACTCAAAAAATAATAGTCCGATTTTGATTAAATTTAGTGAATACCTTCCTTTTGCAAATGGCTTGGATAAGTTCGTTAGTCAGGAAAATCGGCCCAGGTTTTCCCGGAAAATTTTGAGTTTTCTTTCAAAAAAAAATTTATATCTCCGGAATTAACAAAGTAAGGGCAACCAAATTGGTAAGCTGGTTTATATCGTTATAAGTGAGCTATCTACCAAAATTTAGCACTGTAGGTCAAAAGACAAAAAAGTTATGGGCATTTAAAGAAAAATAAATTGGGGTTTTCCTCAAAACGTCAAAGTGACAATTTAAAACGTCAAAATTCGCAACATTTAGGCAAAGAAATTGAATCTAATACGGGCTATGGAAAGAAAATGTCTCAAGAAGAATGTTTTACAAACCCTGAAGTCTTAGTTTCAACATTTTACTAAAATATTTCCAGAAAAGTCATTTCAAATAGACCCTTTCTCTGATGCTTGGCAGTAGCCTTAGCTATAGAGTTTATCATTTAATGGTATATAATTTTTGTCGAATTTTCGTAAAAAATCAATAAAGCTCAATATATCCGTTATTATACAAGATTTGAAAAAATATTGTATACATTAATTATATGGTGTCTTGAGCTACATCTTAAAAAATTATTGCTACAATAACGGGTGGCCCATAAGTCGTTGGTGATACAAATAAATTTTTTTTAGTCGAAAACGTCTTATGTTTTTGCATTTTCCATCGAAATATAATGCATGTTTTTAAGTTAAGAAATTCTGGACGCAGCAAGTGCGTTATGATAGCGAATTTTGATTAAATGCTTCATATTTGAAAAGCTTAATTTGCTATTAACCTATAAGGTTGACCAAGAAACGGAATTTTTCGGTTACACTTTGAGTTTACTTTCGAAAATTTCTGTATGTTTTCAAACAATAAAGTTATTTTGATGAAACACGGCACATTGTTTTTACTATATATGTTATACTGGTAATCAAATTTGATGCCTGCTTTCTTAAAAAACACATATTTGCTATTAAAAACATTTTTATGAAAATTCACTACCATAACGCACTTGCTGCGTCCAGAACTTTTAAATTATATACAAACTAAACTAACCGGACAAGCACGGCTCATTATAAATACCAAGATTATTAACTCGTGTCTAGACTTGAGAAATGCAATTGTGCAAAACTTCACAGACCAGAGAGATGACACTAGTCTACTGGTTGAAATGTTGACATTGAAACAAAGAAATGCAGAAGATGCGTTGTCGTTTTCTAACAGGTGTCGTCATATAGAACAATTGCTTATATCCAACTTAATTGCGAACGAGAATAACGAGGCAGTACGAGCAATTCAAACGACTATTTATCAAAACCACACGCTAAAAGCATTTCTAGAGGGATTAAAGAACCCGATGAGCATGGTGTTCTGGTCCAGAAGTCCCGAAAGTATAGATAGAACAGGCTTTAAATTTCGTGTTTTCGTAACAGAATTTTGATTACCGGGATAAAACAATACATAAATTAAATTTTAATAATAATAAACAGAAAGGACAAAACCGACCACCTTTACAGAGACGGAATAACCCACCTTTTAATAATGTTCAATTTCAAAGACCATTCTAACCCAATCACAGACCATTTCAACAACAAAGTAGCACCCAAATTAATCAACAACACTTCCAGTCCAGACCAAATCCACAATTTACGCCTAAACAAATTTTCAACAAAATTTCTCAAATCAATTAAGGGGACCCAACTTTAATAATCAATCAAATCAAGTACGACGACTAAATTTAAATCAAAACATTAACAAACAATACCCAGAACCCATGGAATTGGGAAGTTCGAATTCGAGATTGTCACAACAGCCAAAAGGAAACACTTCTCACCTACATAACACCGACATTTTCGACAATAACATAAATGATTTTGAATATGAACCCAATAATATAGATTACGAAATAAATAATTTAGATTATGAAACATATCATGAAAATTCGCCATCAGAATCGTACGATATACAAAACCAAAATTTTTCTATAGCAGGCACGTCTACAGACAATCGATAGTAGATATTAATAATGTACATTTTCAAACAAGTAATGTACCTAAGAAGAGCAGTGATAGTAGTTTTCTTTATAAGGAGAGAATGAATGACTATAGAAATAATTTAAACTTGAACTTGAACAATTACGTAAGCGACGGTCAACAGATGCATTATGTTAACCTAGCTGATGCAGCGAAACCTAAGAAGATAGTTCAACAGGACAATGATAAAATTATGAAGTATGTAAATTCCATGTGTGCTAGTCGCAATAAGGTAATCCCATCAGTGGCGGAACTAAAGATGACTGGGCCCCCCCCGCAAACGATGATTTTGGGCCCCCTAGTTTTTAGTAAATTTTCTTAAAAAAATTTACTAATGAGAAGATCTCGACTTTTGAATTTTGAAAAAATGTCTTTAAATGAGCGCTAATTAGGCCCACTACAACACATATCCGGGGTCAGTTTCAATTTTTATCTCTCTCTCTCTCTCTCTCTCTATATATATATATATATATATATATATATATATATATATATATATATATATATATATATATATATATATATATATATATATATATAAGGGCTATTCCCATGGCATTTTGAGGCATGTATCGGTCAGTTCAAGCTCTGTTATGTATCACACCGATAACTCAAAAAATAATGGGCCGATTTTGATTAAAAATTTGGTGAATACCTTCCTTTTGCAAATGGTAAGTTCGTTATCCAGGAAAATCAGCCCAGGTTTGCCCGGAAAATTTTGTGTTTTCTTTCGAAAAAAATTTATATCTCCGGAATCAACAAAGTAAGGGCCACCAAATTTGGTACGCAGGTTTACATCCTTATAGGTAAGTTACCTACCAAAATCTAGCGCTGTAGGTCAAAAGACAAAAAGTTATAGGCATTTAAAGAAAAATTAATTGGGGTTTTCCTCAAAACGTCGGAAAATTCGGAAATAAAATGTCTCAGGAAGAATGCTTTACAAACCCTGAAGTCTTAGTTTAAACCATCATTGTCCTTCATTTTAATGAAATATTTCCAGAAAATTTATTTCTAATAGACCATTTCTCTGATGCTTGGCAGCAGCCCTAGCTATAGAGTTTATCGTTTAATGGTATATAATTTTTGTAGAATTTTCGTAAAAAATCAATAAATCTCAATATATCCGTTAACATACAAGATATGAAAAAAAATTGTATATATTAATTATAGGGTGCCTTGAGCTACATTTAAAAAAATTATTTCTACAATCACAGCGTGGCCCATACGTCGTTGGTTATACAACTTTTCTTTCTTTTTAGTCGAACACGCCTCATGTTATTGCATTTTCCATCGAAATATAATGCATGTTTGTAAGAAAAGAAATTCTGGACGCAGCAAGTGCGTTATGGTAGCGAATTTTGATCAAATGCTTCATATTTGAATAGCTCAATTTGCTATTAACCTATAAGGTTGACCAAGAAACGAGTTTTTTCGGGAACACTTTAAGTTTACATTCGAAAATTTTTGTACATTTTCAAACAATAAAGTTATTTTGATGAAACATGGCACATTCTTTTTACTATATAGGTTATACTGGTAATTATCTTTTAAGAGAAATAAAAAAAAAGTTTATGATAATTCGCTACAAAGGAAACCTCACGTCTCCATTCACAAAGTTGCGTGCTCTATTTTTCGTTGTCTTGCCATATGGCACACATTATGGATATTTTTTTTAAATTTAAAATTTAGAAAAAATATTTTTATTAAAATTCGCTACAAAAGGAATCCTCTATTCACGAAGCAGCGTGAATCTATTTTTATTAGTTGTATTGACACCTGGCACACTTTATGCGTATTTTAAAAAGTGTTTAAAAATGATAAAGAATATTTTTATGAAAATTCGCTAAAAAAAAGCAAACCTTACTTCTGCATTCAAAGCAGGGTGATCTTTATGTTTATTCTTTGTTTTCGACATCCACATCTGGCAAACATGTGATGCATATCTGACTCACCACTGACCAGCATAAAAAAAGGTAAGATGCTTACTGGCAATTAGGCCATTGCTGACCCTTTTTGCTCATCTAAACTAACCTACCCTCCACCTTGAGCTCGATCTCAACGACGACAGTGATTTTGAAAAATCATCCGGCGCCGGTGAGGCTCGAACCGTCGTCCTCTGAGTCCGTATTTGAAAGTCTGAATCGACTTTCCCGCACGGCCACGAAGGCGCTTACTGACCAGCATAACTCTTTGTCATAATAACTTTTTGTGGTAATATCGGAATTCACATTTCGAAATCCGAAGGCCCTAGGCACCTGAGGCCTGAAGGTAGGTACCTGTTATTTGAGATTTGGTACTTATAATAACATATAACAGAAAGAGGAGAGACGCTATTGACTATCGATCGACTACCCAATTGAAAAAGCAGATAAATAACAGAACCTGTTATTTTCAACTGTCCTTTCTAAATAACAGTAACAGGTTCAACTGTTATTATAAAATTACTGTTTTGCCCATCACTATCCCTTATCCAGTAAGTATGAAATAAATCGTTTAACAGTTTTTAGTTCAAATTCACACCAGTTATTTGAGTCATTACAAAATATATTGACAGCATTATACCTAAAGTAGGCCTTCATAAATTTTATTTTTAACCGTTTCTTGGAAGGACGGACTGAGGATGAAAGATATGATGGAGCACTTTTACGTTCTTTAAATCGAAAGTCACCCAGCCCAGTTTCTATAACTGTAATTTTATGGCTATTGCTGACATGCTAGCAATCTGTTTACTCGTTTTAACGTAAATGATCTAAATATATCTCTTAAGTATATAATTTTAATTTAATTTTTTCCTAAGTATGTAGATATTATATTATTATGATCTCATAAAAGCTGCCTCAAGCCCACCCCCCCCCCAGTCCCTGCCACCCTCCACTAAACACCACCCCCACCCCCCACCCCCCCCCCCCCCCCCGCTGTGCGGGGGCTGCGGGGTTGTCTGTTCTGCCACTGAATCCCATTAATCAAAACCCCATATAGCAGTTTAAATAAAGTTCCCACTACAAACGTATATTGTAATGAGGTTACTACTCAATTTAGTTTAAATAATACACAGACGGTACAAAAAGCAGCGGAAAACAGTTAAGTTTTAGTAGTAAGTCAAGTAAGCATTTAAATAATGCACAACGTAGTTATAAGGAAACAGTAAAGCAGCAAAATAATATATATATATATATATATATATATATATATATATATATATATATATATATATATATATATATATATATATATATATATATATATATATATATATATATATATATATATATATATATATATATATATATATATATATATATATATATATATATATATATATATATATATATATATATATATATAAACATATAAAAATTGAAACTGACCCCGGATATGGGTTCTAGGGGTCCTAGTTCGCTCTCATTTGAAAGAATTTTTGCAAAGTCTCACCATCGATACCTCTCTATTAGTGAATTTTTTTTAATAAAATTTCACTAAAAACAAACAAAATAGTGGGACAGAGGACATCAAAGTACAAGCCAAAATCAAGAAACAGAAATGGAAAGAATATTTGAAACAAAGATCTGATGGAAGTTATCAATGATACACGAGCCAAAGAATTAAATTGAGAGATATGGTGAAGATGGAGAAAACCAAAGCTTGGGAGGAATTTGGTGAAAAGATGGAAACCGACAGTGTAGGTTACAAGAAGTTGTTCTTTAAAGTAATTAAAACTCTCAGAAAAGATCAAAATAACCCCACAAGATGAATAAAAGACAAGAAAGGAGCCATGCAACGACAAAACCAGGCAATAATGGAATGCTGGAAAGAATATTTTGAAGAGCTGCTAGATACACGTAAAGCAACCAAGTATAAACCGAAGAGGAGCAAGAACAAGACGTTGTTTCAAAGGATACGAACAGGACAGGAGAAATAGAAATAGGAGAAGTCATAAGAGCTGTGAAGATGCTATAACGAGGAAAATCGGTAGGATATGACGAAATAATAAAAAAGATGATAAAAACTTAGGAGAAAAAGGGTTACAATTGTTAAAAACTTGTACCAAAGGACTGGGAGATTGGGATATTAGTGCCAGTGTGAGATAAGAGTGACTGTAATAGCTACAGAGGCATCGCAGTATTATCTGTAGTCCTCAAAGTCTACGAAAGGATTTTGGAAAATAAAATAAGAACTATATTAGAAACACAACTTGAAGAATCTCAAAGCGGCTTTAGAAGAGGAAGAAGTGCCCAAGACCACATATTTACGGTTAAACAGCGGGCAGAGAAAATCCTTAAACAAAATAGAGCTGCATATTTGGCTTTTGTGGATATTTATAAAGCGTTCGACAGTATTCCAAGAAGCAGAGTCTGGAATAATATGAGAAATAGAGAAGTGGACAAAGAACCTAATAGGTAACATAAAATCCTTATATACGGCAACAAGGAATAGAGTCAGAACAGAAAATTTAGAATCAAAAGAATTCATAGCAAAGGAAGGTCTAAGACAAGGTGTAGTGCTCAGCACCTTATTATTCATAATGATTATGGACGACGCCATCAAGGAAGTAAGGTCAGAAACAAAACAATTGCAGATAGGATACCGAAATATACAGCAGTGGGTATAACAGAGTGCGAGTTTGCTGACGATCTAGTGATCTATACGAAAAGAAAGGACGACCTGCAAAAAAATTTGAAGGTATGGAAGAAGGCTTTAGAGAAGAGGAATATGAAGATGAACACAGACAAACACTAGGGTCATGGTGATCGGAAACGATGAGACGCACGTTAAGGTGACAGTGCAAGGTAAAGAGCTAGAACAGGTTAAACCTTTCAAGTACCTAGGAGTTCAGCTACAGGCAAATGGTAAACAAAATGCAGAAATTAACAAAAGAATAGAGTCAGCAGTAAGGCTATACCAAGCATTAAGTCATTGATTTATAGGAAGAAGGGAAGTATCGACGAAAACGGAAAATTGTGTATACAAATCGGTATTTTGCCCGGTGCTGACTTACGGAAGTGAAAGTTGGGTGCTGACTAAAGCCATAGAAAGTCGAGTACATGCAATGGAAATGAACTTTTTACACAGGCTCAAGGGGATTACAAAATTGGGCAGGATAGGAAACAATAGTGTAAGAGAAGAACTACAAGTGGAACCAGTGATAAAAACTATTAAAAGGCAACAGCTTAAGTGGTTTGGGCATCTTATGAGAATGTGCGATGGGAGACCACTTAAGAAAGTGTGACAAACTCGAGTAGTGGCAACAAAAAAGACCTGGGACAACGTAATAGCAAAGCCACTCAAAGAAAATAGGATAACATGGGAAGAAGCAAAATCAAGGGCAAGAAATAAGAAAGAGTGGGTAAAAGTGACTTGTTTCAAAGGATACGAACAGGGCAGGAGAAATAGAAATAGGAGAAGTAATAAGAGCTGTGAAGATGCTATAACGAGGAAAATCTGTAGGATATGACGAAATAATAAAAAAGATGATAAAAACATAGGAGAAAAAGGGTTACAATTGTTAAAAACTTGTACCAAAGGACTGGGAGATTGGGATATTAGTGCCAGTGTGAGATAAGAGTGACTGTAATAGCTACAGAGGCATCGCAGTATTATCTGTAGTCCTCAAAGTCTACGAAAGGATTTTGGAAAATAAAATAAGAACTATATTAGAAACACAACTTGAAGAATCTCAAAGCGGCTTTAGAAGAGGAAGAAATGCCCAAGACCACATATTTACGGTTAAACAGCGGGCAGAGAAAATCCTTAAACAAAATAGAGCTGCATATTTGGCTTTTGTGGATATTTATAAAGCGTTCGACAGTATTCCAAGAAGCAGAGTCTGGAATAATATTAGAAATAGAGAAGTGGACAAAGAACCTAATAGGTAACATAAAATCCTTATATACGGCAACAAGGAATAGAGTCAGAACAGGAAATTTAGAATCAAAAGAATTCATAGCAAAGGAAGGTCTAAGACAAGGTGTAGTGCTCAGCACCTGATTATTCATAATGATTATGGACGACGCCATCAAGGAAGTAAGGTCAGAAACAAAACAATTGCAGATAGGATACCGAAATATACAGCAGTGGGTATAACAGAGTGCGAGTTTGCTGATGATCTAGTGATCTATACGAAAAGAAAGGACGATCTGCAAAAAAATTTGAAGGTATGGAAGAAGGCTTTAGAGAAGAGGAATACGAAGATGAACACAGACAAACACTAGGGTCATGGTGATCGGAAACGATGAGACGCACGTTAAGGTGACAGTGCAAGGTAAAGAGCTAGAACAGGTTAAACCTTTCAAGTACCTGGGAGTTCAGCTACAGGCAAATGGTAAACAAAATGCAGAAATTAACGAAAGAATAGAGTCAGCAGTAAGGCTATACCAAGCATTAAGTCATTGATTTATAGGAAGAAGGGAAGTATCGACGAAAATGGAAAATTGTGTATACAAATCGGAATTTTGCCCGGTGCTGACTTACGGAAGTGAAAGTTGGGTGCTGACTAAAGCCATAGAAAGTCGAGTACATGCAATGGAAATGAACTTTTTACACAGGCTGAAGGGGATTACAAAATTGGGCAGGATAGGAAACAATAGTGTAAGAGAAGAACTGCAAGTGGAACCAGTGATAAAAACTATTAAAAGGCAAGAGCTTAAGTGGTTTGGGCATCTTATGAGAATGTGCGATGGGAGACCACTTACAAAAGTGTAACAAACTCGAGTAGTGGCAACAAAAAAGATCTGGGACAACGTAATAGCAAAGCCACTCAAAGAAAATAGGATAACATGGGAAGAAGCAAAATCAAGGGCAAGAAATAAGAAAGAGTGGGTAAAAGTGAGTTGTGAACAATAAATAAACCAGAGATAATACTTGGCACCTTCGGATAACCGAATTTTTTAATTATATACAGTGTGAAACATACTTATGGAATAAAATTTATTATTCAGCAAAAAATAGTTTTTGTGAAAAACGCTGAGGCACGTGAAGTTTAATTTGTCAAACATCTTATAATGATAGTTAAACAAATTAAACTTCCACCACTTTACCCCCACCACTTTATTTTTTTTAAACAGCTACCCTACATTTTTTCATCACAATTCGATGGATCACATTTTTCTGAATGCGGAATACCCCATATGTATGGTCTAATATTACAGTTTTCAATACAGGGTGGAAATTTAATACCAGAATATTAAAACTAAACAGTTTACACTTAAAATTCAAATTTCGAAAATAAACTTTAAAAAAACGTCCCCTTCTTATAATAAATGTTCAGAATCTTCTCCATTCACTTGCACAACGAAATAATCTGCTCTGGAATTATTCACTGACTCTTATCTTAAATTTCTTATCTTGTCTTTTATCTAAAACGTACTTGGTATCATTAATCGTTTCTTATTAACTACCAATTTTTGCAGTGTGAAAGGTGAAATTTAACAGTGCTGTTTTATTTTGTGGTGTATTGTGTTGAATGTACGGTTTCCTAATAAGCTGGTCGTAACTTTGTTCCGATAATTTCAATTAAATTTTTGGTCCAATAATGTGATACTTAACTGAAACTCTGCGAACAGAAATATTAATGATAATTGGGTTAGTAAAAATTGATTTAATACAGAATTAAAATACATAAAAAATGTGGCGAGATATAACGGTTACTCGGGTGGTCTAATAGACAAATTTGTTAACAAACACAGAACAAATAAAATGATAACTGAATGTACGACATTTAAGAAAGATAAAATTGAGAAAAAATTTGTGTGTTTATCTTATGAACCACCAATCACAAAGGGTTTGGAAAGTATTTTTAAGAAAGCCGATTTACATTTGACATTTTTCGACGAGAAGTAATTTAAAAAATTTGTTGGGTAATACGAAAGACAAAGACAAAGTCACTGAAATGTCCTGTATTTATGAGATTAGTTGAAAAGATTGCGATCTTAAATACGTGGGTCAAACTAGGAGAAACATAGCCACCAGATTTCGTAAACATCTCGCACAGTTACGATATGGTACGGTGGACAAATCATGTGTGGCACGACATATATGGGATAATAATCACCACATTGACAAAGAAAACTTGTCAAAAATGTTAGACATCAAATTATGCTTGATTCATTAGAAAATATTTTTATATTAAGGTCTATTAAGAACAAAACTTCATTGAATCGTGCGGCACCTTTAATTTCAAGCCCTTTATTTTCACTGTGCATTTGACCGCTTAAACACTCCTAATTTGTCTGGCAGAATAATAAATTACTGTCAATAACTCGGCCGGTTGATACATATACTAATCTCTACGTCTGTCTCGACTTAAAGATCCGTTTGTATCTATGAAGTCAATATAAATACTGTGTAGAAAAATTAAAATCAATATAAATATATTTTGTATGTAGTATTTTAGTTGAATTAATTATCCTTTGTTAGAGTTAACATGATGAACCAAACACAGTAAATTTCTAGATCGAAAGGCAACGTGCAGATTCCTTAAATAACTCGGTTCCTTTTAACCTATTATCCGTAGATTAGATAAGGGCTCATAAATTTGACGACCAGAAGATTAAAGCAGGTCTTCAACCTCGTAGTTGCGCTAGGTACACAATAAACAAACGATCGTTCTTGGACGACAATTTTACTTCAGACTAGTTGGTTTACCTTGACGCGAATAAATACACGGTAGCTAGTTGTTCAGTTTAGAATTTTTCTTCCTCTGAAGATGTTGACATTGTCAACGAAACGATCGTAAGGTCTCTGAAATAAGTGTTGTGGTGATTTGGGTTCCTCCAAGTGTACTTATAAGTTTTCATATTAGGTCCAAAGCCTACTCTCTGACTAGGTAGATTCCCAATTCGGTAGTATATTCCTGTTTTATTCATATTCCTTCCTATAACTCAGAAATAATTCAAGATAGGTATAGGTACAGATCAAAGCAAAATATCAGTCGGAAGAATATGCGATGAAAATATACAGGGTTTTCCATTTGGAAAAAATAGTTTTTCGTGTTTGAAATCATCGATATTTGAACTTCGTTGAACAACACCTTATCATTTTTGTAACCTTTTTCACGATGAGAAGAATTCTGACGATTAGGACTATAGTTGTGCTAAGTTTCAGAAACATGACATAGTTGATGCCTGCGAATTGCCATTTCAAAGATTTAATAGAAAAACAATTGAAAATCGAATATCTTGAGAACGGCTGACGCCAATATGGGCAGGTGGCATATCATTTTCCTCAGAATTTCATGCTCGTTCCAAATATGCAATAGTATATAGGATGTTCTATTAAAATTAAGAAAGTTGCTGACAACTTCCGGTACAACCGGAAGTGATACAGTCATCAAAATATTTTAGTTATAATAAGCGGATGGTGATACATCCAGCTGCAAATTTTCAGATTCGAAATCCCAGTACTAGTTCGAAAACTTCTAATGTACGCCTTACGTGGTACAGCCTGTATATACATATAGAAACACAGATATCCTCATTGACAAATTTTTTTCTACAAGCTAAAATTATTATTTGATATGACAGGTTTATATTTTTAAGATTTATATTTTATATCGTTTTTCGTACTATCAAAGTGTACCTCCTTAAAATGTATGATGGCCAGATCTTGATTGCTAACCAGTATTATCTTTTTTAGATCCTGAAAACAACGAGGTTTTTCTAGAAGATCTTGCCCAGGTAACACTTCAAGTATCATTCTTTGCGGTTATATTTATATTCATAATACGATTAAAAAGCTTTATGCAGATATCACATGACATTTTTGTATATAATGAGAATGAAAGACCTCGTTTCAATAAAGACGATTTGAAGAAACAATACTTTATTATAATATCATCGTATATTTTGGTAATCCTGTTGGGTGTATCGTATAGCATTATTAAATATTTTAAAATACAGTCATATGTTGTTTTATATGACAACAAATGTCATACGATTTACGAGCTGGTTATGAACATGAAGCTACCAATATGTGTAGATAACTATTTACTAACAAATTTTCTGTTTGTATGGCAAATTTTCGCTTTACGTTATTTCATGATTGGTATGGCAATGTTATCTATTGGAGTAGGTCAAGCTATTAAATTGGGAACGATTCGAATGAGACATCTGATAACGTTGATCAAAGAGTTTCCACATCTAAATGAGAGAAATGTTCACAAACATGTATTTAACTGGGTCGTTTATCATAATAGGACAATAAGGTATGTATATGTATATATATAGAGGAGAGTACCCAAACCCGGGCCCCCATTTGGTTTTTGGCAACTACAAACTACAATATTGGGGGCAGAAATATTTTTGTAGCTCTAAGGTATAGTTTATATAGTTACCCATCAAATATATTTCACTTGGCTTAGAGAATGAAAAAAATTCGGAGAAAAAAATGTTCTCAGCAAACACTGTGTTTTATCGATTTCTAAAAGAGGGTTCCTAAAGTGGGCCCCAAGCCAACAAAATGAGAAATGTTGAATGGTGATAAAAATGGGGATATTATAAATAAAACATTGTAAACCTATTGCAACCTACACTATTTAATGTTTCAAGAATACAAAAAATTAAAAAAAAAAACAAAAAAAAAACTAATGCGAAAAAACAAATTACTCAAAAACTCAAAAAATGTTATTTATTTGCAGAAATCGCAAATGTACGCATCTTTCTCAGCTCCTGCACAATCAACATGGGCCCACAATGAACACATCATGCACATAACCCACAGCTCGCCCCTAGTGTCTTGGGAAAATTTTATATTGCAGAACATACACTCTGCATCGTCATTATCTGATGGCGATATTCCCGGAGAAGCTTCTAGTTCGGAAGAACCTGAGGATACCTCGCCGTTCGATTCTTCACTGCTAGAATATTCAGTCATGTTAAGACGTTTTTTTACTGCCTCCTGCCTTGACTTTGGTTGTTGTGTAGCCTTTGGAACAGATGTTGATCCACGCCCACGGCGACGACTACATGCTGGCGGTTTTGATTGTGGATTCGGATGAGCTCTAGCTTCTATAGCTTGTTCTAAATTAGTTTTATATGGGGAGGAAGTTATTATTGCAGAACTGCATGCCTTTCGTCCCCTGGTAGAGGCCCTCTTCTTTATGCGCGGAATGGGGGCGAATTGGAATGGGCTTGTCTGAAAAGCCTTCGACCCACTTTCTGATATTTCTCGTGATGACAAACCGGATGTCGAGGGCACAGCAACATGACACGTTTCAGATGTTGATGCCTTATTGAGATCTGATAGGTCTACGACTTGTTCACTGGCATTATCTTCTTTATGCTCTTGTTCTTTTTCATTTACTCCTTGTTGAGAGTTATGCATCTTCTGCAGCTTGCTGGCTTCTTCCATGTATTCTGCATCCGTAAATTTGTTTCTGTCCATGGGGTAAATGCCTGTCACTCGAAACCCGTTGATTGCAATTTGAGCGGTCTGGCACCTGATATAAGCTCTTCCAAACAACTCCATCACATCAAAGGCACTTACAGAACGATCATTGTGGCGTAACCACTGCCTGATTTCTTCGCTGTAATACGTCTTTAGGGGGCCCATGAAAGTTCTGTCCAGAGGTTGCATCTTGTGTGACGAGTGTGGAGGCAGTGAAACGATTGTAACGTGATTTGTCCTAGCCAAGTCGATTAAATCAATGTTTTGCGTATGACTGTAATGACCATCCAAAATTAGAAGCACAGGATTGTCCTCTGTAGGCTTGACAAACTGTATAAAATGTTCAAACCACTTGGTAAAAATATTAGTCTGGATCCATCCTGAGGGGTGAGCTGCAAAAATTGTTCCCGGTGGAGCCCCTCTTTGTAGTTGAACGTTCATATTTTTCCGTGGAAATACTACCAAGGGGGGAACGAATGAACCAGCAGCATTCATGCACACAACGATTGTAATTAGTGCTCCCCGTTCCGCAGATGTTAACGCCACTACCTGTCTTTTACCACGCAAACCAATTACTTTCGCCACTTTAGATTGCACAATCGTGATCCCACTCTCATCTACATTGTAGATTCTGTTGGGAGTGTATTTGCCTTTTTCATGAATGCCTTCATGCAGTTTGAAGAATTTTTCAGTATTGTCTTTACTGAATCCCAAGGCTCTAGAATAGGATGTCCCTGTAGGCTTCCTTTCAGACAATTTTGATTTGTGGCGTTGTAAAAAAAGTTTCACCCATTTTTTCCCAGCCATTTCATTGCTAAAAGGATGTTTGATATTATTCCTTTCAGCTATCTGAAGAGCCATTCTTCGCAAGTCTACTCGAGTAAGCCCAAAAAATGAGGCTTCCATAGCTAAACAATAATCCACTAATTCATCCTCCAGGTTTTTGCACAAAACTGTAGGTCTACCCACTTTGGTTTGTGCTGCCTCCATGGGGGTTCCATATTTTTCTTTTGCCAACCTTTGAAGCGTCGACCTAGGCACGTTGTACATTCTACTGGCCTTCTTCAATCCCAACTTTTTTTCCCGAACAGCATTAATAGCTTTCGCCATGTCTGCTGAGGACCAGGATCTTAACTTAGTTGTTTTCGGCATTCTATCGTTGGAATCTGCAACATAATTCCAAGAAGATAAGACCTTCCCAAAATTAACCCATTTGGGGCATTTAACATTACAATATGGGGGGCCCGCTTTAGGAACCTTGAGGGGGCCCGAGTTAGGCACCAACGTAGTCATTTTTCGAGACCCCACAACTTTTTGCCTGAGCATGCAAACTAAATTGCGATACCATAATCAGATAGCTCTCACAATGCCGTTTAAGAATATATATAGTTTAAAGGACTTACCGAAAAATACAGCGTCAATAATTCGATGTAAACACAAACACGAAAAAACTTTGTGGTTGAACAATCTGAGAAACATGCGAAAGTTCGGTAACAAGTGAAGATACCGACTACGGCTGGCGGGACTCATGCGACCGTATAATAAACTATCAGTTAAAAGTGTTTCCGAAAGATGACAGCACTATGCTGATCCAGCAACAGGGGGGCCCGCTTTAAGGGAGGGGCCCGGATTAGGGCACTTTCCTCTATATATATATATATATATATATATATATATATATATATATATATATATATATATATATATATATATATATAGAAATGAGTAGAACAACCTCACATACACTCACAAACACATACATACATCTAAAATACAAAAGAAAACATTCAAAAGAAATGTGAATGTAGAAATAATCTAAGAATTCTTACCGAACGTTAGAAGCGATCTGGTATCGAAAGGAAACTCTGCATGTTTTATTATTGTCACAAATATTCCAGATTTTTCCATTTCTATTAGATGGAGATCTGTAAATACAAAATAGAAAAAGGTAATTTAAAACAAATTATACTCGAAATAAAGCTAAAAAAATATCAAGTCATTTTCTGAGCGCAACTTGAAGAAATAACGGTGTAATTTAAATAACATGATTAACTACAAGAGGGGCATCCTCAAGTAGACAGTGATACCATTATAGTTTTTAATAACAGTGATAGATTGGTCCTGTAATATGTCGAAAGATTAATTTTTAAAATTAAATGTAAGTTTCATCAAACATTTACTAAATGTCATAATGTATTAGATCGGGTTGATTAAAAACACCCGAGCGTACACCTAGGTGGTATGTGACAAGCCGAACGAGCAAATATGTTAAGGTAGAAACCTTTGAGATTAATTATTCAGCGCTTTAAATGGAAGATAATTGAAATATCTCTTCAAATTTAGCTTTGGGAAAGTAAAAGAGTTCAGGTAGCGTCATCCCTCGAAATATTGAATCTTGTAGGTTTTTAAATACAAAAATAACACTGTAATGTTCGCTGAAGGTCAATGAGCCTTTAATAAGTGGTGTCTGATAAAAACTATGTAACAATTTGTATAAAAATACATGTATAATAAGTGTATGAAATTTATTCACCTGATACCCGCTGAGCAAAGTAATATTGCATTAACATTGCAGAATATTTTCCAAAGCAAGTGTAAGTTTGATAGATTACTTGCAGAAAGCCTCCTGCAAGTTTGTTGCAAATGGCAAATCTTTCCCACAGTGACTTTACATATGTAAGTGTTTCTTTTGTAACTTTACTGCAAGTTTACTGTAGTGAGCTGTTACAAGCTTTCTTTATACTTACAAATGTTACCTTACAGCAAGCGTCAATTTTAAAAGGGCCTAGCCAAGTTGTAAAATTTAAACTTACATTTGCAACTTATCTGCAATTGTATATATTATATATATACAGTGCAAGTTTGCAACTTGAGATAATTCCAGTTAATCTACCTTAGCGTTTTTCAAAAATGCTCGGAGTCAGATAATATTCTCATTACGTATACATAAAAAAAGTCTGTGGCCAGTGGAACTTGCCTTCCAAAGCTTTTGCCTAACGCAGTCACACACACAGACACACACTACAAAGAATGAATACAAGTGGTATGTAACACTATACACATTAGTTTAGAGCACCAATAAATTCCTTCACTTTGGTTTTTGTTTTATAACATCCACTAGTGCCCACTGTAATCTTGTTAGTGGGAGCATCTTAATAACAGGTAGAAAATTGATAAATCTGATTCCCAAGTAATCAAACATCTGCTTTGTTTTCTCCTTTTTGTGCAACTGTATTTTTAATTCATGCCTGCGCCTAGTATTGATGTTGCGAGCTTCATTATTCACTGGATATTTTGAATACATTTACTGAAGAAGAATATGGCTGGAAGGATACCATTGGCCTCGAACACACCAGGGCAGCTTTTTCTTGGACCTACGCACACAATGTCCTTATTGCTCTTTTTTGCATGATAAACACATGTTCCGCTGCTGACGAGTTAACCCATATGAATGTTCCATACGATAGGATACTGCGACAATGTGCAAAATAAGCAATCCTGGCAGCTTGATAGGTACTGTACTGTTCCACTGTTATGATGTCGATTGCTCTGAATAAGCCTCATGCTTCCATAGGTCAATCATATTTAACGTTTTAAAATGAATTGGTCTGACCAGGTAAGACATCTCCAGGCTGCTTCTAAGGACATAACAAAATTCGTATTCAGCAATAAGGTTTTCTTTTTCGTTGAGTATATTTCATAAAAAGAAACAAAAATATAAATGCAGTCATTTTAGAATAATTCACCAATAGCGACTTCCAGAAAAATAAATAGACATAGATCAAATAACAACTTACGTTATGAAATCATAAAAAAGATAAACAACAAACCGCCATTAATCATTTTGCTTTGTCAGAGTCCGCTGTTGGCGTTGCTATGTTGCTATTGGACGACGATGACATACGATCGAACATAGACGATCACGAAAACGGAGGGAATTCAAATAAATGTTTACAAATTAAAACCAACTTTTAGAAACATTACAATTGTAACTTTACGTGAGCTTACAAATGGAGAAAAACAACAAGCCGCAAAGGAGATATTATATTTGAAAGTTACGTTAAAGTTTCATTTGTAAGTTTGCATTGGTTTTTTGGCTGCAAACATTTAGAAATGTTGCAAACTTAACTTGTTTAATGGTAAATTATCTAACGTTGTGGTAAGCATTTTTAAGTTAACATGCTTAGTGGATGGTTTTCATGGCAACAGAACGGCATAAAAGCGAGCGTATCAATTTCAAGTAGAAACTTTCTGAATGCATCAAGATATTAACAAATTTGAACGAGAACACAACAAAATCATTTAACCCATTATTATTGTCAAGAATAATAATAGTAATAAATTCAAGATCAACAACTTAAAGAAAATAGATGTCAGCAGGTACTAAAACTTTGTAATATTAAACGGTTTTGTGATATATCAAAGTGGTTAATTGTTTGTTAAATAAGAAAATTGTAATAAATAATCAGATTTTCAGTCACCATTTTTAAGTTAAGGTATTTAAAACGAATGTTGAAAAGGTGTTAATAATTTGTTTTTATAAAAATATTTAAAAAATTAAGAAATATCATAATTTATTTGAGTAACTTGGGAAAAATTTTATAGTATCATTTAATAGGAAATATTTTCTTAAAAGGGAAAATAATTGGGAGAGTTGGAAGAGAGAGAGAGAGAGAGAGAGAGAGAGAGTTCGAATTGAACCCATAGTAAGAATAATCATAGAAATTAGTTTTAGGTTTACATTCCTTGGTCAACTGGCAGCATTGGTAAATATACAGTGTGTCACAAACTGGATGGGAATGTATTGCTATCTCCGTTATTATAAGAGATAGGGAGACGGTTAAATAAGCAATGATTTGTATAATTTCATGCTCGTTCCAAATATGACTTGTATTTTGCTCTGTGTCTTTTCGTTTTCGAATTATTTTGAAAAAAACAAAATTTGTAGATTTCTTTCTTCTTCTTTCTGACATGTCTAAGACTTGCACATTATCAGGACACTTTTTACAGATTAATCTTTTTGTGCTATTCTCAACTTTGGATTGTCATTGGTTTTTGAGCTACAGGCATAAACGTTTGTTTTTATTATGGCAGCTATATTGGATTTTTCGCTCATACGATAGCCTGTGAAAAGAGCTTTCCAATGATGTACAACATGCTTGAGAAATCTTGTAATTGCACTGACAATTTTGAGAAAAACCGTCTTGAGGATAGTGGGCTATGAAATCCAATACCAGAAAATAAATGACGAAAAAAAGTGTTCAAAAAGCAGAAGGCCATGCAGTCTAACAATAGACTTCTACTTTTAACATAATTTTCCGTAATGATTCACGATAAAAAAAATAGGAACTTTGAGCACACCAATGAATCGGCCCATTATTACAAATGATATTTTACATTACAACAATATCCTAAAAAAATTTATAATTTAATTAAATAGGTAAACCTAGTAAATAACTAAATTTACTAACAGAACTCAATAAAAAGCAGATTAATGATTTAAGAAGACGCCTTTGAAAATTGTTTGATTTTTAGACGTAAGTCAACAACAAATCAACAGAAGAAAGGTTGCTATGGATATAACACTATCGCGACAATTAAGAATACTGTCATTCTTAATTATCTGAACAATTTAAGGTGTATTTAACAGCTTGCTTAAAATTTTGTCCTAAATAGTTTGTTTTCTGTTTATTTTAAATATCATTCAACAATATTTTCAGTAATGAAGAATATTTTGACATGTTGGCATGTTATATTCGTTCTAACCGAAATACCGAGGCAGCTGCAAATTCATATCAAAACAACGACCCAGAAAGACGACAACCAAACACGAAAATATTTTGCCGGATATTGACCAATCTATTGAACGACGGTAGCTTCCACGCAAAGAAACTACCAATGCCTAGAAATAAAGAAAGAAATAATGCCGTCTTACAGGTTTCAAACGAAAACCCTCCGCAATCTGTTAGGTTTTATGGTGAGCAAATTGACGTTCCAAGCAGTACGGTACACCGTGTATTGAAACAAAGTCATTACCATCCATGCAAACCTACAATCGTACAAGGCTTAAATGTTGACGATTACCCTAAGCGACTTCAATTCTGCAGGTGGTATCAAGGAAAATAATATGGACTGATGAATCCAGATTTACAAATTGTGGTGTGTATAATCGTCATAATAGGCATTATTGGGCAAATGAAAATCCTCATCTACAGGAAGAAAGACGATTGCAAGACAGATTTAGTATTAATGTTTGGTGCGGCTTATTAGGTAAAAAACTGTTATTTTTACTTATAGATTAGACAGTTAATTTTAAAAAAATTCAGGTAACTGCATTGTTGGTCCGTTCTTTTTGGAAAATAATTCAACGGGGGAAACGTATCTTAATCTACTGAGAAATGATATCTTACCAACAATTAGAAGAGTTCATGATAATTTAGACGAGATTTGGTACCAACAAGACGGTTGTCTAGCTCACAATGCTAGGATCGTCAAAGAATTTTTGTACCAAAATTTTAATAATCGTGTCATTTGTAAGAATGGGCCGGTTCATTGGTGTGCTAGAAGTCCTGATATAACACCCATGGATTTTTATTTTTGGGGTACCCTGAAGAATGATGTGTATAAATTCGATCCACCACAAAATATCAATGAATTACGAAACAAAATCACGGAAGCTATAAATCATATTAACCAAAACACCCTCAGCAGAGTTTGCAGGCATGTTTCAAAAAGGTGTATAAAGAGCATTGAACAAAACGGTGGCCATAATGAATAATTTTCTATTTAGTGTTATTTTAAGTTTCTATTTTATTATTTGTTGAGTTACGTTTCTAATTGTGTTGTTTTGTGGAGTTTAAGTTTTTATTTGTTATTGCCGGGTTTTGTTATTAAACTGTTTCACATAATATTACCTAGCATTATTACCTAATTAAGTATTGTACAATATTTTTTTATCGTGAATCATTACGGAAAATTATGTTAAAAGTCTATTGTTAGACTCCATGGCCTACTGCTTTGTGAACACTTTTTTTGTCATTTTTTTTTCTGGTAGAGGAGAGTCTGGATCAGTGGCCACCATTTTATATAAAAATATGAACCATCAAAAACATTTACTTTTTTGAAAAGGTGATGGCATAAACTAGTATAGAACTTTTGGTATCATAGCAACCTAATACCTAACTTTAAAAAAAAATCCGAAAATTGGTAGTTTTTAAAAACGCCTACAAGGTGGCTACTGTACCGTCAATGATGGTACAGTGGCCATATCTGCATGGAACACTGGCCACTTTTCGAATAATTTTAAAATGGATCAGAAAAAGCTATTTATTTAAAAAAAAGTATATTACCAGTTTAGTTTACATTGTACGAAGATAAATCTAGAGGAAAAGAGAAAAGATTAGCCGTTCTTGATGTTCCCCCGATTTTTTCAGGTTGCATCAGGTGAAGAATAATATCATGGGCTGGAATGGTCGATATGTCTGGAACATCTGGATATATAAAGTTGCTTCCATGGCGCCTAAGAAGTTATATTCAACTCCTCATTCTCTAACTTATGCATTATGCGACCAACATAGTATTTAACTGTTTTTTTTCGGCGGAAACTTAACTAACATACACGAGTCTGTAGTTATTGTCAACAGATCATTCAATAGATGATTGTATTCTTCTCCCGATTGAGCAAAGATATCGAGCTCGTATCCGATGAGTAACTGCTTTCAGAAATTTTACTTTTAGAAAGTTTACTTTTTTTGGGATTTGGTGCAAGGTTTCAAGCTATCTCCAAGGTGTCTTTTTACACTTAAATTATTTTTTTAAACTAGATTTTCTAGCTTCTTTCAATTTTTCCTCTTCCTCAAGTTTTTCTAAAACTGGGGTGTTTGTCAAAATTTCTGATTTTTTCTTTTTCAGTCGAAATTGTTACCTTTGGAAATGGTTTAAGGTCAGTAGGTGAAACAAGCAATTTCTGGTTTCTAATTGAATTTTCATTTTTAGCGCTTGTCGTTGGCATCATGGCTTCATTATTATCAATTGTTTGTTTCAAGTTGTCTTCATTCAAACCGTCTTTATTTATTATTTGTATGTCGGTTACGGTTGAAGCAATGAAGTCATGGTCGTTAAATATGTTTGGGTTGAATGGGAAAATCCCTGTAGATCGAAATCCTGAAATGCAGTTTCGATCAGTGAATGCTAAAGGATAAGCCTCACCCAAAATATCAGCGATGTCAAAAATGGTAACTCGTTTCCCTGGATTACTTAGAAGCCATGCTTGACAATGTTGATTGTAATATTTTTTAAAGCGTAGTAAACACTCTTGTCTAAAGGCTGCAACTTATGGCTGGTATGGGAAAGTAGGGTTAGTAATACAACATGATTCTCCTTAGCCAACTTTATGATTTGCAAAGAAATGTGAGCTTCATGGTTATCCATGATTAGTAATACCGGTGATTCAGCTGTGGGTTTGGCATGTCTAATAAAACGTTGAAACCATTGAAAAAAGAGTTCCGACGTTATCCAACCTGATGTTGAATCGACCCCGACAGTTCCAGGGGGAGCAGTCTTAATCATATAATCCTTGTAATTTTTTCGAGGAAATATTAGAAGGGGAGGAATATTATTTCCTATCGCGTTGACAGAACCTACCACAACCTCTCTGTGGAAATACAACTGATAAGACTCAGTTTTTTCCCAGATGACCCTCTGGTCGGCACATACATGACACGTTTGATATCGTTTTTTATATACAGGGTGATAAGAATTAGCCGTGCCATTTGGTAAAATTCAAATCACAATTACTCGCTTATTTCAAATGGAAAACCCTATATTTTATGAGCTATTTCGGTTCGCATCCGGTTTCCCTTACAACGTGTATTACCATTTCCTATACCCAAATTCCACCGTTTCCCGAATATTTCAATTTTATTGGATTCACTTAATTCACTTGATAATATGCTTGTTGACATCTACATGTCAAGTCCTACCTCTTACAAATGAGAACATAACATTTGTTGGGCCTTCTTGCGTAAAAAAAGAGAACACTTTGTATTTGCATCCAAATCGCTGCATTTTCCTTGTTTAGTTCTGTGAAATCAATGTGTTGTCAAGTAACTTGTAAAACCAAAATACAACTCAAGTTGGTAGTTATTTATTATAAATGGGTACAGAACTTAACTAATAGCTAGTGGAAAACTAAAACACAAAAACAAATAAAAAAAATTGTGGAACTTATAACAAATACTCAAAATTACTCCCACTGACATGGAGGCACTTTGTTATTCGTCTCATAATGTTATGGTTCGTAGCCTTTCTGATTTGTCTCAAATTCAGTAAATTGAAGGCACGTAAAACTCTCCCTACTATGTCTTCTTTGTGGTGGCAGGTTCATGTGGTAACCTTTATTTTGATCAGTGGCGTCTCCTGACCAAAAAGTTCGGGTGTGCGGTAACGAGTTGCTGTTAGTGGTGGTTTAAAAAACAATTATTAACACTAAATGTGTATATATATATATATATATATATATATATATATATATATATATATATATATATATATATATATATATTGTACCTATAAGGAAATAATAGGTAGATAAATAAATTAATCTCCCACCGCAACGTAACAAATTTAAAAGTCACTTTAAACTTTAAAACACGAAAAGAATATGGAATTATTATACAACCTCTTCTCTTCACACAAATTTGTGTTAGCGTTAGCACTGTCCGGAACGGGGTGAAAACTGAAAACATTATAAGTAGTTCAATGATAATATGGTACTAAATAATAAAATGTGTAAAAAGCCTGGGTGCAGCAAGTGCGTTATGGTAGTGAATTTTCATAGAAATGATCTGGCACAAAATATTTTATTATAACTTTTTTTTGTAACATAGATATCTAAATTTTGGTGTATAGTTTACTTTTTATATCGTAAACCTACCTACCAAATTTGGTTATCATATATTTTTTTATTTTTTGAGATACAAACTTTTTTCGAATGAAAACTCAAAATTTTCCCGGAAAACCTCGTCCGATTTTTCTGACTAACGAACTTATCCAAGCCATTAACAAAAGAAAGGTACATGCCAAATTTTATCAAAATCGGCCGATTATATTTTGAGTTTTCAGTGTGACACCTATATATATATATATATATATATATATATATATATATATATATATATATATATATATATATATATATATATATATATATATTATATACAATATTTAGCTTTATATGTCAGTTTGGCATTTATTAGACTTCTCTCAAATTCATCAAAAGGTTTTCTTTTTATGTTTGTTATTAGATAAATAGTTTAGTAGAACTCATGTTATATCCTCGATAAAGGAATAAATTTTTCCGAAAGCTCGGCGTATAATAAAGAGTTTTATTCTACAACTGACGGCGTTCCCACAATTTATAGATAGATATATATATATATATATATATATATATATATATATATATATATATATATATATATATATACATATAAAAATTGAAACTGACCCCGAATATGTGTTCTGGGCGGCCTAATTAGCGCTCATTTGAAGAAATTTGTTCAAAATTCAAAAGTCGGGATCTCCTCATTAGTGAATTTTTTTAAAGAAAATTCACTAAAAACAATGTGCCATGTTTCATCAAAATAACTTTATTGTTTGAAAATGTACAAAAATTTCCGAAAGTAAACTTAAAGTGTTCCCGAAAAAACTCGTTTCTTGGTTAACCTTATAGGTTAACAGCAAATTGAGCTATTCAAATATGAAGCATTTGATCAAAATTTGCTGCCATAACGCACTTGCTGCGTCCAGATTTTTTTTCTTACAAACATGCATTATATTTCGATGGAAAATGCAAAAATGCATTAACATAAGGCGTGTTTGATTAAAAAAAAATTTTTGTATCACCAACGACTTATGGGCCACCCTGTGATTGTAGAAATATTTTTTAAGATGTAGTTCAAGACACCCTATAGTTAATATATACAATTTTTTTTCATCATACTTTGCCTAATGTTGCCAATTTTGACGTTTAAATCGCAACTTTGACGTTTTGTGGAAAACCCAAATTTATTTTTCTTTAAATGCCTATAACTTTTTTTGTCTTTTGATCTACAGAGTTAAATTTTGGTAGGTAACTTACCTATAAGGATGTAAACCCGCGTACTTTGTTAATTCCGGAGATATAATTTTTTTTCGAAAGAAAACATAAAATTTTCCCGGAAAACCTGGGCCGATTTTTCTGGCTAACTAACTTATCCAAGCCATTAGCAAAAGGAAGGTATTTACCAAATTTAATCAAAATCGGCCCATTATTTTTTGAGTTATCGGTGTAATACATATATATATATATATATATATATATATATATATATATATATATATATATATATATATATATATATATATATATATATATATATATATATAAATTGAAACTGACCCCGGATATGTGTTCTGGGGGGACGAATTAGCGCTAATTTGAAGAAATCTTTTCAAAATTCAAAAGTCGGGATCTCCTCATTAGTGATTTTTTTAAAGAAAATCCACTAAAAAGAAAATTTGAATCACCAACGACTTATGGGCCACCCTGTAATTGTGGAAATATTTTTTAAGATGTAGCTCAAGACACCCTATAATTAATGTATACCATTTTTTTCGTAACTTGCATAATAACGGATAATTTGAGCTTTAATGATATTTTACGAAAATTTAACAAAAATGATATGCCATTAAACGATAAACTCTATAGCCAACACTACTGGCAAAGCATCAGAGAAAGGGTCTATTTCAAATGAATTTTCTGGGAATATTTTTGTAAACTGAAGGACAATGATGATTGAAACTAAGAGTTCAGGCTTTGTAAAGCATTCTTCTTGAGACATTTTCTTTTCATAGCTCATATTAATTTCAGGTTCATTGCCTAAATATTACCAATTTTGACATTTTAATTCGCGACTTTGACGTTTGGAGGAAAACCCAAATTTATTTTTCTTTAAATGCCTGTAACTTCTTTGTCCTTTAACCTAAATTTTGGTAGGTAGCTTACCTATGAGGATATGAACCCACGTACCAAATTTGGTTGCCCTTAATTTGTTAATTCCGGATATAAATTTTTTTCGAATGAAAACTCAAAATTTTCCCGGAAAACTTCGTCCGATTTTCCTGACTAACGAACTTATCCAAGCCATTTACAAAAGGAAGGTATGTGCCAAATTTTATCAAAATCGGCCTATTATTTTTTGAGTTATCGGTGTGAAACATACATACATACATACATACACATATATATATATATATATATATATATATATATATATATATATATATATATATATATATATATTAGAAACTTACTTCACATAAAACATTAAATATATATGCGTATATAAACCTATAGGTAAACCAGTCACCATATCAAGTAAGTCTAAATACCCAATAATAATCATATATAGAAAACCCTAAGCTTAACCCTTTCTGTATTATAAGTTGTCACCCAATTGTGGGTAAGTAACCTTTCCTATAATAATAATAATAATAATATATATATATATATATATATATATATATATATATATATATATATATATATATATATATATATATATATATATATATATATATATATATATATATATAAACATATAAAAATTGAAACTGACCCCGGATATGGGTTCTAGGGGTCCTAGTTCGCGCTCATTTGCAAAATTTTTTCAACATTCAAAAGTCGGGATCTCCCCATTAGTGAATTTTTTCTACGAAAATTAACTAAAAAGATGGTTGTGAGAAACTATGTTTCTGGTAGGTCTTACATGCGAGTGTTACACAGCAACTACGGAAAGCGTAAAGGTCCAACAAAAGCTAATGTCAAACGTCAAAACTAAGCCCAAACGGTCATGCAAACTAAACTGACAACATTTATTTAATTTGTAGTGGCTGTGCGAATACGGCTTGTTACCATTGACTCAAATGCATGTAGCATGTTCTATACTTATGTTGGTTTTTTGTAGAGGTACATGTGAATTTATATGTATGCTGCATTTTTATCATAAATTACAATAAGTTTAGTGATCCATAAACGTTATGAAGTAAATGTCAGACATATAAATAATTCTGAGTTATTTTATTTGTAATGGTGTTTCTTATTCACTTTCCGTCCACTATTTCCACAGAATGATGACCAACTATTCGGATAATGAACTTACTGAGATGGTCTATGTGTATGTTGAATGTTGAGAAATCCAGAAGCGGCATGTCGATTATAAAAAGCTATCTAGAAATGAGACGGTATTCACACAAAAAATAAATGATGCACGACTTGATTTTTTCAAATAGAACAACACCCTAAGTTTTATTCTAACAACCTGTATCTATCGTGGCTCTTTGTAAAAATACATGAAAATTTATAAGTAGATAAACTACATTTATAAATTACAACAAATTTAGTGATTCATGAATGTTATAAGGTAAATGTTAAATAGATATAAGATATCAGTAGAAACAGCTTTATCTGTTTGTGTGAAACCAGGTGTTTATAATTGACCATCCTTAAAGTATGTTTTTAATGTTACAGACTGATGGAAAACACGAACAAGACAATTTACTGGATATCAACTATACTTTTTTTATGTACCTCTATAAATTTTGCCATTCTGGAGATAGTTGTTGTTATGGTAAGTTAATATAAACTAAGTTTGTACAAAAGCAACACAGACAATTGCGGAAAAGAGGACAGAAGTTTTTCCGTGTTTTATTGGATATGTTGAAAGTGGACCCTCCGCTTGAATTCGTTGCCTACTCTATGTTCTTGTTGATAATAATTACCTACTTTAAGGTTTAGGCGCTTTCGAAAGAGGAGAAAAATAATTTTGGACCTTTTAAATATCAATATTTTTTTTAATTGGTACCAATTTCATACTAAAATCTCCACTGAAATAATTTGCAGTGTGTCCAGTATTAGACTGATCAGCATGAGGATCTTAATAGCCCTAAAAGTTACAAAGGCGTTTTTTTTTTTTTTTTTTGTTCCCTCAGGGCTCGTCCGCGGCCTTGCCGCCCCGATAGCACCGCATACAAAGGCGTTACAAGAAAGGAGAGTAAATAGATAGATATATAATTTATTCATTTCAATCTCTTCAGAGTCAACATTTCATATGCATACACACATATGCACATATAAATATATATAAAACGCATACACAACAGATGCTAAAATATACAAATAAAAAATATAAAATACAAAATTCACACTTAGCTATATCAAAATGTCCAATGTAAAAAACAACCATACACTACAAAACACAAACTACATTAAACATTATATAAAAAGTATACACATAATTGAAAACCAAAGATGTCACAGAGATTAACAAATAAAGTGTCTATATCACAGTTTACTTTGTGTCTGCTAATGGTGATTGTCCAAGTATTCCTTTTTAGTGAATTTTCTTAAAAAAAATTCACTAATGAGGAGATCCTGACTTTTGAATTTTGAAAAAATTTCTTCACATGAGCGCTAATTAGGCCCCCCAGAAAACATATCCAAGGTCAGTTTCAATTTTTATATGTTTATATATATATATATATATTTATATATATATATATATATATATATATATATATATATATATATATATATATATATATATATATATATATATATATATATATATATATATATATATATATATATATATATATATATATATATATATATATATATATATATATATATATATATATATATATATATATATATATATATATGTATCACACCGATAACTCAAAAAATAATGGGCCGATTTTGATTAAATTTGGTGAAAAAATTCCTTTTGCAAATAGCTTGGATAAGTTCGTTAGCCAGGAAAATCTGCCTAGGTTTTCCAGGAAAATTTTGCGTTTTCTTTCGAAAAAAAATTATATCTCCGGAATCAACAAAGTAAGGGCAACCAAATTTGGCACGCAGGTTTATATCCTTATAGGTAAGTTATCTACCAAAATTTAGCTATGTAGCTCAAAAGAGAAAAAAGTTATAGGCATTTAAAGAAAAATAAATTGGGGTTTTCCTCAAAACGTCAAAGTGGCGATTTAAAATGTCAAAATCGGCAACATTTAGGCAAATAACTTGAATCTAATACGGGCTATAGAAATAAAATGTTTCAAGAAGGATGTTTTACAAACCCTAAAGTCTTAGTTTCAACCGTCATTGTCCTTCATTTTACTAAAATATTTGCAGAAAATTCATTTCAAATAGACCCTTTCTCTGATGCTTGACAAGTAGCCTTAGCTATAGAGTTTATCATTTAATGGTATACAATTTTTGTCGAATTTTCGTAAAAAATCAATAAAGCTCAATATATCCGTTATTATATAAGAGACGAAAAAAATTTGTATATATTAATTATAGGGTATCTTGAGCTACATCTTAAAATAATATTTCTACAATCACAGGGTGGCCCATAAGTCGTTGGTGATACAAATTTCCTTTTTTTTAATCAAACACGCCTTATGTTATTGCATTTTTGCATTTTCCATCGAAATATAATGCATGTTTGTAAGAAAAGAAATTCTGAACGCAGCAAGTGCGTTATGGTAGCGAATTTTGATCAAATGTTTCATTTTTTTTTAATCAAACACGCCTTATGTTATTGCATTTTTGCATTTTCCATCGAAATATAATGCATGTTTGTAAGAAAAGAAATTCTGAACGCAGCAAGTGCGTTATGGTAGCGAATTTTGATCAAATGCTTCATATTTGAACAGCTCAATTTGTTATTAACCTATAAGGTTGACCAAGAAACGTGTTTTTTCGGGAACACTTTAAGTTTACTTTTGGAAATTTTTGTATATTTTCACACAATAAAATTATTTTGATGAAACATGGCACATTGTTTTTAGTATATAGGTTATACTGGTAACCAAATTTGATGCCTGCTTTCTTAAAAAAACACACATATTTGTTATTAAAAATATTTTTATGAAAATTCACTACCATAACGCACTTGCTGCGTCCAGAATTTTTTAAGTAATGTGCTTTTCCAACCAGCATTTGCCCAAAGAAACTTTCAAATTTCTTATCTGGTAATTCTTTCATTTTGTCTGATAGTACATTATAAATTTTTATTAAGTGATACTGAACAGTTTTTTGGACCAAACTAAGTCTGGTATTGACATTTGCTACATGCGATATATTTTTTGTGCCATGGCAATGAAGTTTACAAATTTATGATAATTTTTTTCACGTTCATGGCACACACACACACACACACAGATATATATATATATATATATATATATATATATATATATATATATATATATATATATATATATATATATATATATATATATATATATATATATATATAATAAATAATAATACTATGATACCTATCTAGTTTTCTCGTTGCAATGTGATAAAGGTTTCTTTTATTAGCAGCTCTATGGAAATTTGTGCGGATACGTCCAGGCCACCCATTAATATGTTAATAAGAAAACACCGTCTAATAATAAGAGACCGAGGTAGGCGCTTTGTCTCCTCGCCTAAATTTCATGTGAATCTTGAAAACATCAGATCTCGCTTTCTCTCTCTTTTTTTTACAACTACTGCAGCAGTAGTACTGCTGTAAGACAAGAAGAAAGTCGAGACATATGCATAGCCGTTAGGCGACAAACACTGGTGCCTCTCTGCCCTCTGCACACTATCCCGCTAGAGTGGATTTGGAGAAAATAACCTCTAAAGTCGGGTCTTTAGAGGTCATTTTCCCAAAAATTGTGAAATAGTGATGCGTGGCTCGTGGCTTCGTACTAAATCGTTGTTCAAACTAGTGATGGGAAAAACTGTTATATTGTTGTAACAGGTCGCAACTGTTACTGTTATTTAGAAATAACAGTTAAATATAACAGGATGTAAATAACAGTATGAATTATGAATTATTAAGAATTCCACGTAGACGTAGTAACAGTAGCTGAACCCGTCCGGTGGTGTAGTTGGGTAATGTTTAAAATAAAAAATATTCTTGTATTATGTTTAAAACACTTAATTAATTTTTTATTAAAAAAATGATGGAGGTTTTTTTTTGGGTATTCATCACTAATAATAATTTGGTAAAAAATTCAACAATGCAGAATTTCTTTCGAATTTTCTTTACTAATTAAGTATTAGTTAATCACTGAGCTTGAAAACCTCTACAGCCATCTTTTCCTTGAAAATGAGACTTATGAAATACATGAATTATTGTAAGCAAAAAAATAAAATAAATAATTTAAAAAAAAATTAAAACTAATTTTTTTCTCTCTACCTATAGGGCGAAGTGTGTCTGGTTTCAACTATACCGGGTACAGGGAATATTTTTATAATTTCATTAAAATTGGTACTGTTTCTGAGATTTTTTAAGTTTCAGCGATTTTTTATTTTGCAGTAGTAATAAAAAAAAGATGTTTAAAATCGGACCCATTTCTTAGATTTCCAAAGTGAAAAGTAAAAAGGAATATTGATTTATTAGTTACATAAGGCAAAGAAGAATGAGCAAAGAAACTACCTAATATAATATAATACCTAAGGACTCATGTTGGAAGTCCGGCGTGGGACGTACCACGCATCGGACGTGTGCGGTATTTGCAGGTGACAAGTGCAATAGTTTATTGTCGGTATAAAGTGCAGTATCAAAATGAGAGTGAATACATTTAGCCTCGATTTTTCGGAAGTAAACAGAAAACTGTCAGCTGAGGAATATCATAAATATATTATGATTTCATTAAAATTAAGACCAGAAAATGTTGTATCGATAGGTATACAAAATGAAAAAGTATTGATAAAAGTCGATTCGAATGAGCTATTTGAAAGGATATTTGAAAATTTTGAAGATAAACTTCTGTATACTGATACTGAGGAAGATAAAACTTACAAAGTAAAAATTCTAAATGAAAGCAACAAACAAATTGTAAGAATACATAGAATCCCGATCGAAGTGTCAGATTTTGATATAAAGAAAACACTGTTGCAATATGGTGCGGTAGAGAGTATTAAGAATAATGTATGGACTAATCTACCTTATAAATGCTATAACGAGATCAAATCAGTTAAAATGGAGATCAAAAGGCCTATCCCATCATATATATTTATAGGGGCACGTCAGTATTGGATAACATATGTAGGACAACAGAGAACATGCAGAAAGTGTAACTCTCTTGAACATGAGGCACGAGACTGTAGTTTTCAAATAAATTCAAGACTAGGTCGAAATTACGCTGGAGCCTTGAGAGGTGACAGACAAGAAAGTGATCCCATAGCACCGAGGAAAGAAACAGCTATTCTGGCGAAACCCCTCCAAAAGCAAACTAGTGAAGAAACGTCCAAAAAGTTTCTTATTTTAGAAAACATAAAAATAGACAATGTCAATTGTGGTTCTGGAGAAATTGGTAGAAAGGAAAATGAAACTGTTAAGAATAACAATGACAGAAAAACCAAACCTGAACAAGCAGAAGTAAGTAATTCAAAAAGCAACACTGGACCCGTCATATCATATCAAGAGGAGGAGGAAAATCGAAAGAGAAAAGCCCTGGTAAGGTTATCTAGTGAAGAAATGAGTGAGACAGGTGAAAATGCGCGGGTTGCGAAGAAAAAAGTAGACACATCCTGGTTAGATCTAATGGATGGACTGATCGTCCAGAATGAAAGTCATCCAATAGTTTTTGAAAAGGAAACGACACCTCATCAGGATATGGAAGAAACCACGGTTTCGTCCGAGTCACAAGACGAATAAAAGGTAAAATTAATGTCACTACCAGCTATTAGTTATGTCATAGGAACACTAAATTTATGTACAATTTCTTCCACCTTAAAACTGCATATGCTCAAACAGTTTATACACAGGCACAGTATAGATATCATGCTGTTACAGGAAGTCTCTATCTTAGATTTTAGTTTTATTCAAGGCTACAAAGCTCTGATAAATGTAGATGAAAACAAGAGGGGCACTGCAATTCTTTTAAAAGAACACATTCATGTTTCACATGCGAAATATTTAGAAAATTCAAGAGGAATTAGCCTAAATGTAGGAAGCTTCAAAATAGTTAATATATATGCACCAAGCGGAAATCAAAACAAAGGGGAGAGGCATCAGTTTTTTGCAAATGAATTGCCAACATTACTGACAGATAAAAGAGAAAATATATTAATTGGGGGGGATTTTAATTGTACTGTAAATAAAAACGAAACATCAAATCCAAGTTCGTACAACTTTTGTAGTGCACTGAACTCCCTTCTACAATGCTTTAGTTTAAAAGACTGCTGGACAAACAAGAATGCTACACCTGGTTATACATATTTCTATAAAAAAGGAGCTTCAAGGCTGGACAGAATATACATTGATCAGGGAGCTGTCATAAAGTTAAAATCAAGCAAAACACTTCCGGTGCCATTCTCTGACCACTCTGCAGTGCTAATATCGATTGAAATGTCAGACCGAAGAATAAAATCATCCTATACATATTTGTGGAAAATAGAGAATGACATTCTTGGTGACAGAAACGTAAAAGACATGTTTCAGTCAAACTGGAATTCCTGGAAAAGGACAAAAAACAAATATTCTTCTACAATCGTGTGGTGGACAAATTTTGCAAAAATGAAAATACAATCGTTTTTTAAATGGCAAACTAAAATCAAAAGAAGTGCAGAGAAGAAAACTATAGAATTTTATCAATCCTGTCTTAAATGTTGCAACGATAAAGATCCCAATGAAGAGGCAACTTACATAGAAATCAAGAAATACAAAGCCCTGCTACTAAAACATCAAAATAAACTTTTACGTAGATATAAAAGTGTAACGAAAAATACCAGATACGTCCACAATGAACAAATTTCGATTTTTCATATAATGAAAGAACATAAAGCCATACAACAGAAAAATATAAGCAAAATTAAACAAGGAAGCAGTTATGAAGAAGATAAACAAAAGATAAAGCAACAATTTTGTGAATACTTTTCCAAACTTTATGAAAGCCAACAATATCAGGTAAATAAACAGGCTATAAATGGAAACTTTAAAAATCAGCTATCGGATAAAGCAAACAAGCAAATACTGGAAAACATAACGGAAGATGAAGTTTGGGATACATTACAACAATGCACAAAAAACAAATCACCAGGTATAGACGGCCTGACTCTGGAGTTTTATGTATCATACTGGGGCATAATCAAAAACGAATTAACTGAAGTTTTGAATGAAATAATTAGGGGAGTAGAAATCCCAAGTGAATTTAAGAAGGGAGTAATGGTGTTGATACCAAAAGTAGGCAACGCAGAGCACGTAAATGATTTTAGGCCAATTTCCATGTTGAACACAGACTACAAAATCTTTATGAAATGCATGAAGCAACGAATAGCGGAACATCTAAGCGAAATAATAACTAGCAAGCAAGCTGGCTGTAAAAAAGATGGTTCGATTTTTGAGGTGCTCATTAATCTCAGGGAAACAGTGGCAGCAAGAGCAATGGATGGAAAATTTCAAATACTTCTTAGCTTGGATTTTGATCATGCTTTTGACAGAGTCAGTCATCAGTATTTGTGGGAAGTACTCGAAAAGTTTGGCTTTGATCAGTCGATAATACAAATTTTAAAGAATATCTATACAGGAGCTACTTCGGTCATCCAGATAAACGGGGGTATTTCAGACCCCATAAGGATTAATAATGGCGTTAGACAAGGGTGCCCACTTTCAATGGTGTTGTTTGTAATTAGTCTTGAACCCTTTTTACAGAATCTGATTGCCCAAAAGGTAGAAGTACATGCTTACGCAGATGATGTGACACTGCAAATACGAAAATGTGATGAAATCAGTAAGATCCAAAACGTAATTGATTTGTATACAAACATATCAGGTGCAGTGCTGAACACCAGTAAATGTAAAGCAGTAAAGTTGGGTAGAGCAAATGAAAACGGGGATATCTCAAATGCAGGCTGGTTTAGCATAGAAAATTCAATTAACATCCTTGGAATAAGGTATTGCAGTAATGTACACCAAATGATTAACAACAATTGGTACAATGCAGTGAACAAGTTGCAGCAAGTGATAGCATCTAATAAATCTCGAAATTTCAGCTTGTATCAAAAAGTGTTTTTTGTTAATACATACGCAATGTCGAAAATGTGGTATTTGGCACAAGTTTTGCCTATTCCAAAGTTAGCAGCAAAAAGGGTGGCTGGGATGTGTGGGAAGTTCATCTGGGCCGGAAAAATCAACAGGATATCCAGAGAAATACTAATACAGCCGAAACAGAAGGGTGGTCTAGGACTAATAGATCCTTTAAGTAAGTGCAATGCATTACTAATAGCTAGAACGATAAAATCAGTAAAAGACAGTCCTGACATGTTTGAATATTAAAGTGCTCTGTACTGTGCCCTGGAAACCCACCCTTTCCTGCTCAGGTTCCTCACCAAGCACCACACATTCGCCGAATCTTTGAGGAGATGGCCTATCTAGAGATAACTGATTTTCAGAGCACTACAACAAAAATAGTTTATTGGGATATCATGAGAGGGAAAAGAAAAGCAGACAACAGAAATAATCAGCTCTGGAAAAATGTCAATAATCAATACTTGTCACATCAAGAAAAAAGCCTTCTGTACGGTATTGCGCATAACTCATTTACCTCTCAGATTTTTTTACATAAAATTGGTCTCAGTAATTCACCAAATTGTAGAAGATGCAAATTGTGTCCAGACACCTTAGTCCATAGATTAACGTGTGGTAGTGAATGGTTAAAAATAACACAGTATAGTTTGGAATTTATCAGAGCAGAGACACTTATAGATAAACTGGACCTAAGTTTACTGCTAAGTTTAGATTTTAAATTTGATGCATGGCAAAATAATATTGCTGTTATTGTGATTGCCTCCTTAATTAACTATACAATATTTGAATCTGACAACCATGTGAAGTTTAATGTGTTTATTGAGTTACTGAAAGACAGGATAAGACAATATCAACAGATACTGAGATAACAAGAAAAAGGTTAATTTATTAAGTAGGAAATATTTTTATTTATACATTTAAAATGTAGGAATTTACTTTTTGATTTATTTTGAGAAATATGTACCTTATTTTATTGTAAATAAAGAGTTTTATAAAAAAATGTTAAAGCATAACTGTACATTTGTATACATATCAGTAACGTAACAGACTTTCGTCGACCAAAGTCAGTCAAATAATGTTCATCAACAAAAACTCAGAACTTTGAAAGTGTTTTGTTAGAAAAGTATTTTTTTTTGTGTAAGACAATTTTTCTCAAAGAAAAACAGAAACATCGTTGATTTTATTTACATTTTTCATATTTTGTGTTTGTTTATAAATTGTAAATATATGTGTGTGTTTTGTGTGAATCAACAACCTGTCAAAATTTAAGAGTTTCATTGTACCGACGACCCTACGTTCCCAAAGCTGTGAGCACACTAGTATAAAGTAGTATGTTATAAAGTAAAGTCCGCTCTATACCCCATTCCCAGTCTCATGTCCATTCATCCTGTTATAACAGTTGCGGATGAAAACAGTATTATGTTATGAAGTAAAGTCCGCTCTATACCCCATTCCCAGTCTCATGTCCATTCATCCTGTTATAACAGTTGCGGATGAAAACAGAAGTTGCTTCATCGTAGCAGTGCAACAGAAACAGATACGACAACAGAAACAGATACGACTCCGAGTTCTAGTGTAAAGCGCAACAGCATCCCCTCCACTGTACCTGTTTTTTGTATATATCCATAACAGGTTGTTACTGTTGCGGCTCGACAACAGTTAAAATATAACAGACTGTTAAATAACAACCCATCACTAGTTCAAACGAGCATTGTATTCAGATTCAGACTGTTTTATGTTAAGTTAAACTGTGAAATCGAAGGTGAAAAACCTGTATAATAACACAACAGGTGTCGGCAGGTAGCTCTACGCTCTCGCTCTACCTATTGTGTTCAGTGAATTTGGAATTCGGTTATTCACTTGATGCCCATAGGCCTATCTATATACTGTGACTGGGGTGGCTACGTGAAACTATAAATCTAGAAACTGATAAGTATTATAATTCTTTTTCCATTTGTTTTCTTAACGTGTAAAATAAGTAACTTTTAGAATTTTATTGTAAGGGTGGACTTTTTTTTATATAAAGATATATAAATATATTGAATAATAGTGAACGCAACCCTTCGATGACACAAGGTTACAACCCTCTTAGTAAACAATAGAAGTAACCTATTATAATAATAACAATCGACTAACGGTCACATAATATAATTACATAGCTCAACAATCAATCACCAGTCGATATATTACTTAGCAGTTGTGTTATCTACTTAAGAGTAATCATGCAAAAGGCAAAAGGTTTATTACTTGTCAGAATGATGGCGAAGCCTTAATGTACGGGCGTAATGAGTCGGGCGAGCGGGTGCCAAATGTGTCCAGTAACAATATTACTAACCTGTAATTAAAAATATACCTGAACACACCATTGTTCATCTAAAGTACAACCTAACATATATACGAGGGGCATTCAATTATTAGTTTATTAATCCATTACCAATTACACGCTCCACTGAGCGACTCAACATCAATGACTATTTATACTCAAGCCCCTTTGAGCAAGCTAACTTTAAGAGCAGTTTGGACATAACGCTCCACTGAGCAACTTCAACATAAACAGCAGTTCCTACTCAATGCTCCACTGAGCAACATTATAAACTCTTAACAACGCACATCAGTGCCTCAGAACTGCTTCTCAACAATGTCTCTAAGTACTCAAATCATAGCTTCTCAAACAATAATTACTCAGACATTAATTACTTAAACAATATTTACTCATATAATAGTTTCTCAGACAATATCTAAACAATAGTCAGACAGACAGTAATCTAAACAATAGTTACTCAGATAATATTTAGACAATAGTTCAACCTGTGTGTTTAGTTGGGTGCTGTCCCCGGCACTGGGTCCGCGCCGGCTTCCAGGAGTGCAATGAGGCAGCAATTGCCTCACCTAGAGTGCTCGCCTACAGCCAGAGTCAAATACTGAGAGGTGCAATAGGCACAAAGGGCCCGGCCAAACAATGTGCCCCTCCCCAATATCCACTCCTACACTGGTTCTGACTGTGCAATGAGACAACGATGCCTCGGTCTAGCCACCAGATCGGCTCTCAAACGCAACCACTGAGTTGCCTCCGTGAATACTGAGAACTGCAATGGACACAACGTTGAAGCTACGCTATATCCCTCTCCAATATCCACGCCTACACTGGTCCTGGCTGTGCAATGAGGCAACAACCTCAGCCTAGCTACCATTTCGGCAAATACAACGCCTACACTGGTCCTGACTGTGCAATGAGGGAACGACCTCAGTCTAGCTACCATTTCGGCTATCAATGCAACAACCGTGGTGCTGTTACGTAACCTGGGTCTAAGCCCAACGCCCACCAGCATGATACCCTACTGGGTAAACAAACAGCGAAAGTGTCCCGCACACCTTTCAAACTATCATCACTTTACTTACAAACAGACTTTACTTTATTTGCTTACTGCAAACTGACATACTCAACAATTTATTAACTTATTAATATTGGCCTAACCTCGTATAAATAACAAACTCAATTTCAGGTTAGCTAATTATCAAATTACTTCATAAAGCCCCTTTATTTGAATAAGATAATTTCTTCTCAATTTATAACTTATCTTCGTATAAATAATAAACTGACTTTGAACTCTAGCTACAGTTTATTTTCATATAAACTAGTTATTAAAATGAATTTGCTAAAACCACCCTGAATCATATACCTATTGAAATTGCTCCTCAATGTTTAACTCAAACAAATAAGAACAGGTAAAATAAACAAACAACGAGACATGTCCAATGAGCATTCACTCACCTGAATAAATGTATATATAACGTGCACTGTAAATTTCACTAATATCGAGCATATTTTAATGCAGCTCGGGTCATGGTTCACATACAAATGTCGAGGTATGCTTTACTTCAAACTAGTCCTCAAGTTTACAGATAAAGACGGTGTGAGGCCCTTGAATCTAAGAGATATAGTATTAAGACGCTATCTGAACTACATTGCAACCCCACAGCATGTGTTTCGTTTCGTAAACAATTTTTAAGCGCGTCTGGCTCAACTAACACTTTAGTTTTAATGTGACCACATGTAAAACTTTACGTGAAACTTGTTCACATATTGCCGTGTCTATTTAATACCTACAGAGAATTTTCATAATAAAATAGCCTTATGAGCAGGGTGAGAAAATACATTCCTTACATTATAAATAATGGATCTTCCAATTCATAACATAATTTGTTCGTTAATAGTAAATCCATTTTATACATGTAAAGATGATGATCGTAGAGATATTATGATTCAAGGTCGACATATACCAGCTATTAACGTTGTGCAACCCGATCATAAACACGGCCAATCTTTTTCGCGATCTTTCAACACGCATTGGTATACTAGTTCCCAGTGGTTATGTGGGAGTTACTATAAACAACGATTGTTTTGTTGGCCATGTTTGTTGCTTTCTAAGGTGAGAAATAATGTATGGGTCTTGAAGGGGTTTTCGGATTTAAAAAATTTATCTGCTAGTATTAAAAAAACACAAATTTTCAAAAGAGCATATGAGTAGTTATCTTAGTTTAAAACGACTGGAAACGAATACTTCAAATATACGTGATGCTTTGGAAATACACTCCTCTCTATCACTAAAATTATACAACGACGAGGTGAGAAAAAATCGGAAATTACTGTGTTATTTGATAGACATTACATGCTTTTTAGCAAAACAGGAATTATCATTTAGGGGGCATAACGAAAAAACCGACTCCTTTAATGCGGGGAATTTTCGCGAAACATTCAATTTATTGATAAAAGGGGATATAGAAATGCAAGAACATTTAAGAAAAATTGGAAATATATTTTCTGGCTTGTCCAAAACTATTCAAAACGACTTAATTGTTTGTATTTAGGAACATCTTATGGAAACTATACATCAGGAAATCAGAGAATCTTTATTTTTTGCAGTGCAGGCAGATGATACCACAGATATTTTAGAAAAATCTCAGTGTGCGATTTCAGTTAGATATGTAAATAAATTTGGCGAGATAAAAGAGAGATTTCTAGGCTTTTATGATGTAAGTGAAGACAGAACAGCTGATGCAATGTATGTTTTAATAACATCCGTTTTAAATCCTTTCGATTTTAAAAATAAATTAGTTGGGTAATGCTATGACGGCGCCAGTGTCATGTCAGGTTTTTGATCAGCTTGCAAAAAAAAATTAAACATGATGCTTCTTTAGCTTTATTCACCCATTGTAGCGCGCATAGATTAAATTTAGTATTGCAAAACGGATCAAATAATATAAAAAAATTGTCGTATTTTCTTTGCAAGTGCAACTTCAATCCCAGGCTTATTTCATCAGTCTGCAAAACGAACGTATATACTAGATTCGATAGTAGGAAAAACAGTTCCGTCTTCTTCTGAAATTAGATGGAGTTCACGCTCTAAGATTATTCATGTTTTGGACTCTGAATGGGAGGGTCTAAACATTGTTTTTCAAAAAATTATTGACGACCGATCATCAGCGGCGGAGTCCATAAATGGGGCGAAAGGTTTTCTTAGATTTATGAACGATTTAGAGTTTGCATTTTTAACCACGGTTTATAAAACCATTTTTGACATTACAGATTTATTATTTGATATACTTCAAAAAAAGTCATTAGACATAAATTATTGCAAAAATCAAATCTTTTTGGTCAGAGATCGTATGAAATCCTTGAGAAATGAGTCAACCTTTGATAAATTATTCGAAAAAGCGGGACTAAAAATTGCCACTAATCTTGAACCACCACACAAGAGACGCAAATTATCTGAAACTGCTTTAGACGATGAAAAAACATCTTTGCGTATTTTATTTTATGAAGTAATAGATAATATTACAACTCAAATAGAAGTTAGATTTGCAGATATGTCACAACTATTATTTCTTTCTCTAGCTGATTCATCAAAATTTAAAGAATACCGTAAGGATTTTCCAACTGATCTAATAAGTACTTTAACCAGCTTTTATAAAAATACGTTCGATAAACAGAAACTGATAAACGAGCTAGAAGTTATATATTACGACGAACAATTTGAAAAATTAAATGTAGAAGCAATTTGAAATCATTTTGTGGTTAACGATTTTCGAAACATATTTACCGAGGCTTATAAACTATTTGTTTTAATCGCGACGATTCCAGCAACAAGTACCTCAGTTGAGAGACATTTTTCTTGTTTAAAGCGTATTAAAACTTACAGCAGAATTTCGATGAAGAATGACCGCTTATCAACTCTTGCACTTATTTCGATAGAAAAAGAGTTGTTATGTTTTCTCCAAGATAAAGATTCAGATGAATTTGCGAATAATATAATAAATAAATTCTCATTAATAAAAGACAGACGTATAAATTTAATTTATAAAAAGTAACTGTAATTTTCAAACGAGGTGGGGTTATGGTTAAGCTGTGAGGGGAGGAGGAGGCCTACGTCGCGTAAATTAACTATTATGAAGTAATACAAATTTAAATAGAAACACGCAGATAATTTTTTTTTACTTTTATAAATTATTTAAGCGGAATATGCTTTGCAATTCAGAATTCGAGGCACTGTCGCCTACCCAAGCGAGTGGGGCACGAGCCGCCACTGATATATATATATATATATATATATATATATATATATATATATATATATATATATATATATATATATATATATATATATATATATATACATGTGTCCCTATTAACGGTTTGTGAAAGTACCTTTAGAGCATTATAACAACTTATTTTATTACAGACCTGATCGACATGGGTTTTCTAGTTTATTTTCTTGTCTAATATTAAGCCCCGTGACGCTCGACTTTTATGTCGGCTTACATTTTTAGAACATTAGGTATATGCATTACAGATAAAGCATATAATTTCAAAGAATTTTAATGGTCTTTCCTGTTTTTAATATTGAAAGTACACATTATTATAAGGTTAAACATAAGATAAAAGATTTATGAAAATTCGCCGTCTGATAAACGTCTCTCTGACTGGAAATAGAAGTTAAGACGTATTTCTTATAAGTAAACGAATGGAATACATTTAAAATGCCTGAATAAGGAATATCTCTGGAGTTTTTCCCTACAGGCCGAATAAAAGACGCTATTATATTCAAGGTCTAAAAATGTACAACGCATTTTCAGTAATAACTTTTTATCCAGACGGTGGTTCTTTTTATAACTACGAGGTATTGCTAAGTTCGTTAAAATGTTTTGTGGGCAGAACGTTTGCTTCACGAGCTGCGAATTTTTGTCTGGAATTTTCCATCGACTTAAGGCATAACCTGTGAAAATTTTGACGAGACTTCATCTTAATTAAATTCTGAGCATGTAATCAATCAAGTAAAGTGATCTAAATATGGAGCACTGATTAACGATTCTAAGCTCAAAAATATCACAGAAAAACTTCAAACAATGTTCTCGTCAACATTCTGTGAATTATTCACAATTGCATACATTTCTCCACGCAATTTTCAACAATTCTGCCAGGATTTCTTTTACTACTATTACTTGTCAACAAATATTACTAATATTTGCTTTTCAGGTATTGTAAACTCTCAAACTAATATGACAATGGGCATTAGGTATAGTGGATTTGAAATTTTGCAGGAATCAAGAACGAGATTTTAATTTACATTTTCTAATAAAAAAGACACTGTAAGAAATAGTGAAAAGTCTAATTGAAAGGTTTATTTAAGTAAACTGGACATCGTAATGGAATCCTAATTCTTAGGTATATTAAGTACATGTGGGGCGGACCGATGCTTATTGGAAGGTGGCCCATCTCGCACAGCCTGGGCTGCCCTTGTCACCTCCTGCCGTCAGGATCAGCAACCTCGGGGAACACCACCGGTTGCGTGTTAAGGGAGAGGCGGTGTTCCTAGCTCACATTCGGCCAACCTGACTTTAGGAGGTCCACCGACGTAATTGTGAAATGCATGTCGTCTAAGATAAAACAATCACAATAATACAAACAAAAGACTGGTCTGAAAATGAAATAATCTGCAACATGCACAGGACCTAAACATATTCATGAAATAGAAAAAACATAAAAACCCCACATAGTTAACTAAAAATTCATAATTATTATCATTACTACATATTACCACATATATAACTACATATATTTCTACATACACATGTGCACATATGTTTTGTTTTATCAGGCTTCTCCTAACTACACAGGTTTGGATAACCACTAGCCCCTTAAAACTAATGAGTACTATTATTATTTAGTGTCCTATATATGTATATATGTAAACGTTTTTTTTTTATTTTTATTTGGATTGTCTACCTACAAAACTGAGCTCGCGAAACATAATACGCGCATCTCATTTAATTACAAAATAATTAATAATCAACAATATTTATGATTTATTTGACGTGCTTTAGGTATTTTGTCTGAGACAACACACGGCTAGTTTAGTAGTTTTTATTTGGTGCGGTTTTTATTTCGGTTCCCTTTTGTTTAACCATGTGATGACATTTTTTTATACAGTACAAGCACCTACTGCTTGAATAACATAATGCATAATAGTAATTTATCATCATAAGTTCTACCGTTTCTATGTTTATATTTAATAAGCGTATAATATCTTTTATGTTTAAGTAATGGGACAAATTTTAATCTTTCCCTGTTATATATTTTAAAGTCTAGCAACTCTGTAAAGTTTTGTTGCATTAACATGTTGACGACATAATATAACGTAAGCTTTTGGTCACATATAATAATTGGAATTTAGGCTCAACCACATCAGTAGTTTATAGTATAGACAAATACGCAATCGAGTTAGAGGCATGACGTAAAAATACAAGTAAGAGGTATCGGGGCCCGTGGTTAAGGTCTAACATAGCGTTGTAAATATTCGGATTATTTTGATATTCGAATGATACGGATTCATACAAAATAATATTCGGATTAATCATCCGAATACGTTTTCACATTAGGAGGGGGTATTATAGTAAGAACAAGAACGTACGCGTGCTAAATATAATATGTAATACGTGTAGGGGGAGAATGGTGTGGTTGTGGTTACGCATGACCGAATATAGATTACGGAACAGGGAATACGAAATCGGAATAGTCATTTGCTCATTTGTCATTTAGTCAGTAGTACGGAGACTGAGAGTAAAAACCGCATTTTTAGTTGTTCACTTAAACGTTAAATTTAAATGTAATGAGTGTAATCGATCATATATAAGTGTAATGTTGACAGTTGTTTTTGTTGCTGGTTTATTGCTTATATTATTGTAATTAGCAGACGTTCAGTGCTAGTGGCGTACCGTAGCATTAAAAAATAACCATTTTCAGTTATGGCTCCCGCACAAAAATCAATTGTTTGGTTGTTTTTTGAGAAATCATCAGATAACAAATATGCCGATTGTACGTTATGTAAACAAAAATTAAAGTATTTTACTAGCACAGGCAATTTAAGGCAACATATTATAAGAAAACACCCTATTCAATATCATGAGAAAATGAACGAAAGTACCCCCAATGAGACTGATCCACCCTACGTTACCCCTCAAAGTGAAATTTCAAATGCAGTCGAAGATGCAATAATGATGAAAAGTCAGTTAATAGAGTCTGTAAATGTTCCTGGCACTTCTGCACCTGATAATATATCTTTTCATGCTCAACAAGTATCTTCTTCAAAACGAGATTTTAATTTTTTCCAACTCCGAGTCAGCTCAATCGGCTAAAAGAAAACGACAATTGAAACTATATGGCGGTAGAAATTTAAATGAACTTACCGATGTGGAAAAAACACAATGTGATCTCAGTCTCTTAAAATTGATTGTCAAAGATTTTCAACCTTTATCTATTGTCGAGAATGTCGGTTTTTTAGAATACAGTAAATCATTGAATAAGTCATATAAAGTTCCCAGCAGATATATTTTGACTAATAATCTATTATGGAAACGGTACTCAGAAGAGGTGGTTAAATTAAAATCTTTGTTACGTGAGGTAAAATATGTTTCGCTGACTACGAATATCTGGCAGTCCGACAGCAACATGTCATACTTATCGCTTACTTGTCATTTTGTGCATAATGGCACTTTACATTCCCGAGTTTTAAGTACAAAAGAAATGACTTCCGAACATCATACAGGACAGAACAGAGCTTCAGGCATGTGGAACATTATTGCAGAATGGGAAATTGATACAAAAATTGTGACTATTGTTTCTGACAACGGCGTGAATGTTAAAAATGCAATTACAGAGCATTTGCGGAAGTATCACCATCCATGTGTGGCGCATACTTTAAATCTTATTATGAAGGAGTTCTTAAAAGAAAACGACCAATTAAAAGATTTAATTACAAAATGTAAAAACTTGGTAGCGTATTTTAAACATAGTGGTCTTGCTACAGGTAAGTTAAGAAAATGTCAACAAGACATGGGGCTACCCTCTTTGAAAATCAAACAAGCTGTGGAGACTAGATGGAATTCAATCCTAATAATGTTAGAAAGACTTTTGGAATTAAAAAATTCCTTGTCTGTTACTATAACTAGTTTACCGTCAGCTCCAGATTTTATAGATGCATCAGAGTGGAATATTATATCCGATTGTGTACCAATCCTAAAACCCTTAGAGTTAATGACAACTGAACTTTCTGGAGAAAAGTATACAACTATGTCAACAATAATACCTTTAATCAGAGGACTACAATTTAATCTAAGAAATATGAAACCAACAACTGAGATTGCCTTATGGTTGCAGTCAAAATTACTAGAAACAACTTCGAGGCGCTTAGGTTTATTAGAAACCAATAAAATTGTAGCCAAAAGCACTTTCCTTGATCCCCGTCTAAAAAAACTGCATTCGGTCTAGAGGACAATGCTAAAAACACCCAATCGTGGATAATGGAGGAAATTGGTGCTATGATCTCCAATCCTAATACGGGTACTAGCTTGGAAGTAAATGATTCCAACAAACCAAGACCATCAGAGGATTCCAACCCCATTACAAACAATATGTCGCTATGGTCACATTTTAAAGGAAAATTAAAGGTTACAACGAAAACTACACCCACTACCAGTTCCATCCTTACCGTTCGACAGTATCTTCAACTTCCTCATTGTACCCTGGCAAGTAATCCGCTGGAATTTTGGGAAAAACATAAACTAATGCTACCAGAATTATATGAACTACATACAAAATATGCTGGTATACCTGCAAAGTCAGTACCGAGTGAAAGACTGTTTTCTAAAGCGGGTCAACTAGCAAACCTTAGACGAAATAGAATGTCCTCAAAGCATGTTGATGCCATATTGTTCTTGAATGCAGCGTTGTAAAGTAATTGTTACTTTCTAGCTTATTTTTTCACGTATTATGTTATCAACTATTTGTTTTTATAAATAAGAGACTTTATGTATTTCTGCTTTTGTTGGTAAGAAAACAAAGATCAGTTTTTTACATTTTTCCGAGATATTTTTTCGTTTTTTTTTTAATATTTTTATAATGAATGGTTTATTTTAATAAATATATATTTTATTATTACTGTTCAGTGAACATCAAGATCTTTTTAGTTTTAAACTTTAAATATAGGATAAGGTCATGTTAAGTTTTTTGTAAGTGATAAATAATGGGGACCAATAACTAAACCAAAGAAAATCTGTTGTGTTCATTATTTTATGTTTATTAATAAAAATTCATTTTATAGTTTTTCGTTTTAAATCCAACTTCTCGTTTTGACAAACTTGTGCAATCTAATTGACACAATAAATATAGAATACGTTTAATTCTAGGAATATATAAAAATGCCCGATTCTTATATAAGATTACGGGTACAGGTTAAGTAGGTTCATATTCATATTATTACGAATACGAATACCGAATACGTATTCAATTGCTACTGTTACTGTACACAGTAGACGTCATTCGGCTCATAGAGCTTTTCTATTGTACCTACACGTACGATTCCGTATCACGCTACCACATATATTCGGATTAATACGAATATTTCAATATTCGGATTCGACCAAAGAGGTTGTAAGTCTTTGGATTCAACGAATATTTTATTACGTATTCTCACAACACTAAGTCTAACAAAACCAGAAATAATACTCTCTCTTCACATATTATAGACGTATTAAGCTCTTTGTGACAATATAGTATTCTATGTAGCTATGTAGATGTCATCTGTTACGAAGCCCATATTATTAGGTCATAAATATGAACTGTTATTATATTTCTGGTACTTTAAAATGCTTCTCGAAAACCAGGGTGATCAGGGCGTTTCTAATTTTTACTCAGAAGGGCAAAACAAGGTTATAAGTGTATCCTAAATCTGAACTAGATTTTGTAAACAGAACGTGATTGTCTTTTGTGATTTAATTTTGTGGAGTACCTACGTAATGCAATCTACCCTGTTATTCTTTCTTCTACTGGTTTTAAATATCATGATAATAGATGCGAAGTTATTGACATTAGATGCATACACTAAAAATCGTATATGTAAATTTTAAATCTCGTGTTTAATTAAATTAGTTTTATCTTTTCCAATTCAAGAAATCGTTATTTTTTTTATGAATTTGCGTGAGGTTTCTTTTTGCATTTATAGAGAGTATTGGTGGATGCAGGTATAAAGGGTAACATTGCATTAAAAGTTAAGTAAAGTTTGCGCTTAAGTTTAAAACTTTCTAACATATAAAATTTAAATGGATAAAAATAGCAGCGGTATGCCGGATTTTTGCAAATGCGCAAATTAATGGAAATTCGTCTATGCTTGAGTTGTTGATTAAGGTTTTTCGAAAAGAGTAAAATTTACTAATAAATGACGAATAACAAGACATACCTCTTATTTTTTTAGTATTTAGCGCCTGTCATTTTTTATCTCATCAATTCTTTAATGTATACTTCCTTTTTACGAAACCTGATTATGATTCGACAATGACTCACTACTTCTGGTGTAACTACTAACTGCCTATTTGTCGGCTTCTATGTCTCCTCTCAGATATACCATTGCAGGTGTTAATTGATATTCTTGTCGTTTCCTAACAACATGGTCAGATGATCGTTGGGATGAACTTCCTTTTCTAAAACATGGGTGGACTTATTGCACTCGCTTTCACTATCAATTGAAACAACTTTTTTAAGCGCTCAGGTACTGATCCCACTTCTAATTTTAAAGAAAATTGTGAAAAGTCTAACTAAAAGCTTTATTCAAGTAAACTGGGCATCGTAATGGAATGCCAATTCTTAGGTATATTAAGTACATGTGCCGCGGACTAGGGATGGGCACCTAACATCGATGTTTTTGGAATATCGATGTTTTCCATTGGACATCGATGTTTAAAACATCGATGTTGCAATTTCGATGTTATATTTTTAACATCGATGTTACTTGTAGCCATCGAAACATCGTTACGTATCCCACAAATCCTGTTGCAAATGCATATCGTTTGCAAATTAAAAAAATTGTCTTGCTATTGTTTGACGACAGATATATGGACAGATATGCAATGTAGAAGTTGTATTGGTGTTACTATGCACTTTGAAGATAACAATTCCATAAATTCTGTTGATTTAGGTGTATATATTTTAGATGAACGGCATACAGCCGAATACATTTCAGGAGTGTTAAAACGTATATGTGAGGAATGGGGTATCCTAGAAACTAAAGTTACTACTGTTGTTACGGATGGGGCGGCCAATATGACAAAAGCTATTAAGGAAACGTTTTTCAAAAAAAGGCACATTCATTGCTTCGCTCATCAAATAAATTTAGTTGCTGACAGAGCTATAAAATCTATTTCGGAATTGTGAACAGTTATATCTAAATTAAAACAATTGTAACGTGGTTTAGGCATTCAGTAGTAGCTGCTGATGAATTACGGAAGGCACAAACAAGCGACCATAAACCTGAAAAAAAATTATACAAGAGGTGTCCACTCGCTGGAATTCCACATACTACATGATTAGTCGTTTTCTTGAACTGCGGGAATACATAAATACCATAGTGAACAGACATCCTTCTGCCCCCACAATGGTTACAGCCAAAGAAGTTTTTGAACTAAATAAAATCATTGAACTTCTAAAGACGTTAGAAGCAGTAACAACAGAAATTTGTGGTCAAAAGTATATTAGTTTGAGTCTTGTAATCTCTCTCACGTATAATTTGGAAAAATAAGTTTCACACATTGAATGTAATGTAAACGACACCTTAGGTATTTCACTAAAAGAAGCACTTCTCCAAGAATGTAGGAAACGATTTTCTGCTGCTGAACAAGTCCAACAATTAGCCGTAGCAATCTTGCTGGATCCGAGGTTCAAAAAGATTTATTTTAAGAGTCCTCATAATGTTGCAGCAGCAGTTAATCTAATACAACAGTTATCACTGTTAGCAGAAACGCAAGGAGATGATGACCACAATCGCGAAATAATAGAAAGTGAAACGACAAATAATAAACAGGACACGGGTAAGTAGGTTAGATTGTCACAATGATGTTTGGTAAAAATTTTAACATAATTATAGTTACTCCAAACGGCTATATATGGGCGCATCATTCTCAGTTAGTTCAAAAGAGTGCTTCACAAGAGAAAGAACAATTAAGCGAAATGTCTTTGTATTTAAAGAATCCTCTAATCAATCTTACCGAGAATCCACTGAAATGGTGGTCAGATAATAAAAATGTATGTCCCCATTTATACCCTGTCGCGAAAAAATTCTTGTCCATAGTGGCGACTTCTGCACCGGCAGAATTTTTTTTCCAAAGTTGGACAGACAGCCACGCAAGAAAGAAACCGTTTAACTGGAGAACACTTGGGCAAAATATGATTCCTTCAGTCCATTGACAGAGATTACTGGAGTATATAAAACTGTATGGTGAGATTATCAGTATTATCACTAATATTGGTGAATTATATAATATATATATATATATATATATATATATATATATATATATATATATATATATATATATATATATATATATATATATATATATATATATATATATATATATATATATATATATATATATATATAGAATTAAATTTGAAGTTTACTTTTTATTATTAAAGTCATTAGAAGTTAAGTTTTTCTATTTTTGTTTTACACATTCTTTCGTATTTTATTGCAGTACAATAAACATTTATTTATTTTTGTTACCACTTATTTTTTGTATTACTTGCACCTGCCATAATCTGCATCGGAATATGTTTCCATTTTCTAATGCCTACAAAACTACAAACTATTTTTTTTTCTCGGAAGAACATAGAATTATAGAATTGGTAAATTCACAATTATTTTGAAAACATCGATGTTTCCCAGCAACCTCGGGGATCACCGACTGCTGCGTGTTAAGGAAGATGCGGTGTTGCCAGCTTAGATGAAATATCACATAAGTCATTTCTTGATCATTATTACTTGTAACACCTATCCAGTTTTTCTCACTGGTGCATGGATTAACACAGATATGCCTCGATATCCCTGTTTCTCCAATAAGGCTCTGTACAAAAAATAATGAGAGATAGCGCTGCTGAACCCACGTGATCGTTGACCAATCAAACCTCTGACGAACGTATGACCACACTGTCTTTATACAGTCACTATAGTTTCGGCCAGGAAACGTGTTTTAATAATTAGTTATTTTTTTTTTTGAGTTACTAAAAATCAAGAAAAACATTATTTTCTGTTTTAGACGAAATCCCCGACGGCTGTCATTCTTTTGATAGGATGGCTAATTGGAATAGGACTTGTTCATGCTGGCGGTCAGATGCTAATTGATACGGTAAGATTTTAGTCTTTGCAGGAGTTATTAAAGAAAATACTAAGTTAGGCATACATGACTGTTTCATTATTTCATCCACCACATCTGTAGCAGGAAAGTCCAAAATAAATGGACAGTGATTCCAATGCAAGAGGTACGCTGATGACATGGCACGGATTTGTAGATTGTAGATTGCTTAGCGAGTCGTATAGCCACTTGGCCTTTCAGCGCTGCAAGCCCAATGGACCTCTTACGCATAACTATATTTTATTAATAGTTGCTTAGAATGTTCAAACTTTTTATGTAGTCTGGTATATTTTTGGGAGCTACTTTAACTATTTCCTAGTCCTTTAAAGTCATCCTGTGTGAATCAACAGGCAATTTGTTAATATATGTGTTTACAAGACCCCCACCCTGTGACACCAACATTGGTACTGACTGTACAGCTCACTTGCATCTCTCTCTATATATTTATATACACATACCAAAAAATATAGTTTAGTTCAAGTCAAGATGCGAACCATCAAACACGCATCTCTCTTACCTATTACAAATATAGACGATGTTGTTAATACAGCAGAACTGCAACTAAGACATGGTCCTCTCTTCCCAAACACCGTTAAATGTAGCATAAGTGGTCCTAGTGGTAAAACACATGTTATGTTAAGTTTATTGATTGGACCGAACGGTTTAAAGTTTGATAGCGTGTATGTATATTCAAAGTCTCTGTATCAACCTAAATACAAGATGTTACAAAAGGTGCTGGATGCTGCAAAAGGTGTTGGTTATTATCCATATAGTTAAAACGATGAAATATCATATCCAACAGAAGCCTTGGATAACACTGTGTTTATATTTGATGATGTAACTTGTGACAAACAAGGTAAAATGAGAGTTTACTTTAGTATGGGAAGACATGAGAATATTAAATCATTCTATCTCAGTCAAACATATACTCGAATTCCCCAAACATCTAATACGTGATAACGCTAATGTTTTGATTCTCTTCAAACAAGATGAAACCAATTAAAAACACATCTACGACGATCATGTGACAACTGATATGGACTTTAAATAATTTAAAAGTATATATTTTCAATCCTGGAAAAACAATTAGTATGGTGTGTTGTAAAAGAAAATGATGTACACAAAGGCAGATATAGAAACGGGATCGATACCTATATATTAATCTAATTACAACCAACGACAGACAGCACAGACAGCGCGAACAGCACAGACAGCACAGATAGCGTAGACAACACAGACAGCAGAAGCAGCAGAGGCAGCACAGACAGCACAGACAGCACATACAGCACAGACAGCACATACAGCACAGACAGCACAGACAGCTGTCTGATAGACAATTAACAATAGATAGGTAGGCAGACAACCAACCCCAATCTAGTATACTGTAAACCACCAAACAGTTTGTATCCAACGGTAACCAACTAACAAGCGGTTTACATCAGAGGTTCATACAACCAACAGGTTTGAAACAGATAACTTTAGCGAGATGGAGGTGATGGGTGAACAAAAGAGAAAAGTTAAGAAAAAGATTTTACAACTTGCTGAAAGCATTCGAAGAAAGCATTTAATGCTTAAGCTTGGCAGGGTTGAGAATGATGAAGCTCTGCAACGTTTATGTAAACCAATTGTTGAGCCACTAAGTGAAACGTCTAAAAACACATCAACACTTAAACTACAGCCAACAGCTGAACAAATCAAAGAAGAAGCGGTACTGGAAAACAAACCCAAAGTCGAGTTCCTTAAAGACCATGAAGTTTTTGAAGCCCAACCAGAGGTGAAGACAAGTTCAGATGAGTATATACCATCACCAAAAGTGATTGATGAAGGTCCACGAGCTAGCACAGTCACACCAGCGCATCAAGAATTTTTGGAGTAATATCCTGAAAAAGTTCGATATTATCTAAACAAGTATTTTACTGAACCGTCGAGAGATGCTACTGTTGATCAAACGTATGGTACTCGCTAAGATGGAGATACAGGCAACTGGAGTCTTGGGAACAAATACTTACACTTTGCTGATGATGACATTCAACTGGATAAAAGGAGATATCCACAAACACAAGGTCTACTAGAATTGATATTTATGAAAAGACCTAAGGGCTATACCTATGATGATGCTCAACATTATAGAGATATTCTAGAATCAATCACTCTTCATAAAGTCAAATACGATCCAAATAGGCGAACTAAAGGTTGTTCCTCGGAAAAGTATCTGACTATAATAAGACCAATGATAAATCCACGTGCGCGAACATCACGGTTTTGGTGACGACGCACATCGTAAACCTACATATATGTATATACCATATGTGCCTACCTACTGCTTAGTATAAAAATGTCTATCGATTAGTTAGGACATTCTCAGTCCAATAAACGTGTTAATTTTAGAATTATCGAAAGAGAGATTTTCCCAAGAACCGCAAGTGGTGATTTCGATGTGCAAAGCCGTAGATTGTGTATCATCGCTGATGCAGTCGATTCAGCTGATGGTGTAAATGAAAAATTTGTTGACGCGTGCGTAGACGACTATCAGAAACATAAAGCTGAGTATCTGAAGAATAAAGATGAAGTGACACAAAAACTTGCGATACTGCTTGAGGCTGTGCAAAAACCAGAGTTGAAAGGTTTAAAAAACGAATTTGAAAATAAATTGAAAAATTATACCAAGAACATAACTGCTCAAGTTTTAAAAGATTGCGATCTATCAAAGAACAACAAGCTGAAGAAGAAGCTGGGTGAAAGAGACAAAAATCTAAAAGATTTGCACGACAAGTGGATACTTTTAAATCCAACATCGCCATGAAACGTCGACAACGACGGCAACGTAACGATGAACCATCTGTTGGTAAGAAACAAATTATAAATGAGTTATATAAAGATTATGTTAAATAAGCTTATATTTAATGTGCTTAGAATAAAATAGAAGTCTTTGTTACAGTTGTCGAGTGTACGTCGAAGCGTTAACACTTAAAAAGTGCTGCCGATATTTTTGTTTTAAATTCAGCAATTAGCTAAAGTTTAAGATAAAGTATTGTAGTAGTTTGATAATATTTACGGAAAAAAAATTAAATTAACCTACGTTTTAAAAAAAAAATTGTATGATAAATATAATTAAAAATGGATAGTGGAGAATATGGTGAAGCTGGCTATAATAGAAAGGGACCAGATCGAGAAGATATGCTTATTGATGTAGACGAGTATAAGGAAAACGTAACCGGTGAGATTGTTCCATCTATTAAATCTAATAATTTAGAATCAATAAATAAAAATGATAATTTAACTAATGTAAATTTAGCTGATAAGGATGAAAGGAATGTTAAGAATTCACAACGTGTAGACGCTGAAATTAAGAGAAATAATATTGATAAAAGTATTCGATATCGTTCGACTGATAAAGGTCCTTTCTTTGTTTATATTGAACATGAACAAAAAAATGTTGGTAAACTACACGCATCTAGAATCGGTCATTATATTTTTAAAGTTGCAAAATTAGGAAATTCTGTTAGGGATATTAAGAATATAGGAATAAATAGAGTCAAAATTGAATGTGATTCCTATTTATCAGCAAATGCATTAATTGAAAATAGAGCTTTGATAGAAAATAAATTTATTGCATATATACCAAAATTTTTAAAGCAGAGAAAAGGTGTTGTTCGTTATGTGGATACATTTTTTGATGATAATTATCTTTTAAAAGAAATAGAATCCAGTATAGAAGTAGTAGAAGTCAAACGTATTATGAGAAAGGTGACGCAATTAGACGGAACTTTTAAATTAGTACCTAGGGAAACTACAATAGTCTCCTTTTATGGGTCAGAGTTGCCAGAATATATTAAGCTTAATGGAGTTAGACTGTCAGTTGAACCATATATTTATTCGGTCGTTATCTGCTATAGGTGTATGAGGTTCGGTCATGTGCAACAACAGTGTCGCGCTAAACAAAGATGTAGACACTGCGCGCAAGAACATGAGGGCACTTGTGTGTCTGATATAAAAGTTTGTGTACATTGCAAATCAAATGAGCATATATCTACAGATAAAAACTGTCCAGTATTTGTAAAACAAAAAGCAATCAAAAAGATTATGGCGGAAAAAAACATTTCGTACAAAGAAGCAGAAAGTATTTCAGATAATCCACAATTATATTCCAATATTTTGAGTAGTAATCGTTTCGCACTGCTTTCTGATAATTATGACAGGGAATTTCCGACAATATCTCCTTTTAAATTTCCTTCAGCTTCGTTCAGAAGAAACCAGCGATATTCACAAAACAATGTCGATAACATTAACCAGTCCAAAAAAAGGAAAACAAGCGGATCTCCTTCTCATTCACCTCTACCCCAATCCATTGTAAAAACTACTCAGTTATCTTCTGTGTTACCAAACCCTCATAGAGATGATTACCAGGCATATAAAAATAAACTAGTTGAGCAAATTTCGGAAATAATTCCAGCCATTCTACAGAAATTAATACCCGAAACAGCAATTAACATACCAGATTTAGCATATATTAAAGAGTTGTTATCTACATATCTTGCTAAAAAAACAAATTCATGAACAAACAACTTAAAAAAAATTTAGAAATTTTGCAGTGGAATGCGCGTTCTATTCAAAGAAATAAACATACATTATCTAATTTTTTATTGCAAAATTCAATAGACATAGTTATAATAAGCGAGACTCATTTAAACGTAAGACATAATTTTAATTTTAATGGGTATAATATTGTTCGCATGGATAGGCAATATGATAGAAAAGGAGGTGGAGTAGCTATATTTATAGCAAACTATTTAAAATATAAAAAAATTGATGTGGTGGGCATTTCCAATCAACAGATAGAAGTGTGCGCGATTTGTTTAATAGAATTGGATTTATATATCATTTCCTTATATGTACCTCCTAACAATAATGTAAGTTATGGTGATTGGAATTGTTTACTGCAACAGTTTCAAAATAAAAAGGTGGTCATGGGAGGCGATCTTAATGCCCATAATAGTTTATGGGGATCTCCAAGAGATAATGCTGCAGGCACTCGCCTTGCAGATGCTATTGATAATCATGATATTATAGTCCTGAACGATGGAACACCAACTAAGATCACTAGACCTAATGAATTACCATCAGTTATTGACATAACACTGGCCAGTCCATCTTTAGCCAATTGTTCGACCTGGAAGGTGCTTGATGATACCCTTGGCTCTGATCATTTCCCGGTAGTTACTGTTATTCATAAAGAACACTTGCAAGACAAGACTAAGCCATATTTGAAATGGAGCGAAACATCAGCAGACTGGAATGCATTCCAAGATGTTTTAGATAAAGCTATGTCAAAGGCACCCAAAAACATGTCCTCTAAAGAGAAATTTGTATTTTTTGTTAATTCTTTAGCAAATGCTGCGGATAGCTCAATAAAACTCAAAAAAGCTTCAAACTCAAAATCGAGACTTCCAGTGTGGTTCGATAATGAATGTTTTGATGTACTAGCTCAGCGTAAGAATGCACTGCACACATACCAGTTAACGTCAAATTTAACCAATTATTTAACCTATAAAAATATAGATGCTCAGTCAAAACGTTTGTTTAAACTTAAATGCAAAAATGCATGGCAAAATTTTGTTACTAAGCTTAAAAGGACTACACCGCTGTCAGATATATGGCGCTTTGTGAGGAGAATTTGTAATAAAAATTTCAGTTCAAAAACCATGCCTTTACCAGAATCTCTTATTAATGACCTATTACAACAATTTGCACCTCCATCTGCATATCAGTCTTTGATCACCGAGGGCGCCAGTTATGATGATGATAGCATTATGGGTCAACCCTTTAACAGGGAAGAGTTGGATACTGCTCAGAAACACACACAAAACACATCACCAGGTAAAGACAAATTTACCTATAACATGTTAAATAACATGTCAGATACTGCAAAAGTATACTTATTACAAATGTATAACGATTGGTGGGTGAACTGTAATTATACTGACTCTATAAAAGATATCATCATCTGCCTCTTATACAAAGCTGGCAAAGATCCTAATTTAACGTCCTCATACCGTCCCATTTCCTTACTTTCTTGCATCTTCAAAACCTTTGAGAGAATGATAAAGGCGCGACTTGAATGGTTTTATGAATATAGATCATTGTTGCCGCAAAACCAATATGGTTTTCGCAAAAGTAGAGGTACTATACATGCAATTTCTCACATGGTGTCAGATATTCAATGCAGTTTTTCTAAAAATAATTACGTAGGTTGTGTTTTTGTTGACATACAGGGAGCATATGATTCTGTTAATTTAAAAATATTGAAAAACAAACTAATATTAGACGGATTGTCAGACAGAGTTGCCAGTAACATTGTTCAGTTATATAATGCAAGACAAATATATATTAGAGATACATATAACAACTTACATGGTCCATTACTTACATCTAGAGGTCTGCCGCAGGGATCCATTCTAAGCCCCTTGCTATTTAACATTTACACAGCTGAGTTGCATAAACTATTTGAAGATTCAGTGCAGTGCATTCAGTATGCTGATGACATTTGTTTATACATTAATGGTTATTCATATCAATATTGTGTCAATAAACTTGAGTATATTATGTCAATTTTAAATAAGTGGCTCTTTGAGCAAGGCTTTGAACTTAGTCCTCAAAAAACTTGCGTTATGTTTTTTACTAGGCATAGATTAAGAATAAGCAATACAATAAGACTTCAAAATTGTGATATTCCAATAGTTAAAGAATATAAATATCTGGGTGTTATCTTTGATATGAAATTGTTGTGGACTTCGCATATCAAATATATTAAGGGAAGGTGCGAACGAGGAATGAACTTACTAAGGTCAGTTTGTAATTCAACGTGGGGTGCAGATGTTAAGATATGTCTAATGTTTTATAGATGCTACATTAGGTCGATTATAGATTATGGTTGCGTCGTATATGGATCTTCTTCAAACTCTAATTTAAAAATAATAGATCGCATACAAACGAAAGCAATTAAAATATGTATTGGTGCGATGAAATCATCACCAAATAATGCGGTCCTAGTGGAAAGCCAGGAACCACCGATATATTTAAGAAGGGCATTTTTGGCCAAAAAACTAGTTATAGAATGGCGACACTATTATCCATTGCGTTTAAAGGTATTATATTGGCTTTTTCTTGAATGCTTGTCTAATACTTATTGGTCAAAAAAAAATAATCCACCATTGGTTGATGCATACGGCAATACAATGCACTTTGCTGACGCGATTGTTCCAAAAGACAAAATCCCAATATTTACCCTACTCTATCAAAAAATGCACAAAATAGATATAATATTTCCAAATTACACCACTTTCCCATCTCTAAATCGTTCCATACTTAAAGCAACATTGGAAAAGTTTGACAAATATACACAAATATATACAGATGGTTCAAAATCCTTATCTGGGACAGGCTGTGCTTTTTATTCCCAAGACGGTAGATACCAAAAAATTAAATTAAATAATATAGCATCTATTTACACTGCGGAGGCATATGCCTTGTATGAAGCACTTCAATGGTCAATTGAAAACAAAATTAAACATACGCTAATTTTATCAGATTCCAAATCAGTTCTGCTTTCACTTAAAAATTACACCAGACATGGCAAAAATCCAGTAATATCTGACATTATTAGTCTGTATCAGTCGATAAAGGATGGTGGTAATCGAGTCATATTTATGTGGATAAAAGGGCACACGGAACTAGCAGGCAACGAAATAGCAGACAAACTAGCTAAAGAATCTATTGAAAGTCCAAACAAAATAATAAACTGGATTACTGCTGACGATGTAAATCAAAAAATTAAATTTGAAATAAGGGAAACGTGGGAAAGTGTTTGGCATGAGTTTGTTAACAAAACAACTAACCGATATACACTTATTCATCCAATGTTGCCTAAAAAAATTCCACACATTGACGAATTTATTATGCCAAGGTACTATACTACTGTAATTACCAGAATGAAGCTGAATCACGGCTGCTTTCCACAACACCTACATAAAATAGGCATTAGTAACAATCCTTATTGTACATGTGACAACAGTTACCTAGGAACTTTAGAACACCTCATGTTTCAGTGCAGTTTGTATAACCCGACACGTAAACAACTCTGGAAAGAACTCAAAGATGCAGGAGTAGAGTTTCCTGTGAACTTAGCCACACTTATTTGTACAAATAGCCTGAAAATCTATAATATACTTATAAAATTCATTCGGCATACAAAAATCAAAATTTAGTTTTGCTATTTCTCTATATGTGTATTTTAGTATAAGCCTTAGTTAATAATAATATTAATTTAAATTTAGTTTTCCTACTGTCTCACCTATTGTTTTTATCCCATGTCATTAGCTGTCCAGTGTTGTTTGTTTAAAAAAATGCCCTGAAGGACACCTGGGCGAGAAGCGAGTATCCTATGTTTCTATCCTTAATAATAAGTAAGAACACAAACATTTATATTTTGACAAAATTGATATGTTAGAATATAAATATTGCTTATGCTATAGCCATTTAGAAATAGTCATACTCTGTAAGAGCTTACACATAAAGGTACGTCTATCGCTTTAACCCTCCCTATTGCTGTAAGTATTGATATCCATGCTGCAAATTATAAATATATTTGAAGGAGAATCGCTTTTTATAACAATGTATAGATATAACAATGGTACAAATTTACTGCAGAGTTTTGTGGCCAATGGACGTAATGTCCGAAGCCAATTCCTTCCACACACACACACACAAGTCTTTGTTAAAATTAATGTGTTTTTATTTTTGCCATATGACTAATACAATTAAAAATTATGTCGTAAATCAATAATATCCTGAACATCATGCGATACGTCTGCTATCTGTAGGTCGTTTCTATTCGCCTTAATGTATTTCACTTCGGTCTTTATTTTGTTAAAGAGATTTACTGGATTTGGATCATACAACATGTTTAGGATCACTTCTGAATCGTGATGTTTATTTTTCAAGTTCTTGACAGCTCTTCTGAAGTTTTTCTTTTGAGTTAGTTAGTTAGTTCTTATGGCAGTATATGGCTGCGGCAGATTGCCATTCACACATTTTTCCGTGATTTAAAAAAATATTTCCTGGATATATCTGTCTGAACAATACTTAGTGGGTAATACAAACATATATAAATATGGATTTTTTTTTCAGATCACTATGTATTTCAATACAAAAATTAATAATTTTATTTTATATATTAACGCACACAAATAAACATTTGTCTTGGATTGAAATTCTTATTAATTTTGTTACTACTAATTTATGTACTTAATTTCATTGGGATAAGACTGGGATATAATTCATGCCTTGGGGTCGATCAAGACAACTTTACAGACACACAGGAGGACCCTGGTAAGAATAGGAAGACAGATGGAAAAACGATAGGACTCTAGATTCTATTTTCTTACATTTTTATTATTTTTAGGGGGTTTTAACACTCTCACTCACTCTTTATTAACAGCTTTTACCTCTTTTACCCTAAACACTCACACAAAATCCCGTTCGTACATATAAACGTACACATTCATACACGCACACATGCAGACAACGATGCACTGGTTACTAGTAACAGGTTTCCAAATTTAAAGATGTATCTTTAGATTTGTAATATGTAGTAGAATACTTTGATATATGTGTACGTTTCTAGTTTCTAGTAAGTGAGACAGATTAAAAGGACTGGGGGGAACTATCTTCATCTCAATTATTTCATCTAAAAAAGGTTTAATTTTAATTATTTTTTTGTCAGACATGGTACAAGCTAGAAGCACATGTTCCGGGTCCCCAATCTCACCACACTCACAATTAGGATTGTCTCTTTTATTTATTTTGTACAGATATTGGGGTACTAAAACATGTCCGAATATTAACCTACAAATGTTAGTTACTAGAGATCTACTTACAGATAATTTGTTAAACCATGATTCTATGGGTGGAACTATTTGAATACCTTTAAAGTAGTGACCTCTGTCGTCACTTTTATATTGATGACTTCATTTTTTTATAACGACTGTTTGAACGAAAGTAGAATAAATTGTCCGAGACTGGGCAAGTATAACGTATTTCCTCACCTTCTAATGTAGCACACTTGTTATGGGCTGCTTGAGGCAGTCTATTCTCGCCCCAACTTTTTTAGTAATGTATGTTTTATGTGGAAGTCAAATTTATTTTAATGATATGCTATTGTTAATGTAGAACTTACCACCAAAATATTGTATTTATTGTGTACTTTTTTCCAGAACGACGATTTAACAGAAGCCATTTACGATTTAAAATGGTATGAATATAGTCCAAAGATAAGATACTACGTATTAATTATGCTTATAAGATGTCAGAGGCCTTTTGAACTACAAAATGGACCCTTATACAATTTTTCTGCACGTACGATGCTCATGGTTAGAAGCTTTTACGATATGAATATTTATTTAATTAACCATATTTATTTTTAGGGTCTACAAGCGGGTTATAGTTACTTGAATTTTTTGATTAATTCATTTGCTTAAAACTTTGGAAATTTTGACGACAGAAGAAGCGAATTTGGTCAATTAAAAAATATTATTGCACTTTGAAGCAATCCACGGGCACTTAACATAAGCGAATTATTAGAATGTCGACCAGCATAATTGTTTTTTAGACACTGTCTAATTTTTAATAATTACATAAATAATACCTTATAGGTTATACAACATGATTCAAATTTTAACCGCATCCTTCGTAGGTGTGCTCTTCTCAGCAAAACACGTAATAACGTTTCCATAAACATAAGATCTTATGTACGTTTTTTCTCAGATACAAGGTATTGAACAAAAAATTTTAATTTCGAATTGTCTTACCGCCACTACCCATAGAGCACAGAATATTCTCACATTGTGAAAACATTCTTTTTCCGAATATTTCTTTCGGAATGTTCTAATAGCATTTATGTAATTTCAAAGTGCTGTCTTGAATATTCTGAGCACATCCATTCAATCACAACTTAAGAACAGTCTTCATCAATATACTGAGAATATTTGAACGTGTACTCATATATCATTATTCAAGATAATTGCTCAGAATGTGCTTGAGATGTCCGTATAATATTATTTAACTTTAACATTTATTGAAAAAGATTGGGGATAGTTATTGTATAGTATAAGTTCTAATAGTAACTATTTTGCATGTTTGATTCTGTTGTCATTAAGTAAAATTTATTTACTCAATGCGCTCGTTATGTAATATGTCGTCGCAGTATATGGTTAGTTTGGTGTCTAAGCTTATGTTTAATAAAGTAAATGCACAATACAAAAAGCGAACTTGATAAAGGCGTTAGCAACAGCAACAACAAGAGCGAAACTACTTGGAAGACCATTAAGGAACTAACAGGGAGAAATCTAGAATGTTAAACTGAATGTCCTGACCTAATGCGGACCTCCCAGACCAATTTGGCAATTTTTTGTTATATGCTGCTGAAAATGCAACTGTTAATCTGCCTGCTGCCGTATATATATAGCATTTATTGAGGAGATAACACCGCAAGTGAACAAACAATCAAAGTCTCACCTGTTACACAAAAGGATGCAATAAATGCCCTCACACCTTCTAGTTTTGCAATGTCGCATAAGGTGTTAAGTATAATGCTTAAGCGAAGTAAATTTGATATTTCCTTACCACTGTTATATACAGTGTGTCTCAAACTGGTTGGGAATGTATTGCTATCTCCAAATATGACTTGTATTTTGCCCTGCCTCTTGTCGTTTTCGAGTTATTTTGAAAAAAACAAGATATGTGGATTTATTTTTTCTTCAATATCTAAGTAGACGTTCACATGTATGTATCTGACATGTCTAAGACTTGCACATTATCAGGACACTTTTTACAAAGTAATCTTTTTGTGGTATTCTCAAGTTTGGATTGTCATTTGTTTTTGAGCTACAGGTATGAACGTTTGTTTTTATTATGGCAACCATATTGGATTTTTTCCTCATGTAATAGCCCGTGAAAAGAGCTTTTCAATGATGTACAACATGCTTGAGAAATGTTGTAATTGCACTGACAATTTAGAGAAAAACAGTTTTGAGGATGGTAGGCTATGAAATCCAATACCAGAAAACAAATGACAAAAAAAAAGTGTTCAAAAAGCAGTAGGCCATGGACTCTAACAATAGATTTCTACTTTTAACATAATATTCCGTAATGATTAACGAAAAAAAATGTGATTTAATTTACAATACTTAGTTAGGTAACAATGCTAGGTAATATTATGTGAAACAGTTTAATAACGAAACCCGGCAATAACAAATAGAAACTTAAACGCCACAAAACAACACAATTAGAAACGGAACTTAACAAATAATAAAATAGAAACTTAAAAATACACTAAGTTGAAAATTATTCAATATGGCCACCGTTTTGTTCACTTTATACACCTTTTTGAAACATGTCTGCAAACTCTGGTGAGGGTGTTTTGATTAATATGATTTATAGCTTCCGTGATTCTGTTTCGTAATTCATTGATATTTTGTGGTGGATCGAATTTATACACATCATTCTTCAGAGTACTCCAAAAATAAAAATCCATGGGTGTTATATCAGGACTTCGAGCACACCAATGAACCGGCCTATTGTTACAAATGACACGATTATTAAAATTTTGGTACAAAAATTGTTTGTCGATCCTAGCATTTTGAGCTGGACAACCATTTTGTTGGTGCCAAATCTCGTCTAAATTATCATGAACTCTTCTAATTGTTGGTAAGATATCATTTCTCAATAGATTAAAATACCTTTCCCCCAGTTAAATTATTTTCAAAAAAAAAACGGACCAACAAAAAGTCACCTGATTTTTTTAAAAATTAACTGTCTAATCTACAAATAAAATAACAGTTTTTTTTTACATAGTAAGCCGCACCAAACATTAATACCAAATCTGTCTTGTAATCATCTTTCTTCCTTTAAATGGGGATTTTCATTTGCTCAATAATGCCTATTATGGCGAATATAGACACCACAATTTGTAAATATGGATTCATCAGTCCATATTATTTTCAAATGAAAAGTTTCATCTTGCTGACATTGTCCTTGATACCATCAGCATAATTGAAGTCGCTTAGGGTAATCGTCAACATTTAAGCCCTGTACGATTGTAGGTTTGTATGGATGGTAATGACTTTGTTTTAATAAACGGTGTACCGTACTTTTTGGAACGTTACTTTGTTCACCATAAAACCGAACAGATTGCGGAGGGTTTTCGTTTAAAACCCGTAAGACGGCATTATTTCTTTCTTCAATTCTAGGCATTGGTAGTTTCTTTGCGTGGAAGCTACCGTCGTTCAATAGATTGGTCACTATCCTACGAAATATTTTAGTGTTTGGTTGTCGTCTTTCTGGGTACTTGTTTTGATATGAATTTGCAGCTGCCTCAGTATTTCGGTTAGAACAAATATAACGTTCCAACATGTCAAAATATTCTTCATTACTGAACATATTGTTGAATACTATTTAAAATAAACAGGAAACAAACTATTTAGGACAAAATTTTAAGGAACGTGTTAAATAGGCCTCAAATTCACTAATAACAAGAATTCTCAACTAGGTATAAACTTTAAGGTTAAATCAAAAAGATCCCTGTCTTCAATAAAAACTGTTTTGTAATTGTGTATCAAAAGTGTCACTGAGTAAATTGGGTTTATGAGATGGAAATTTTCTTAAAATTAACATTAAAAATAATCAAAAGTTTAAAAGTATTTAATTATTTATTTGGTGATAAGAACAGATATCTATGGGCAATGATTTTAGTGAATTTTCTTTGAAAAATTCACTAATGTGGAGATCCCGACTTTTTAATTTTGAACAAATTTCTTCAAATTAGCGGCTAATTAGGCCCCCTAGAACACATATCCGGGGTCAGTTTTAATTTTTATATGTTTATATATATATATATATATATATATATATATATATATATATATATATATATATATATATATATATATATATATATATATATATATAGTAACAAACCCCTATCCTCATTCACGTCATCCACGTGTCGCCAATGGTCAGAGCAGGACGTGCATCTGTTGTGTTGGTGACATTTCCAACGGGAAGGCTGACAGTACTAACTAGAATAATGGAGTGTTCATCCTAGAAAACTTTCTCTCCACAATAACTTTAAGGTGCAATCAAAAAGATCCCTGTAACATAACTATGTTTTTTCAATAAAAACCGTTTTGTAATTGTATATCAAAAGTGTCCCTGACTAAATTGGATTTATGAGATGGACATTTTCTTAAAATTAACTATTGAAATAATCAAAAGTTTAAAAGCATTTATTTATTTATTTTGTGATAAAAACAGAGATCTATGGAAGATTATTTTTAATAAATTAAGAAATATATGTGAGCCCAATCCATGCTGAGAAAAAAGAGTCAGCCGTAGAAAAGATAATCAAAGGTAGGTACACGTCTTTTAGTTTAGGAAGTTGATAAATGCATGGTTTTTGTTCTGTTTTAACTTCTCTTAAAGATTAAAAAAAGGTTCGGGAGGCAGCAGGTGCGTTATAGTAGTGAATTTTCATATGAATTGTACACTATTAGTAAGATATACTATTAAAACTAATTCTTGAAATTGGACCTTGGGGGTCAGTTTTAGAGTCCCAGTTTGCGATTATTTGAAAAAAATTATATTTTATATGAAGCTAAAAAATTAAAAATTGGTCTTAGATATAATATGTAAGTACTGCAAGTGTCTTTAAAAAAATTGTGTTACAAATTTCATTTAAGTTACAAAAGTTTTTCAGAAAAAAATTAATTATTTTCAAAGGGAATGTGCCTGTCTAATTATAAATATCGCAGGTATTTTTCCTTATTGATTGTTTGAATGGTTTTGTTTTAGTCAACCCATCCAGTTTTTGTAAACAATAGACAACAAAAAAGGTTTTTTAGAACAAATTTGTAGTTATCCGCGAAGCTCATTATGTTATTTTTCTTTAATTTAGTACCCACGTGCGTTTACATAGGCGTTACTATGGTTCAAGATTGAGGATTCTGGCTTAAGGGAAAATTTATTGAGCTATCGGATTTGAAATATTTTTACGAAAAGTTTCTACCACAATTTTTGTATATATATATATATATATATATATATATATATATATATATATATATATATATATATATATATATATATATATATATATGAGAAGGGTTAAGGGCAAAGCCGCAAGGAGACAACCGCATACACGTGTTTCAATCTTATTAGCCATAATCAGTACGGTATAGCCAGGTGAAGATGGGAACACTCTGGATGAAGATGCAAAAATACACGGAGTCACAACAGGCAACCAGTGCACATTTGCAACATTTGGAAGACCCTCAATCTAAGGGAAACAACCAAAATAGCCACGGAGGCAAAGAAATCACCTGCGTGAGCATCCGGAGCCCAGGAAGTTATATTAACTATAACAGGATTTATAACACGGCATTTCTGTACTATACAAGGAGAAGGGTTAAGGGCAAAGCTGCAAGGAGACAACCGCATACACGTGTTTCAAGCTTATTAGCTATTATCAGTACGGTATAGCCAGGTGAAAAGGACTCATTACTTTGAATAACTTGGTTGTTCATTGTGATGGGTCTGGTGTATCTCTTATGAAATAGAAAGCAGGACTGAGATTTGATGGAGTTGAATTGTACAAGATTTCTACTTCCCCGGTCTAATATTGTCACGACGCACGATAAATAATTGCTAACTTTGATTGGGCTGTATACGATTTAATTAAAATTATTGCGAACTACAACCAAACTGGTTCAATACTCCATATTGACTCTTCTTATCGATGTCGTGTGCCTTTTACGGAATATATAGCAGAGTTTCAAGAGTAGACAATTATTAATACAAAATTACCAAAACCGAAACAATTGTATGTTCTATTTTTAAAAAAATTGCAAATATCTATGTAAGTTAAAAATAAACAAAAATAATTCAAACGCAGTATTGAACATACCGCCGACCCTACAATAACAATTTTAGCTCTAACTACCCAAAATATTAAATAAAACTATTTACAAAGTAATATGCACATATTACAACGATACTAATATTGATTTGGAAGCAAACACAATTTGTATACAGGTCTCTGAAGGACACCTGTCGCAGTCTTAACCGTTGCAACTCGACAGATTCCATCCGAGCCTGGATGAATTGCTGTTACACGTGCTAATAGCCATGCCAACGGTGTGCGTAGCTCATTTTTTATAAACATTTTATATCTAGTTATTTCGTTGCTGCAATGTATTCAAATAGTCATAATGCCAACGAGACCAAAAATCATTGTGCAAACGCTATAACAGTTGCCAGCGACTCAATCAACATGGAAAATCCCTTGAGGACAATGATGTTAGTGTTAAAAAATGGCCTGCCGATAACGGATTAACGTCATTTGGATCCATACTAAGAGGCTGAATTAAGTAGTGCTTCGATATGAACGATTACTGTATAAAATTCTTCAAACGTCAAAATTTGCTGACCAATAACTCTAACTAAATGAGCTTTAAAGCTTTTAACACCGGCCTCGGCTAAACCATTAAAATTAGGACCCGAGGGAGGACAAGAATGCCACTCAATTTTTTCAGACTCTACATCTTTCACGAGATCAATGATTTCCCGATGTGCGCCGACAAAACAAGTTCCGCGGTCCGAATGTATGCTAATGCAGCGACCTCTCCGAGCGATAAATCGCCTAAATGCAGCAAAAGAAGCATCCGGGCTCAAATCTGAAGCCAACTCCAAATGGATTGCTTTTGTGCAAAAACACACAAAAACGCAAACATATGCCTTCAGGGATTGTATACCTCTGGACTTACCAAGGGTGACAAGAAACGGACCGGCATAGTCAATGGCAACCTCTTGAAAGGGCTTTAATTGACTAACGCTACCAACCAGGTGAATTTCCCACATAAGGAATGATAGCTTTAGGTTTAACTCGAAAACAACGAAAACAATTTGACAAACAAGAAGGAATAACTTTTTTGCAGACAAAATCCAAAAGTTCTGCGAGATCAAGAAATGCAAATGCTGCAAACCAGGATGATAGTCAAACGATGTTTTTGAGGAAGCAACAAAGGAAATTTTCTGTCGTAACACAATTGCGAATTTGTCAATCGACCGCCGACCCTATAGAAATCTCTTTCATCTACGAAAAGGTTTGACTTCCGAAATGTCTTGGATCTACAAATACCCTTTCGAATTTCGGAAATAAGTTCAGAAAACACTTAACATTGCACCTGTTTAACTAAAACAAGAAGAGAATCGTGAAGCTCATATTCACTCAAATTACCAACCTTTCTATTCTCAGAATGACGAGAATTAAAAATAAATCTCAGAGAATAAGCAAGTATTCTGAAAATCTTATTTAAAGGTGAAACTCTAGATAGAAAACTTTCTGATTCCTTAGTTAATAACGAAACCAAAACGATGCTTTTAGCTTATTCATTTATCTCGAAGCTACAAACCTCAGAACACTCTAAAGGCCAACCATTCGAATCCTTCGTTAGAAAAGAAGGTCCGTTCCACCATACGCTATGTTGTACAATTTGCTTTGGGAATAAGACTCGACTTGCGCAGTCTGCAGGATTTTTGTCTGAAGGGACATATTTCCATCGAATTGGAGACACATTTTCCTGTATATGGCTAACACGATTACTAACAAAGGTATTCCATTTATGTGCCGGAGATCTTATCCACGAAAGTGGCACTTTGGAGTTTGACCAGGCAAAAATTTCAGATAAACTAATATGCTGTGGAAGAGAACGAATTACAAAGCCTACTAGATCTGACAACAATGCAGCAGCGCTAAGCTCCAAACGCGGTAAAATTGTTCTTTTAAGAGAAGCTACCTTCGACTTCGCTACCACTAGCGACACGTTAATGTTTTTCTGCATGTTCACAATTCTAAAATAGACACAACTTGCATACGCAGCTTCACTTGCATCACAAAACGCGTGCAATTCACATTCGAGATGCTTAATATTTAAATGTCTAGGAATTTTGACCTCCTTGATCACTGGTAATTCCGACTGAAACCTTTTCCATTGCTTAACAAAGTCCAAGGAGGGTTCATCATCTCAGTCTAGTCAAACAATCCACAAATGTTGGATCGTACGCTTGTCAAACAGCATGAGAGGTGTCAAAAAACCCAGAGGGTCGAATATCCTGGCTAAATTAAACAACACAGCTCGCTTTGTACAAGTTGTGGATAGTTCATTAATTTGATATGTGAAACTGTCGTGATTAGGTTCCAAACGTAAACCTAACACTTTGACACACTAAACCAACACAGATGCGCTGCTGTTCTTCTAATGGAACATTGCTGGACCATTTTGGTAATGCAAATCCACCCTTTGCCATTATCGATGTGAGTTCACGCCTAATATTCAAAGCTTCATCCAAAGAATCAACGCCTGTCAGTATATTGTCTACGTAGACATCCTCAGTCAGTATTTGTGAAGCTGTTGGAAAATCCTTTTAGTAGGTATAGATGAGGAATTCTACAACAGCCACCCCAGCTACTGGCTCTGCGCATGCGTGTGACCATCTCTAATGATAGGTCATCAAGCTTTACAACTTCAGAACAATAAATAACGTACTGCTTTATATTATTCACCACGCCATCTTTTCTGCTAAAACTCTCACTATTGTACAATATATTAAATTGCTTCATTATATGATACATATTATCGCCTAGGAGTTTTAATAGGGCCAAGTCCTTTCCATTAAGATCAAATATATATCTCTATTGACATAAGGCATTTAATCTGAAATTTCAAACTTTTAACAAAAAAACAATGATGGTGACCTATACACTATACAGCCCGATAATGCAAAAAGTTTCATCATGATAAGTAATCAAATATATTCACTATCGATAACGATAGCTCATTAAGCTTTACAACTTTGTGAGAATAGATAATGTACCTACTGCTTTATATACTTATATTACTTCACATTGCACATATTATAGCCTAGAATTTGGTATAGGTTCAAGTCCTTTTCATTTGGATTAAATTTGTGTATTGGGATAAGACATTTAAACTGAAATTGCAAACGTTCCATAAAAACAGCAAACTTCTCTACATATTTAGGTAAGCGTTTGACCTTTAGGGCACTAATTTCAAGTTTACTGTCCCTAGATTGACTTAAAAAATGGTATACCTCAGCTACATTCTTTATAACTTTAGGTTCTACGTCTAGGACACCAACTCCTGAATATATTGATTAATTTTAGACCAATACATGCAATGAACAACTTTCTTACAAATAAAAAATTCGAGACGCAGCAAGTGCGTTATGGTAGTGAATTTTTATTAAATGCTTCAATTTTGAATAACTTAATTTTCTATAAACTCAGAAAGTTTAATTCTGGTATGTAGTAAGGTCTTTCCTAAGGCAAAATCCGAACGAAAAATCAAAATTTGAATAACTAAATTTTTTATAAACTTAGAAAGTTGAATTTTGATACGTAGTAAGGTCTCTCCCAGGGCAACATACCCTTTATATTTTATTAAAACAGCTTTGTAATTTTCTGGGAAAAAAATTTTCCCGGAAAAGCCTTTCCGATTTTCTTGGCTAACAAACTCATCCAAGCTATTAATAAAAGAAAGGCACTTGCCGAGTTTCATTGAAATCGGTTAATTAATTTTTGAGTTATCGGATGGATATTTGAAAAAAATTGTGCAAAGTCTCACCATCGATACCACTCCATTACCGAATTTTTTTAAATAAAAATTCACTAATATTTTGGTTAAAGGATAAGCAATTTGTTTATTTTTTTTGGCAATGCATTTTTAATCCTATAGTGTTGGAAGGGACCTACTGAACTTAGTATGATATCTTAGGCAGCACACAATACACAACATATAAAAACATTGTGTTCTTTCTTATTAGTGTTGCTCTATGTAATGTGTCGCAGTTTGGACGTCAGTTTACAATGCGAGAAATCTTAAAACAACGCAACATATTCACCAAATTTCATCAAAATAGCTATGTAATTTTCAAAGACAAACATTTTTTTCGAAAGGAAACTCAAAATTTTCTATGAAAACCTTGTCCGATTTTCCTGGCTAACGAACTTATCTAAGCCATGATTAAAAGAAAGATCCTTGCCGAGTTTAATCAAAACCAGTTATTAACTTTTTGATTTATCGTGCAGATACATACATACACACACATGTATCTATATATATATATATATATATATATATATATATATATATATATATATATATATATATATATATATATATATATATATATTAAATAAAAATTCACTAATAAAACAACCAAAACAGTATATCCCTCGTGCTTTAAGTAACCTTATTACGACAAGCAGATACACCATTTTAACGTTTTAAATAAAGTGGTTGAAGTATTTTACATAATATGTTGATAATTAATTAATTTATAGAATATAACATGATCATTTTCAAACACTCTCCCAGTATACAACACAATAATACTCCTCAGTCAATAAATTCACTTTTTTCATTGTGCTTTATCAAAACTACATTTAGTGAATTTTAATTTTACACTACAATAACGACTTGTTAATGCATTCTTCAGAGCACACAGAAGCACAGAAACGAGATAAGGTTATGAGCAAAATATATAGTAGAAAAAATGTGCCATATTTTATCAAAATAACTTATTGTTTGAAAATGTACAAAAATTTTCCGACAATATACCTTAAACGTTGGTTTTCTAACCAACAAATCTTAGGTTAATAGCAAATTGAGTTATTGAAATTTGAAGCATTTAATGAAAATTTGCTACCAAACGCACTTACTGCGTATTTCATTAACATATTTCGATAAAAAATGCAATAAATAAGGCTGTTCCAAAAAAAAATTGTAGGGATCACCAACGATCGACTTGTGGGCCAGCCGGTGATTGTCAAAATAATTTTATAAGATGCAGCTCAAGACACCCTATAATTAACTTATACAATTTTTTCTCGTCTCTTGTATAATAATAATAATATTCAGCTTTACCGTAGAAACGCGTCACCCTGTATAATATCAGCCCTTTTGTAAAACTTCGATCCTTTATATTTATTTATTTATTCAATATGCAAATACACAGTTTATAACCCATTTACGTATATATGTGTTGATAAAATATAACAAACACTGTTTAATCCACTCACTAACATTAATAAAGGAATAATTTTCACTTGTATATAAAAATTTCCCAAATGACAAATAATTCGTCCACTCAAACAAATAAAAAACATAATATAAACGATCTCATATCATTATCATACGGAATACGGTAAATGTCAGTTACAGCGTCTAACAGACTTGCGCAATAATAATCATATGTTACGTTACCATGACAACCGCAACTAGATCTCATATAAACTATTCAATGAAAGGCGGTGAATCTAAAAATAAATGTTTCAAATTTGAATAGCTTAATTTTCTGTAACCCTAGAAAGCTTAATTTTGGCACATAGTTAGGTCTTTCGCAAAGCAATATGTACACCAAATTTTATCGAAATATCTTTGTAATTTTCGGAGAAAAAATTTTTTTCGAAAGAAAACTCAAAAATTTCCCGGAAAACCGTGTCAGATTTTTTTGGCTAACGAACTCATTCAAGCTATTAATAAAAGAAAGGCACTTGTCGAGTTGTATCAAAATCGGTTAATTATTTTTTGAGTTAGCGGTTGGAACATATATATATATATATATATATATATATATATATATATATATATATATATATATATATATATATATATATATATATATATATATATATATCTTTATATATATATATATATATATATATATATATATATATATATATATATATATATATATATATATATATATAAACATATAAAAATCGAAACTGACCCCGGATATGGGTTCTAAGGGCCCAAATTCGCGCTCATTTGCAAAAATTTTTGCAAAGTCTCACCATCGATACCTCTCTATTAGTGAATTTTTTTAAATAAAAATTAACTAATATATCTAAAAAATATACAACCGTTGCAACTAAACACAAACTAAGAATTAAATCGTAACTTACATTAAGCTAATTGTATAAATAAACTCAAAATCACTAAGAATAACACTTAAGTACAATACATGTTAATAAAATAAACAAATATTGTCATTAAAGCTACAACTATTACAATACAAAAAAAACATCATATTCATGATGAGGTCAGGTCAGAGTTAATGAAAATAACTTAAAAAGAAAACGTAACAAACTAAAAAATAAATCAATAAAATACGTTAAAAAATGTTATACGAAAATTTGCTAAAAGGGTTTTTCCTAGAGAAAACAAAAAACGTTCTACAAAACTATGATAAAACAACCTACTGCAAGACTCTATTAAAAACTTTTACAAAAATTTGCTAAAACTATTTTTACAAATATTCACTAAAAAATTGTAAAGAAAATTGGCCTTTAAAATGTTTTCTACAAAAATTAATAAAAAAAAATGGTTTCTACAAAAATCGGACTAGGACGAGACCACAAACCGGTTACTCAACCAGGAGCTGACCATTTTCGCCGTGTCTTACCCCCACAGAATTTACAAACGGCATCAAGTCTGTCACAATTCATTTTTCCGACCCCGCAAAATATGTAATCGGCACTGAGATGGGCATTAGTAAATTTTCATTAGGTAAATTTACTAATAGAGAGGTCGCGATGATAAGACTTTTGGAAAATGTTTTCAAACTTTCCAATTATAAACATAAACCTACGTTCTTCTTACATGTTTCGATTAGCTTTCTAATTCTGAGTTTAGACAAGCTAAGTTATATAAACTTATCTATTACAGTTTTTGACATATGTCATTGTTACTGAATTTTATTACAAAAAATTCACTAATGGGGAGATCTGTGTTTATATATATATATATATATATATATATATATATATATATATATATATATATATATATATATATATATATGTATATATATATATATATATATATATATATATATATATATATATATATATATATATATATATATGTATATATATATATATATATATATATATATATATATATATATATATATATATATATATATACTTAAAATTGTGGGATAGCCGTCAGTTGCAAAATAAAAACTCTTTATTAAATGCCGAGCTTTCGGAATAGTTTATTCCATTCTCAAGGCTACAACATGGAAAGAAAAAAAGTTTACAATTTACATAGGAAAAATAGAAAGGTTTAAAATACTTACATATAACGCGAGTTTCACTTTCACTAATTATGGAATAACAAACATGAAAAAAACAACCTTTTTGTAAATTTGACCGAAGTCGACAAGTGTCACACTGACATACGCAGCTAACCATTGTGTATTTGAATTTGTTTTTTGTTTTTGTCTAGGAGATATAAATTGGGGTAATGATTTCTAAAATAATTATCTTTCCTTAAGTTTATTAAATTGTCGTAAAAATAATTTCAAATTCTTCCAAACACAGTCTTTTATTATTTAAGGTTTCACAGTGTAAAATATAAACATTACTAAAATTTATATTGTGGCCAGTGTCGAGAATATGTTCAGACAGAGCACAAGTTCTTTTTTGTAAACGTATGTCACTTTTGTGCTGTGTTAATCTATCTTTAATGACTATGCTTCTTTGGCCAATGTATTTTAAACTACAATTACTACGTGGAATACAATATACCATTCCAGACACTTTGGATTTTTTATCCTTACTTTTGAGTTTACTGAAAATGTTATTAATTGTTTTTAAATATCGAAACGTTATTTTAAAAATGCTAAAAAACAAGTAATAAATGAGTTGTACACACCAGCAAGAATAAATTTTAAACGCAGTCGTACCATAATCAAAGGTTTGGATGACTTGTGGCAGATTGATTTAGCTGAGTTTACAGACTATCACCGAGAAAACTCTGGTACAAGTACATTTTAGTGATTGTCAATTGTTTTTCAAAGTATATGTGGACTCGCCCACTTTAATAAAAAAAATGCTGAAGAGGTGACTAAAGTTATGGGTGATATTTTAGCTAATAGTACACCTCCTACCAACATCCAGTCTGATCTTGGTAAGGAGTTTTACAACTCCAAATTTAACGCCTTAATGAAAAAATACAATATCAATCACTACAGCACTTATAGTGTGAAGAAGGCTGCAATAGTGGAAAGAGTGATACGTACCTTAAAAGAGAAAATATATTTAAAAAATTAACTTGTTTGGCTCATACAAATGTTTTAATACACTACCTGATGTCACAGATGCCTACAGCTCAACCATTCATCGAACAACTGATGTAAAACCTAAAGATGTTAATAAGAAAAATGAAGCAGCCATTCGTGAACAAGTCTACCGAAATATTAAAATGTTTGATCAGAATAAATTCAAAGTGGGTGATGTTGTACGTATAAGTAAAGCAAAAGCTCAATTTGAAAAGAAGTATACATCTCGTTGAACAACAGAGTTATTCAAGATTGTTAGTGTCCATCTCACAAATTCAGTAACATACTTTCTTGAAGACATGCAGGGAAAACCCATCAGTGGAGAGTTTTACGAGGAAGAACTACAAAAGACTGAACAAACAGAGATCTATCTGGTTGAACGCATCTTGAGGAAGAAAGGCAAGAAACTCTATGTAAAATGGTTGGGTTTTGATAAATCTCATAATTCTTGGATAAATTCATACGATGTTAAATAAGCTTATATATAATGTATTGATGTACTTAGAATAAAATAAAAGCCTTTGTTAAAATTAATGTGCTTTTATTTTTCAATATGACATATATACATGGCCTAATACAATTAAAATTATGACGTAAAATACCCTGAATAAACTTCTCCTGCGGTACATCTGCTACATGTAGATCGTTTCTCTTCGCCTTAAGGTATTTTACTTAGGTCTTTATTCTGTTAAAGAGATTTACAGAATTTGGATCATACAACATGTTTAGAACCACTTCGGAATCGGGATATTTATTTTTAAAGTTCTTAACAGCTCTTCTGAAACTTTTCTTCTGAGTTCTTACAGCATGATATGGATAGGTATCGTCTTTCTCATTTCTTGAAAGTAAACCATAAATACATATTTTCCTGGGCTACTTGGTTTTGGGGATATATCTTCAAGATGTTCTGTAACTTTAGCATTTGTTTCTCGCATGTGCTGCACTTCATCATCTATCTCCATTAATTTCACTTTAATTTCTTTGAGGTTTTCCCTGTATTTTTTATTAAATTCGCTTATGAAAAAAAAAGATGGATTAATAGTATACCTTGCTTCCAGCCACATTCTACTTTCTTGTTTAATCTGTGGTACAGCTGCGTCAATCCGATTCCAATAAAAATCTTCACCAGAACCGTTATTAACAGATCTGAAGCCCTCAGGTCTATCGTTAACATTTACATCATATGTGAAATCAGAACTATCATCGCACGTCATGTTAATGCAATCACAACTAACTTTCATGTTTACACTCTTTAATGTTTGACTTGAGCTTAGCTTACTGTTGTAAAACTGTATCTTAAGTAGGTTTTGTTGTTCCCCTTCCATCACTCCCACTGGTTGTATTTGCCTGCTTGGTTTACTGTTGAACTTTAAAAATCTATTGCGATCACTAAATACCTTATAGTATTTTGTTTTCATCGTCGTCAGATCCGTAATACACTCCAAAGCATACAACATGTTCATGCCACACTTTAACAAACTTTTCTACAGCGGCAACTTTTAGGCAAAGAACCTGAAACGAATGCGGGTTTTGTAGAGAAAATGTCGCAAGAAATATGTTTTACAAACCCTTAAGTTTCAGCTTCAACCGTCATTGTCCTTCATTTTACATATTCCCAGAAAATTCATTTCAAATATAATCTCTCTCTGATGCTTTGGTAGTAGTTTTAGTTATAGAGTATGGTTTAATAATCTATAATTTTTAGCGAATTTTCGTAGAAAAAATTGGTTGCTTAGGAGACGGCGACTTTTGGATTTTGAAAAGATTTCTTTAAATGAGCGCGAACTAGGACACCTAGAATCCTGATGCGGTGTTAGTTTATATGTTTTGATACTTTTTTCGACGTTTAATCGAGAAAAAAAAGTTTGAAATTTTTCTCGCCGATGCGATACTTCCAGATGTGACAATGTCGAAGTAAAATGATAGCGTTCATTGTTTTCGAGTCTTTTCAATTGTTTTACATTTTTGCTCATATCAAAAATTAAATGATACGGCGTTTTTAGCAATATATAGCAGAGTCCCATGAAAATGACTCATTCAAAGAGGTTTTCGTTTCGTGAAAAAAATCGAGGTGCCGTATACAATTTGTTTATGTTTCCATAGAAATCATTGTTTGTAAAATTTTTGTGAAATTTTGGTATTTAAAAATAAATGCTTAATGACTTATTGTAAAAAAATGTTTTCGGAATTCCGTGAAAATTGCAAATTTTCATGAAACATTTTTTTGGAGGTTTCGTCGAATAGCTTTTTATGTGAATAATTATATTTTAGGTGGGCAAATAGTTGGGCAAATCAGACCAGTTTTTTCGGGAACATTTGAAGTCCATTTTCGATAAGAATGTATACTTTTTCAAACAATAGTTATTTTGATGAAATATGGTACGTTGTTTCTACTATATAGGTAATACTGGCAACCAAATTTGATGCATGCTTTTATTAAAAAAGGCATATTTGCTATTAAAATCATTTTTATGAAAATTCACTACCATAACGCACTTGCTACGTCCAGACTTTTCTGCATTTATTCAATATCGTATCACATGCAGAGTATATAAACGCAAATATAGCAGTGATAACAAAATTATCATGCATTATTCTGAAAACAAATCAAAACAATCTTACAATTTAAATGAAAGATTGTTTTGATTTGTTTTTAGAATAATGCATGATAATTTTGTTATCACTGCTGTCTTTGTGGTTATATACTCTGCATGTGATCCTGTTTTGGGGACAACCCCGTTGGTAGCCAAACAAATAAATAAATAATAAAATCTAAATTCACACCAAGTCGCCATGCGTTCTCGATAAATGGCAATGTATGTCAAACAGTTTGCGAGAAACGTCACTTTAATATTGTGAAAATGACAAAAACCAAAACGAAGAGCTCGTTCTGTAAGAACATCGGAGCATGCTAAAATGGTCAGAGCAGCTGTGCGACAAAGTCCTAAACGATCGGCTAAACGACAAACATTAGCGCTCAATATTTCGAACAGAAATTTTCGCCGGATTCTGAAAGACTTGCCCAGTTACACAAAGCTCGAATAGATATTTAACGGACGGTTAGTTAATCAACGCTTCAGACGACCAAGCACACACCGTGATTCGGGTTCTTGCGATGACAAACAAATATTGTAAAGCTGTGATTGGTTGTATTAAGCCTTGATTAACTAACCGTTAAATATTTAATCGAGCTTTGTGAAACTGGGCATTACACTTTCGTCGCTACAAAATTAAAGTCGTACAAAGACCTTTCCCTCGAGATATTGGAATACGCCTTGATTTTTGCGAGCGTTGCGAAGGGATAATTGCTGGAAACCCGATAATCGCCGATTGCTTACTGATCTCAGAGGCGGCTCATTTTTACCTGTCAGGTTTTGGTAACATCAGCAACTGCACGAAGTATCGCTTCATAGCGAGAAAGTTACTGGGTAGTGTGCAGTATCCAGCTTTGGATTTTTTGGTCCGTTCTTTTTTGAAGAAAATGGATTGACTGTTACTGTTACATCACAACGTCATCAACACATCTTGCAAAATTTTGAACAAAAACTTTGTAATGTTGATGTAGATATCCGAAGAATATGGTTTTAGCAGGACGGGACCACTTCCCACACTGCTAGGGAGTCTATGGAAATTCTGTGAGGAATGTTTCCTGGTCGTGTAATTTCAAAATTTGGGGATCTCGCGAGGCCGGCACGGGCACCGGATCTGTCAGCTTGTGAAGTTTTTTGTGGAGACAAAACTATACGCTAATCGACCTCGAACTTTAGGTCAACTGGAGCATAATATTTTAACAGAGGTTAACGCAATAAATGTTGCAGCGAGTGATGCAAAACTTTCGTGCTAGATTTCACGAGTCTAAGCAGCGGGGTGGAGATAATTTGCTTGATGTAATATTCAAAAAATAAAATTGTCATGTTTACTCAAAACTTTTTTTTCATTTTTAGTGAATTTTCGTAGAAAAATTCACTAATGGAGAGATCCAGACTTTTGAATTTTGAAAACATTTTTTCAAATGGGCGCGAACTAGGATATATATATATATATATATATATATATATATATATATATATATATATATATATATATATATATATATGTGTATGTATGTATCACACCGATAACTTAAAAACTAAGAAGTCGATTTTGATCAAACTTAGCAAATACCTTTCATTTATAAGTGGCTTGGATAAGTTAGAGAGCCAGGAAAATCGGACTAGGTTTTCCGGAAAAATTTTGGGTTTTCTTTAAAAAAAATTTGTATCTCTAAAAGTAGCAAACCTATGGTAACCAGATTTGGCACGTAGATTCACGTTATTAAAGATATATCACGCTGTAAATTCAGATTTCTATGTTACAAGAAAAAAAAAGTTATAAGCATTTAATTTAAAAAGATTCGGTGCCAGATCATTTACATGAAAATTCACTACCATAACGCACCTGCTACGTCCAGACTGTTTTTATTACAGTTTAGCCATTAATAAATACGACTATATAGATAATAGATACTGCATTTTGCCTAACCCTGGTGTTCTATGTAGTCGTACTCATTGATGGCTAATCTTAAATTTAAAAAAAAATGAAACAAAAAGTTCTTGCCTGGTATTAGTAGAACGCTAAAGGTTTATGTAAAATCATAGAAAACTAAAAGGTTTAACCGTTGTATCCTTCACATATTTTAAAATACATATAAAAACGATGTGTGTGTTGAAAATTTTGTAGTAAAATATTAAACGAAATTGTTCTAATGGCATAACCAGGCATTTTAATTACTTATTAATAAACTAGGTTTAAAACAGGTTGTACTATTGTGGGTTGGAACATAAGCAACGTATAAAATAATCATATTTTATAATGTAACAATTTAAAAATTGCTATACGCCAAACAAGACTCTCTAATTTTAGCCCAAAAACTTTACTACTGCACGACAATTGCCTGGTTTATAAAGTTCAAGAGACACCAGTCTGACAGCTTCATCGGACCATCACTACCCGTCTTCAAAAGCTGGAAAAACACTTGTAAGAAGATCGATTTTCTTTAGTTGAAAACCAGTCATTTCCGACTTTTCTGAAAAGTTACTGAATAATTTTTTTAAGGCTATCGTGTTATTGGAGAAGCGTTATGCCAGGTGTGTGACTGTTGAATGTTCATGAATATGTCTAACAATAAAATCTTGTGTTTGTTTAAATCCTTCTTTCCTTGTTATGTTGCTTTAATTTTAATCTTCCATCGTATAAAATAAAATTGATCTTATTAAATTTAATTTGTCTTTTAAATGCAACAAGATCTCTATGTATACTTTTTTGATGACAATAATTGTTAAGAAATGCATGTATTACAGGCACATGCAATGGAGCGTTTCTATAAAGAAGACTGGGAGAATTCCTTTGGTGTGGTATCAAGACTATTGTCGAGACATATGTTATGGGGAAATGATCTGGGAATGATATACTGGATAAAAACATTGCTACTATATATACATCCAGTTCTTCTATTATTTGGTATAACAAATCATCTGCTTTATGTTTTAGATTCAGGTAAAATATATTAATAGATGTTCTAATAAGTTTCTCAGAAGACGTTAAGCAAGTACCCAGATAGCACAAAGTGGTGCATAGGACGTCCATTGAACATCTATAACAAATATAACTCATATCTTTTCATATCAATTTATATAGTACGGCGGATATCCACTGGACAGCATGGATTATCGTTTATCACAGCTTAGGGCACGGAAAATATGCCCATTTAAGTACATCAAGAAGATATTCTAGAGTACATGCAAGGGGTGACTTTGGACGTCCAAAGGACTACCAGTGGACAACCAGTTGCCTAAGTTTTTCAATTCTTTGATAGTCCTAACAATTACCATTGGACATCCAATAGACTACTATATCTGAGCCTTTGAATGTCCAAGCGACTACCATCGGATATCAGGTGGACTATTATGTCTGAATCTTTAGACGTCCTAAAAGTAGCACACTTATTTAGCTGATGTTATAGTTTATAAACTAAACTTGCTTAGGCTTAATTTAATGAAAATTTAAAAAAAATATATCCCAACTAATTAACCGCCACCATTTATAAACTTGGTGTTTGTTTTTCTTCTTTGGATTTCACCACGGTGTTGGCTTTTACAGTAAATACTGTTTTGAGTTGTCCTTTGTCAGTTTCAATACTTTTATTTCTATTAGTAAATTTTCGTAGAAAAATATTCACCGATGGGGAGATCCCGACTTTTGAATTTTGAAAAAAAAAATTGCAAATGTGGGCGAACTATTTTTTAAATAAAGAGACTATGACAAATCTTTTCAATTATTAATAAATGATAAAAACAGTGAATGGTAATTAGTTCTTCAATTCATTGATTATTGTTGACCTTACAATCAATGAATGGAAGAGGTCTTCTATCGCAGAGCTTTCTCATTTGTATATAAAATTGAAAATCAAGCAGATGAACGCTTCCCAGAATGCATGGTTTAACCGAAAGTGCATAAGAAAGAAGGTCATCCCAAAGTACGTAATCGTGAGAACTACTGCAACATCAAATCAATCAAAAATTGCTATAAGAAAAGCCAGCTTCATTTGGCTGAAAGAAGAATCCAAGTAATGGTTTTCCGTTCGTGGTAGCTTGATTCTTTATATCAAGATAATACATTCAAAACTTACTTACAAATTACATCCCGTAAAATTTGACATATTAGCTGACCAAATATATTTTAGTTAGTAAATTGAAATTTAAAAGCCGCTTAACACAAACAAAATTAGACAACTAGAAAGGACACAACATTTACATAATCGAAAAAGACCTCCCACGCAAACACACAACTTCTACACAAGATTTAAAAACTTAAGCGATACAATTTTTACAACTGAAGAAATTTCTTTCCTAAATAAAGGATATAAATACTGCCCAAAATTTAAATTTAGAAACAAAATTAAAGAGATAGTAGCTTCTGAATCCGAAATTGCTTTTAGATCTATAAGGCAATGCGAAAGACTAAAAATATGTGAATTTTTAAGACGTTGGACTTTAAAATATGACAACCACAAATTAATCAAAATAAAATTGTAAAATCCACTCAGCATAAAATATCAGAAAATGATTGAGTTTTTACAGAAGCTGAGAAAGGAAATACAACTGTAGCTATAAGTAGGGACGCATATAACGTTAATATGAATGATTTTATTACTGCATAAAATTTAATAGAATTTAGGAGAGACCCAACAAATCCATTTCAGACAAAACTAAGATATTAACTTAAAAATGCATGTCTAACAAGAAAAGAAATATATTTAATATAAAAGCCCATAACCACCAAATATGTATGGCTACCTGAAAATTCACAAGCCAAATATTCCGGTGACATCAGTAGTTAGTTATGTTAGTTATGTTAATACAGCTAACTATAAGATAGCAAGCAAACTGGTTTTACTTATTAGAGAATACAATTACATTCCAAAATATTCTGTTAAAAATTCTAATGAACTAACACAAAAATTAATTTTATAATATATATATATATATATATATATATATATATATATATATATATATATATATATATATATATAATGGGGGGTCGCTCGGAAGCATCTCAAGCAAGATGATGGCAACTAGATGATAGCAGCAAGGGGCTAGCTGCACGCGGAAACATCTAAATTCCTGTCGGGACTTGCATTTGACCTCGCTAGACTGGCCAGTGTTAGCGTTGACCTCGTTTCAACTCTGTTTTCCTGTCAGAACTCGCAGCAGACCCATTAACAATTTTTATTTCCGGCTAGTGTTTACTCTGACCACGTCTCAATTCTTGTTTCCTGTTAGAACTCGCACATAAATATGTTTTGTTAGCGAGCTCACTTTTAGTCACACACAGAAGTCTGTAGCAGTATGCAGTACAATAGTGAGTTGTGGTATAGAAGTAAAAATACAATATATCATGAAGAGAATATCGCAACACTAAGCCAGTTAGTGCTGAACATACAAAAACAAGCTTATATGGAAGAGCGCGAGTCTGAAGTTGAAGATTATGAAAGTGGACATATAGTTGAATTGTGTGACGTATATTTAGCTGGTTACGCAGTTCTACTCAGTTCTTTGCATTATCACTCGTTCGATACCAACCAGGAGCTGATTTAAGTAAGCCGTTCTTCAGGTATTTACCAGAAGAAGCAAAAAACCAATATAAATATTTGTACGATGGAGACGACAACAATAGAGAAGGTTGCTGTGGCGAATAAGGCTCCAGAAGGGGAGGTTGCAGCAACGGATAAAGTGAAACTTGAATCTGTGAAAATGATGAGACAAGGGTTTAATGAAAATTTTGAGTTCTCAAGCTGTGATGACCTCTACAAATTTGGAAAACATCTATATGGTATACTGCTATACGATTACCAAGTCTTTTACAATTTTTGACAAATGTAAATAGTTTTAGTAGGCCGTGGTCGAATGGCATAGGAAACAATTTTCACAGGATCTATAGACTTCTTCATGTTCTATCTTTTAGAATCCCGTTAAAAAAATGCGTTATAGATACAAAAGTTACAGGGGTGTTTCCATATTAGAAGGGCCACATAAATAAGCTTCTCTGAAATGGTTAATAATTGTTCTTTTTGATGAAATTTGGCATATATCTATTTTGAGGGATGCCGCATACAGTGAGGTACTTATTTACTTCCTAAAAAAGGCCCTAATCCTTTTGCCCATTTTTTAACACCTGAAAACTGCATTAGTATGCCTTAGTCCGGTGACGTAGAGAACAAATTTCACAGCATTTATAGAATTTTTGATCCTATATCTTTTGTTTTTTAAAATCGAATTAAAAATACAATAGTTAGGGGTGTTTCCATCTTAAATGGGCCACACTATATATATATATATATATATATATATATATATATATATATATATATATATATATATATATATATATATAATCTTAAAAATATAAAAGTTACATTTATCAAAACATTATTTTAGCTGGTAGCAAAAATTTGTCGATGAGGATATTTATATATTTACATATAGAAACACAGATATCCTTATTGATAATTTTTTTCTACAAGTTAAAATAATCTTTTGATATGACAGGTTTATATTTTTAAGATTTATATTTTATCTCGTTTTTCGTATTATCAAAGTCTACCTCCTTAAAATGTATGATGGCCAGATCTTGATTGCTAACCAGTTTTATCTTTTTTAGATCCTGGAAACAAGGAGGTTTTTCTAGAAGATCTTGCCCAGGTAACACTTCAAGTATCATTCCTTGCGGTTATATTTATATTCATAATACGATTAAAAAGCTTTATTCAGATATCCTATGACATTTTTGTATATAATGAGAATGAAAGACCTCGTTTCAGTAAAGACGATTTGAAGAAACAATACTTCATTATAGTATCATCGTATATTTTGGTACACCTGTTGAGTGGATGGTATTGCTTTATTAAATACTTTAAAATACAGTCATATGTTGTTTTATATGACAACAAATGTCATACGATTTACGAGCTGGTTATGAACATGAAGCTACCAATATGTGTAGATAACTATTTACTAACAAATTTTCTGTTTGTATGGCAAATTTTCTCTTTACGTTATTTAATGATTAGTATGGCAATGTTATCTATTGGAGTAGGTCAGGCTATTAAATTGGGAACGATTCGAATGAGACATCTGATAACGTTGATCAAAGAGTTTCCACATTTAAATGAGAGAAATGTTCACAAACATGTATTTAACTGGGTCGTTTATCATAATAAGGCAATAAGGTATGTATATATATATATATATATATATATATATATATATATATATATATATATATATATATATATATATATATATATATATATATATATATATATATATATATATATATATATATATATATATATATATATATATATATATATATATATATTGAAATGAGTAGAACAACCTCACATACACTCACAAACACATACATACATCTAAAATACAAAAGAGAACATTCAAAAGAAATGTAAATGTAGAAATAATCTAAGAATTCTTACCGAACGTTAGAAGCGATCTGGTATCGAAATGAATCTCTGCATGTTTTATTATTGTCACAATATTGCAGGTTTTTTCAATCCTATTAGATGGAGATCTGTGAACACAAAATAGAACAAGATAATTGAAAACAGAGTATACTAGAAATAAAGCTAAAAAATATCAAGTCATTTGCGGGGCGCAACTTGAATAAATAACGGTGTAACTTAAATAACATGAGGGGCATCCTCAAGTAGACAGTGATACCATTATAGTTTTTAATAACAGTGATAGATTGGTCCTGCAATACGTCAAAAGATTAATTTTTAAAATAAATGTAAGTTTTATCAAATATTTAAAAATATTTACCTAAATGTCAAAATGTAATAGATCCGGTTCATTAAAAACACCCGAGCGTAAACCGAGGTGGTATGTGATAAGCTGAACGAACAAATATTTTAAGGTAGAAAGCTTTGATATTAATTATTCAGCGCTTTAAATGAAACATAATTGAAAGATTTCTTCAAATTTAGCTTTGGGAAAGTAAAACAGTTCAGGTAGCGTCATCCTTCGAAATATTGAATTTTGCAGGTTTTCAAATACAAAAACAACACTGAAATGTTCGCTGAAGGTCAATGAACCTTTAATAAGTGGTGTCTGATAAAAACTATGTGACAATTTGTATACAAATCCATGTATAATAAGTGTATGGAATTTACTCACCTGATGGTTCCCATAGCAACAGAATCGCACAAAGGCGAGCGTATCAATTTCAAGTAGAAACTTTCTGAATGCATCAAGATATTAACAAATTTGAACGAGGACACAACAAACTCATTTAACCCATTATTATTGTCGAGAATAATAATAGTAATAAATCAAAGATCGACAACTCAAAGAAAATAGATGTCAGCAGGTACTAAAACTTTATAATATTAAACGGTTTTGTGATGTATCAATGTGGTTAATTGTTTATTAAATGAGAAAATTTTAATAATTAATAAGATTTTCAGTCAACATTTTTAAGTTAAGGTAATTAAAACGAATGTTGAAAAGGTGTTAATAATTTGTTTCGATAAAAATCTAAAAAAATTAGGGAATATAATTTATTTGAGTAAAAATTTTATAGTATCAGTTAATAGCAAATATTTTCTTAAAAGGGAAAATAATTGGGAGAGCGGGACCACAAATAAGGCCCTGAGAGAGAGAGAGAGAGAGAGAGCGAGAATTGAACCCATAGTAAGAATTATCATATAAATTAGTTTTAGGTTTACATTCCTTAGTCAACTGGCAGCATTGGTAAATATATATATATATATATATATATATATATATATATATATATATATATATATATATATATATATATATATATATATATATACATATATATATATATATATATATATATATATATATATATATATATATATATATATATATATACAGGGTGTGGCGCCAAGACCTTTAGTTAGCCGTTTCTCAATAACTACTCCGATTTGAAATTTGAAAATTTACACACATACGATTGAGACAAATTCCTGCGCAGTGAAAATAGGCTTGTGGTTTAACCGGAAGTGACCATTAACTTGCTTATTTTAAATACCAAATGGTTATTTTCATAATATTTTTGAATTCTACATTGAATTTGAGAAAAACTATTACTAATATACCATATATGCAAAATCAACCGTTTCCGAAATTTTTCGATTTATTTGAAAATTCTCGCGAAAACCAAGGTGAACGTTGCACGCTATCTCTCTGTGGAAATACAACTGATAACACTCAGTTTTTGCACAGATTACCCCCTGGTCGGCACATACACGACACGTTTGATGGCGTTTCTTTTGAATATACAGGATGATAAGAATTATACGTGCCATTTGGTAAAATTCAAATCACAATTACTCGCTTATTTCAAATAGAACACCCTATATTTTATGAGCTATTTCGGTTCGCATCCGGTTTCCCTTTCAACGCGTATTAGCATTCCCTATACCCAAATTCCACCGTTTCCCGAATATTTTAATTTTATTGGATTCACTTAATTCAAATTCTCACAATAGATTTAAAGCAGGCTTTGGAACTTGATAATGTGCTTGTCGACGTCTACATGTCAAGTCCCACCTCTTACAAATGAGAACATAACATTTGTTGGGCCTTCTCGCGTAAAAAAAGAGAACACTTTGTATTTGCATCCAAATCGCTGCATTTCCCTTGTTTAGTTCTGTAAAATCAACGTTTTGCCCACTAACTTGTAAAACCAGAATGCAATTTAACAAGGTAGGTAGCTATGTATTATAAATGAGTACAGAACTTAACTAATAGCTAGTGGAAAACTAAAACACAAAAACAAATAAAAAAATTGTGAAACTTATAACAAATGATAAGTACACTTAGAGAACCCAAATCACCACAACACATTTTAAAAAGACCTGACGATCATTTCACTAACCAAGTTAGCGTCATCAGAGGATGAAACATTCTAAATATTTAAAAAACTAACATCAACTTATATACCGGATCTCAGGTAAAGAGATCGAACTGAGATGAGACACTAGTCGTAGGCAAATTCCACAGTGTATTGTATTTTTATCGCCGGACAAGGTCTTTGCGCTATCCCTACTGCTTTATCTAAAAAGTGTCCATCTGTAATAGTTTTGAGAAGGTTCAACGCCAGCTAAATTAACACCGATTCCTTTGGCGGCAACAACTGTATACTTATGCTAATAGGTAGAACGTGCCGAAAACGTGGGAATTTTATTTAGCAACGCAACCGATCAAGTGACTCGTAATTGGCGCTGGTGAAGTGTTCATACATTTTCTGTTGTAACTATATTTCGCAATATATGCGCTCTCAAACCCATTTAGCTGTACTGGATTTCTAACATTTTTTATTAATTTCAGATTATCTTTATCAAGGTGATGATTATTATCCCAAATATGTCGGGCGGCGGCAGACTTATCTACAGTACCGTAACGTAATTGGGATATGTGTTCTTTGAATCTAATTCCAATCGATCTTTTTGTTTGTCCGACGTATTTAAGATTACAATCTTGACAACTTATTTCATAAATTCCCGACACTTTGTCCGCGCTATCCTTGTCTTTTGGGTTACCTAGCAAGTTTTTTAAGGTATTTGTTGTTGAAAATGTTAGCTGTAAGTTAACTTTTTTTAAAATTCTGTCTAGACCCCTCGTGATTCTAGGTTCAAATGGTGCGCAAACAAAGTTTTTTCCGATTTTTCTCTTCTGAACGTCGTTGATTCCGTCAGCATTTTCTTTGTTTTCTGTTTGTTGATTAATTTTTCCACTAGGCAAGCAGTGTATCCGTTATATTCTGTCACGTTCTTAATATAATTTAATTCTTTGATATATCTACTTTTGTTTAAAGGAAAATTAATTAACAGATTTACTAAAAAATTCAGACTGGCCATTTTTTGTGCGTACGTATGATGTGAGTCATTCGAGAATTTGGCTACGACTAGTGTCTCATCTCAGTTCGATCTCTTTACCTGAGATCCGGTATATAAGTTGATGTTAGTTTTTTAAATATTTAGAATGTTTCATCCTCTGATGACGCTAACTTGGTTAGTGAAACGATCGTCAGGTCTTTTTAAAATGTATTGTAGTGATTTGGGTTCTCCAAGGGTACTTATCAGTGCTCATCACAGGTTCCAATCTTCCCTTACTTATAACAAATGCTCAAAATTACTCCCACTGACATGGAGGCATTTTGTTATTCGTCTCATAATGTTATGGTTCGTAGCCTTTCTGATTTGTCTTAAATTCAGTGAATTGAAGGCACGTAAAGCTCTACCTACTATGTCTTCTTTTGTGGTGGCAGGTTCGTGGTAAACTTTATTTTTTATGTAGCCCCAGATGCTTGCATCCAGAGGCGTTAAGTCAGGGAATCGTGGTGGTCATTTATGTGGGCCGTTATTGGCAATCCACCTGTCTTCTGGTTCAAAAAATCATGAGCTAAAGGGACATTGTGGGGCGGTGCTCCGTCTTGCTGATACCAGCTTGTTCTAGCTTCTTCTAAACTTAATGTTTTGAGAGAAACTAGAATCACTTCATGCAAAATATCATTATAACTCACACCAGTGAGATTTTCATCGTATATTTTAATCCCAAAAATCTTACCGTTCCTAATTGCACAAAACACATTGAATTACCACCTGTCTTGGAAATAGTTGATCCTGGTAACATGGGGATTCTGATCTGACCCGAAGTAACTATTGTGGCAATTGTGCATGCCATCTTTGGAGAACTTCGCCTCATCGCACCAAATAATTCTGTTGCAGAAATTCTCATCTTCTTGTGTTTTCAATAGGAACCATTCACAGAAATAAACACTTCTATGAAGATCGCTTGGTTGCAAACCATGTATCGGGTGGTAAGAGAAGCGTCTCTGATGCTTTTTCAACATTCTGTGAATCGTTCTCTCTGACAAGCGTAATTCTTTTTCGCAATCCTTGATGGATGCCTTGGGATGAGCAACAAAAAATGCCAATAGGCTCACTTCGTTTACCTCGTTATCGACGAGTGGCTTACGATTCTACACTTTTGGACGAAAACTTCCATGCTGTGAACAATTTTTCAGCAACCTCTTTATCATGTCCTGGCTGGGTTTCGGTTTATTCGGGTACTTTTCTGCAAATGCACGACATGTTCGGCACACAATTCGTTGGCACTCACCATAAATAATTAGAAGCTCCAAAAAGTCGTCGTTTGTGTACTGGAAATTTGCCATTTTTGCACCGTGTTGACTGCTAGTATCTCGATTTTTCTGACAATAAGCTTCGCTTGAGGCTCTTTTGACATGTAGACGTCAACAAGCATATTATAAAGTTCCAAAGCCTGCTTTATATCTATTGTGACAATTTGAATTAAGTGAATCCAATAAAATTGAAATATTCGGGAAACGGTGGAAATTGGGTATAGGGAATGCTAATACACATTAAAAACGAAATAGATCATAAAATATAGGGTGTTCCATTTGAAATAAGCGAGTAATTGTGATTTGAATTTTACCAAATGGCACGGCCAATTCTTATCACCCTGTATATTTAAAAGAAACGCTATGAAACGTGTAGGTGCCAACCTGAGGGTCATCTGTGCAAAAGCTGAGTCTTCTGAGTTGTACTTCCACAGAGAGATAGCTTGCAACGTACACCTTGGTTTTCGCGAGAATTTTCAAAAAAGTCGAAAAATTTCGAAAACGGTTGATTTTTTACATATGGTATGTTTGTAATAATTTATCTCATATTCAATTTAGATTTCAAAAATATAATGAAAATCGCCATGTTGTATTTAAAATAAGCATGTTATATAAGCGGTTAAACCGGAAGTCCGACATAAAGTAGACTATTTTCACTGAACTGTAATTTGTCTGAGTCGTATATGTGTACATTTTGAAATTTCAAATTGGAGTAGTTATTGAGAAACGGCTAACTAAATAAAGGTCTTGGTGCCACACCCTGTATATATATATATATATATATATATATATATATATATATATATATATATATATATATATATATATATATATATATATATATATATATATATATAGTTTTCTGTAGTGTTTATATGCAACATTGAATAGGTACACGGTTGCAAGACGGGCAACAGAGGTATTAATTGAATTTATTACCGATTATAACTTTTCAACACAAATTAATTTAAATTATTAAGTAATAAAAAAGAAAAAGTTCGGTACGCAGCAAGTGCTTTATGGTAGCGACTTTTCATTAAATGCTTGAAATTTAAATGACTCAATTGTTTATAATGCTAGAAAGTTGAATTTTAGTATGTAATCAGTTATTTCCAAGGGCAGTATATCCACCAAATTTCATCAAAATAGGTTTGTAATTTTCGGAGTTAAAATTTTTTTTCGAAAGGAAATTTTCTCAGAAAACCTTGACCGATTTTCCTGTCTAACGAACCCATCCAAGCTATTAATAAAAGAAAGGTACTTGCCAAAACAATTATGAACCAAGTCAAGCATATACCTGACCTGGAGGATAAATGGGAAATGTCAAGATAAATTTAGTTGGAAGACTTCAAAGAAAATTTCTTACAGCATTTCTCTGGGAAGAAGCACAGCTATCAATAGTGAGAGAACAGCTGTATTTCGGAAAAAACGACGGGAATAAACTGAAAGATCTGGTTAATTATGCACTCAGAATGTATAACATGGCTCAACAGCTTCAACCAAAGATAACGGAGGAAGAAATAGTGTTATATATTGCCAGGCACTATAAAAACCAGATATCTGAAACAATAGGCATACAAAACATCAAAAATATAGACCAATTAACGAATTACCTGAATCGAGTCGAAATAACCGAGAAAAATGAAGAAAATGAAAGGAAACCCAATGAAAGAAGATACAGGAGGTAATACGAGATGGCGTGGTCCACAAAATAATCAAAATAACAATTATCACGATAATAAAAGACAACAAAACGATCAAAATCAAAATCCACAGAGTTACAAATAGCAACAATTACAACTACAATAACAATTGAAGACCACCGAAAGAGCAATATAGGCAAAATTATCAAAATTATCAGAATAATGGAGAAAGAAAGGGAAGATTTTCAGGAAACTACCCGAACTATAATAATTACAATGGCAATAGGAGATAACAGGGGCAACCAAGGAATAATACAAATCAGGGAACTAATGGGGCACGAAGAGATCAAGGAAACAATAACAATTCAAGATTCAATACAATAACGATAGAAAGAAGCCAATATGACTGGGATGTAGTGAAACCAGCATATGTCGGACAGAATACCAATCAAAATTTTTAAATAAGCACAGACCAATACCTCAAAAGCTAAATAATTTATGTAAATAGGAACACCCTAGAGAATACATAGCTCTTGAAAATGAAAACGATACACAAAAATTTATAACCTTTATATTTATTGAAACAATTTGTAAAAACCAGAAAATTAAAATTATGATCGATACAGGAGCTGAGGCTGAGGCTCACTGATGAATGAAGAGCCTGTAAAAAGTTTAGAAATTCCATTGTAAAATATCCATAAATTATCCAAGATTATACTTATCAACTCCAGGGGGAATAAAATTTGTGAAGTAAAATAAGTTGCTATTATTTTAATAAAACTACAAGGTGTAGAAATAAAATTACAACTATTAATCGAGCCAAATTTATAATAGCAAATGGTATTAGGGACGGATGAGCTAGAAAATAACCATATTATAATTGATTATGAGAGAAAGGAAGTACGTATGGGTAAGGTAATGATTGAAATGCAAAGGGTAACAGAGAAAATATTTAAAAAAATGAGTGTATAAATCAGTTGAGTGTGAAACAGAAAGAACGTGAGGTAAGGAATGATGTGGAAGAATGGTGTAAAGAGGTAGTGTGTAAGGAAAAATATAAAAGAGGGATGATGGAACTGTTAAGAGAACATGAGGATTTGATGAATGAGGAAACGAGAGTAACATGGAAGAATAAGCATTTGATTGAGGTGAAAGGCGTAGAGCATTTTAAAGCGAAAACATACCCAATACCATATAAATACAGATAAGAAGTGGCAAACGATATAAAAGAAATGCTAACCAATAGAATTAAAGAAAAAGCAGATACACCTTTCGTAAACCGCATAGTAGTGGTGAAAAAATCAAATGGAGAACTCAGACTATGTTAACATGCTCGTAATATAAATAAACATTCAGTACCCCATTACGAATCACCTAAAAATTTTGAATCGATTTTTGGCCATATTACGCAAGCGAAAAGTTTTACGAAAATAGATTGAAAGCATAGCTTTTGGCTTATACCATTAGCAGAGGAAAGCAGAGATTATACTGACTTTTCAATCGATGGAGTATTGTGTCGTTTTAAAGTAGTGCCCTACGGTCTCCAAAGTGCATGTGCAGCTCTAGTGAGGGATCTTCACGAAATTTTAAATTAATATGAAGATTTTGCTCTACATTATGTAGATGATATTTTAATATACAGCAAGGGTACAGTTAGCCACAAAGAACACATAAAGATAATCATAGGAGAACTAGACAGGTCTGGATTAAAGACAAATATACAAACGTGTAAATGTTTCCAAAAAGAAATTATGTTTCTGAGTTTTAAAATAACAGAAGAAGTGGTAGAAATGGATCCAGAAAGGGTAGAAGCAACCAAAAAATTTAAAAGACCAAGTAACTTAAAAACGTTAAGGGGATTTATAGGTATGATAAATTATTTCAAAAGACTCATACCAAATCATAATGAAAAACTTTACCCGTTGCTAGAACTTCTTAAAAAAGGGGTAAAATGGAACTTGAATAGTGAAAGGGAAGAAGCATTCCAGACAGTAATTTCGGAATTCTGCAAAAGTTTAAAAATATGTCAGCCTCACTACTCAAAACAATTCATTCTGAGAACAGATGCGTCAGCGAAAAGCTAGCAGGTGTGTTGCTACAAGAAAGGAAAGGGATTGAAGTACCAGTTTGTTTCGTTTCACGAACAACAAAGTAGCATGAAAAGAAATATAGTGCGACAGAACTTGAGTGGCAAGTATAATTTTCTGCATAACCAAATTAAGATTTTATTTACCAGGAGACCAGTTTACGATCGAAACAGATCACTCTTCATTAACCAGTTTGCTCAAAAATAGATATATGAACAATAGAGTTCACAGATGGACACCATTGTTATGATGAATATGATTTTATAATGAAGTACACACCAGGTAAGACCAATATCGTGGCAGTATACATTACACCTTTACAAAAATCGCTGATACGTATTCAATTTGATTGAAGCTTTCTCCATATTATATTAGAGCGGATCCAAGACAAGAAAATAGGTAAATGTGCGAATGGTGTAAACACCACAGCCAAAATACCAACATCACACTCCATATTTTTGTGGTTAATGTTTTTATTATCGTATTTATTTATTTATTTATTAGCTTATATCTAAGAAATTACAACAATGGACACATATCTTCGTGCCATGAGGTCGGTCATGGCAAGTTAATAGACACACAAGAAGACCTCTACTGGATTTGGTAAACACAATGACAGACAGTAGGATTCTTAATATTATCTAATCTTAACAACGCTTGTTATGTACAAATTCTTATTGGTTACATAATTATTTCTTACGCTATAGCGTTAAACCCAAGTTGTATATGTGACGAAGTAGAGTATTATGGGCGTCAAGGTTTTTATCGCTAGTAACTGTATTAAGCAAAATGGTTTTTAGTGAATTTTCTTAGAAAAAATTCACTAATGAGGAGATCTCGACTTTTGAATTTTGAAAAAATTTCTTCAAATGAGCGCGATCTAGGACCCCTAGAACCCATATCCGAGGTCAGTTTCAATTTTTATATGTTTATATATATATATATATATATATATATATATATATATATATATATATATATATATATATATATATATATATATATATATATATATATATATATATATATATATATATATATATATATATATATATATATGTATCACACCGATAACTCAAAAAATAATGGGCCGATTTTGATAAAATTTGGCACGTACTTTTCTTTTCTAAATAGCTTGGATAAGTTCGTTAGTCAGGAAAATCGGACAAAGTTTTCTGGGAAAATTTTGAGTTTTCATTCGAAAAAAATTCTTATCTCAAAAAGTAATTAGCCGATTTTAATAAAATTTGGCATGTACCTTTCTTTTGTAAATAGCTTTGACAAGTTTGTTAGTCAGGAAAATCGGACGAGGTTTTCCGGAAAAATTTTGAGTTTTCATTCGAAAAAAATTTTTATCTCAAAGAATAATAGGCCGATTTTGATAAAATTTGGCACATACCTTCCTTTTGTAAATGGCTTTGACAACTTCGTTAATCAAAAAAATCGGACGAGGTTTTCCGGAAAAATTTTGAGTTTTCATTTGAAAAAAAATTTTATCTTAAAAAATAAAAAATCTATGATAACCAAATTTGGTAGGTAGGTTTACGATATAAAAAGTAAACTACACACCAAAATTTAGATTTCTATGTTACAAGAAAAAAAAGTTATAAAATATTTTGTGCCAGATCACTTCTATGAAAATTCACTACCATAACGCACTTGCTGCGTCTTATTCAATATTTGGTAAACCATTGATCTTTGCGCCAAATTCTTCATTTGTAATGAATTTTCTTAAAATAGACCACTAATGAGGAGATCCTGACTTTTGAATTTTGAAAAAAAAAATCCAAATCCCGTAAACTAGGACATCTAGAACCCATATCCAAGGTCAGTTTCAATTTATATATGTATTATATATATATATATATATATATATATATATATATATATATATATATATATATATATATATATATATATTGTGTGTGTATGTATCACCACAATAGCTCAAAAAAAATGGGCCGATTTTGATCAAATTTGGTACGTACCTTCCTTTTACAAGTGTATTGGACGAGTTCATTAGCTAGGAAAATCGGCTAAGGTTTTCCCAGAAAATTTTGTGTTTTCTTTCGGAGAAAATGCATATCTCCGGAAATAACAAAGTAAGGACAACCAGATTTGGTACGCTTCTTTGCATTATAAATACTTAACAATGTACTAAAATTTAGGCCTGTAAGTTTAAAGACAAAAAGTTATAGGCATTTGAAAGAAAAAAAATGGGGTTTTCCTCAAAACGTCAAGGTCGAGATTTGAAACGTCAAAATTGGAAACATCTAGGCAAAGGACCTAAAACATATAAGCGTTATGTAAAGAAAATGACGAAATCCTTATGTTTCAGCTTCAACAGTCATTGTTCTTCATTTTACTAAAATATTTCCAGAAAATTCATATCAAATATACCCTTTCTCTGATTCTTTGGCAGTAATTTTAGTTCAGTTTATGGTTTAACCATCTATAATTTTTAGCTAATTTTCGTAGGAAAAACTCGCTAATGAGGAGGCCGCTACTTTTGAATTTAAAAAAAATTTCTTCAAATGAGTGCAAACTAAGCCCCCCTAGTATATATATCCGTGCTTACTTTCAGTTTTTATCTGTTTACATATATACAGGATGACGCAATTATACGGTTAAGCTCAATATAATTGTTATTATAAAAAATACGAGAAAAAATTGTATATGTTAATTATAGGGTGTCTTGAGCTGCATCTTATTAAATGATTTTGACAATCACGGGATGACATATGTCTTTGGTGATACATAAAAAAAAATTCCAAACAACCCTTATTACATTCTTGTATGTTTTATGAAAATATGATGCATGTTTTTAAGAAAAAATTCTAGACGCAGTAAGTCCATTTTGGTAGCGAATTTTTATTAAATGCTTCAAATTTCAATAACTCAATTAGGAAACCAGTTCTCTCGGAAACATTTAAAGTTTATTTTCTGAAAATTTTTGTACATTTTAGACAATAAGTTATGTTGATAAAATTTGGTACATTGTTTCTACTATATAGGTTATACCGGTAACCAAATTGATGCCTGCTTGCATTAAAGAGACACACTTGTTATTATCAACATTTTAATGAAAATTTACGTCCACAACGCACTTGCTGCGTCCAGACTTTTTTTTGTTTATTTAAGGTGGAATATAAAATCATATGCTATGCGTCGCCTATTTCGCCAGACATACACTTCGGGTTATCAACTAATCCTATCTTAAATTTATATACAGGAAACATGGCATAGTTGAATCTTAGGCGACATATTTGTGTTAAAAATATTTTTTATAGATGCAATTGATAAACCAAGGTTTTTGGCAATTCCGGTTGAATAATACTTAAAATAAACAGGAAACAAACTATTTGGTACAAAATTTTAAGCAACATATTAAATACACGTCAAATTATTCAGATAATTCAGAATGACAGTATTCTTAGTTGTCGCGAGTTAACTTTCTTGTTAACACACTTGACTTTTTAAAAGAATTTATTGATTATAGTTACATAAAATACTTATGAATAATAATAGAAAATGATAAATATAAATTATGACAAGTTAAAAGAGACTCAAGCAATAACAATGTAGGAATGTCCGTCCGTGGTCTGGTAACTTTCATATATAGTCTCTGGTGGGGCGTGGACCGAGAGGTGGTTTCCACCTAAGTTGCAGTCCTGAAGGTGATCCTAGCAGGTGGCTGGTTGCTGATTTGAAGGTCTAGTCTATTCTTCTAATTGCGCTGCTATTAATTAATACATTCGTCAGCGACCTTGGGTGTTGAATCGGGATCTGTACTTCTTATATACATTGTATGAGTTGGCTATTGTTATCTCCTCCATCCTTTAGAGAACGAAGCCTATGGTTCGTTCCGAATAGTTATCGGGAATCCAGTAATTGGTTTGGAGTCAGCAGTTTTCGTTTTTGATTTCTGCCAGATGTATCTTGAAGTTATTGTGATTATTGTTATTATTATCACAATGTATAATATAATTGTCCATACACTAGGGTGGTATATCGGCAATTCGATGGTTCCTGGAATTCTGCCATTGAGGGATTGTAACTGGGATTTGATATTGTTCAAGTCGTGCAGTTGGACATTTTCTAATTTTAGTTCTGGTAATTTGTCTGGGAATATGGGTGCTTTATTTGTTACCAATTCGATGTTTGGGAGATTGAACGATTGTTGTGTTTCCGATGCCATTTGTACTGAACTGAATCTTTCGTTATTGATGATAAGTTGGCATTTGGGTTTCAGAGTCGCCAGTTTTGTTCCGCTGATTATTTTGGTTTTTTCATTTTCTTCGCAGCTAAGTTTGATTTTCGTTTCTTCGGGTGCCACTATTATGTATTGTGTATTGCCATATTTAGAGACTGTGGTTTTTGTTATTTTGACAATTTCTTGCTTGCAATTGTTTATCGGTTTCTGGAAGTTGATCAGTTTAATTTCGCATGGGTTGTTTTCGTTAAGTGCTGTCGGGTTGTCATTTTCACAAAAGTATGTTTGGTCTTTTAGATTCCTACACTTTTCGTTTCTGTAAGCGTAGTGTTTGCTGCTAAGGATTAGGTACTTGGTTCTAGGGACAATCATTCTGAAGGTATACGGATTTTTAGGGACTGGTAATGCATACAATTGATAATAAATATAATCTGATTTGTCTACTAAGGGTATATCTATTTGGAATATAATTTTAAAATCTATTTGAACGGTTTTTATGTTAAATATTTTTTCGTAAAGTGAAATGTCGGATTTTGTTATTAATCTTGATTTTGAGATATGGTTTTCAATATTTTCTAATTCTTTTGATATAAATTTCGGTTTCAGTATTGACGTATGATACGTGTTCAATTTTGGAAAAGTAATTGCATTTTCTGTTGTTAATATCATGTTTAGTACATTATTTAACAAATAACTGATTTGAGTGAGTAATTCCAAATGTTTTACTCTATGAAAATTTGTTAGTTGGTCGCTTTTTAGATTATCTATTGTATATTCCAAATCGTTTATTCTCGCTACTATGGCTTCTTGGTTATGGTTCAGGTTGTCTATTGTTTTATTGAACTCTGTTATATCATCTATCATTAGGGATGTCTGTGAACTAAAAAGTTGATGTACTTGATTTTGATCTTTCCTCAAAATTTCAAGAGCTTTATATATTCTGTCGCCGTCATCTGCATCTAAGTTCCCAGGTATTGATTTTAATATCGATCCTAGTCCGTTTATTATACCTCTTTTGTTCCTAATCGTTGTTGGAAATATTCGATAAAATGTGTCATCAATATTGCTGATGGTGAAATTGATTGTTAAAATAAAATTTTTGTATTCTAACTTGTATTCTGCATTCATTACGCTTATTATGTTGTCAAAGTAAGTTTTTAGTCTGTTAAAGTCGTCGTATAGTTGTCTTAGGTCATGTATATGAATCATTCTCCATTTATCGTTTTCTGAAAAGGCTTGTCCCAGTTTGCGTGGCAGTATGCCTGGATTGTCTGTTAGGTCTTCTAATTGTGGCTTTACTCTGGTGAAGAGAATGAACCTGCGAGGTGAACGTTACTTAAATTGGTGATTGTCTGTTCGTCAGTTTTGTCGTTTAGTATTATGGCTTTATTAGTCAGTTTCTTACGTCATGTCTCGTCGATTATCCGAATATCTAGGTTCGACTTAGCTAGGTGATATAATCGGACTGTTTGTTTAATCTATTTAGTTGGAACGAGTTATTTTTTTTGTTGTTGCAATATTGGCAAGCTCTAATAAAAGCTTTTATTTTTTGTTTCATTTTTGGAAAATTAAATTTAGTTTTCATCGTTAAATATGTTTCTTTAGCATTTCTGTGATTTCTTTTACTTTCGTGAAATAATACGATTGCGTCGTTAATTTCATTGTCGTTTATATGTATGATTTTCTCTTGTTTATTTATATTATTTAATTTTGATCGAGTTTCAATATTTACGGGATTTACTTCCGATTTGTAAACCTTCTTGTGTGAGAATTTCCTTTCGTTATTGATTTTTGATTTTATTATTTGTGAAATTTGTTCCTTACCTATTTGCCGATGGTCGTCCTGTACCTGAATTAAATTATTACTTAACTTATCATTTTGCGTGGTGCCTGTATATTTTATTTTGTTCGGAATAACCGCCCTGTAACAAGGTGCTTTTGTATTTGGGATAAACTCTTCGATTTTAACGGGTTGATCGATTTTATTGTGTTCTTTACACATTGAATATACATATTTCATTATACTGTGTGCATTGCTCGCTTCTTGTCGAGGCTTGTGCAAGAAATCTAACCTAATTTTATCTGTAATATTTTTTTGTACACTCCCCGTATAATTATTATTATAATTCTGGTGATGGTAAGAATTATTTAATATCATATTCGCTTTATTTTGAATTTGATCCGTTATATCTTTTTGTATCGTCCTCGTATCACTCACATTTTTATTTCGACGATATTCATATGTGTTTAATGAAACTTGATCCCGTTTACATTTATTATGGGTGAAGATTTCTCCTGTGTCATTTATTAGTTGTAACCTTCCATCGTCATCGTTTAATGGCTGATTATGCTTTCCTAGGTCGAGTTCAAGTGCGATAATGCTTCTGTCTATTGTATTACTTACGTTAAGGTGATTCATTTCATCATTTGCTTTGATGCTCCTATTTATCTGATTGTTATTGCTACTACTATTACTACCCATTTTGTCTTCATGATCCCTTGTATAAGGGAAGTTTATCTTAATGCTTCGATTTCTTAAATTGAGTCTCTGGTTTTTAAAATCAATGTTCGCTTAATTTTTTATCAAGAAGTCAATTCCAATAAGGCCTGTGAAGTTTTTGTTAAAATCAAATAGGCAAAACTCTTGTTCACTGTTCGTTAGTGAGTTTAAAATTATTTTAGCTCGATTATTATGGCTGGAATAACCATGCGCACTTTTTATCAAAAACGGGTGATCGTAAATCTTATTATAAAAGTTTTTATATGCTATGGACGGGTTTAAAAGGCTCTTAGTACTACCGGAGTCGAGCAGTATTTTTCCGGGTAGTTCTTTTATTATTACGTAGGGTAATTGGGATACTGTGTTAAAAATATTAATATCTATTACGGTTCTGTTTTTGAGCTCCCTGCTATCGGAAAATTTTGATGCTGTGCATCGTATAATTCGGTTTATTATATGTTACGTCATAATTTAATTCTTCTGGTAAGAAATGTTGTCTTTGTTCTAATTCATTGAAAGGAAAAGAATTATTCGTTTCGTTGTAGTTTAATTCTTCTGGTATGAAATTTTGTCTTTTTTGAAAATTGTTGGAAGGAAAATTGTTTCGTCTATTTTGTGAGGGTTGTTGTCGGCTGAAATTAGTATGTCTCGTGTTGTTACTGCCGAGATCCATAGCCTGTGGATATCTTCTAGTATTGTCATTAGGGTTGTACGTCGGTCTTCTCATTAGTATTTATTTGAAGGGCTCCCCTGAAATTGTGGGTGAGACATTTGGGATCTGTTTGAATTATAGTTAAAAGGTGCACGATAATTTAGTTGTTGGAAGGGTTTTTGAAATTGAATATTGTTAAAATTTGGGGTATTTCTTTGGTAAACTGGTTTTTGTTGTTTGTCGTGCCTGTTATTGTTATTATTGTTGAAAGTTGACCGTTGTAATAATCTGTCCCTATATTCATAATTTTCCTCGGAAAATATAAATTTTAACGCTTGTTCTATGCTGTCTGATCGAGTGGACCTGACCACCATACCAAGGGGGTTTTTTAACCCACCGATAAACGCTTTGAGTGTCTGTTGTCTGTACATGTTTTGTTTTAATACTAAAATTCCCTCATTACGTTCATTTGATATTAAATTAGAGATGAGTAATTGTTCAATGTGTCTGCAACGATTACTGAACGCTAAGGCATCCTCGTTATGTTTCTGTTTCAGTGTCAATAATTCGCCTAGTAAGCTAATTTCATCACGCTGGTCTGTAAAGTTCTCAACAATTGCCCGTCTTAAGTCTACCCATGTGTTTATAATTTTAGTGTTAATAATTAACCTGGCTTGTGCAATTAGTTTCGTTTGAATGTAATTTAATAGAAAATGGTTAAGATATAAATTTGGATTATCTGCATCATAGACTTGATTCATTACTAGATCACAAGCTTTTAAGAAGTTCCCTACATTTTCAGGCTGTCCGTTAAATTCGGGAATTGCTTTAAGGTAAAACTATTGGAATTGATTTGCCATATTTAAATTGTTTCTAGAATTATTTATATCGGGTTGTTCTACAATATCAATTTCGCCAATACTAATATTCCTTAATCTATATTCAAAATGTTCTAAATTATCAATATCGCTATCAGACATATAATATTATCAATATATGAGGAGATACAGTCTATATATAGGAAATGAAGGAAGCAAACAACTTACAGAATCGATGCTATTGCTGCTGTCTTCATGACGTCTCTCTTGATCGGTTCTTTGGCTGTTAAGCGTTGAAACGCAAAGAATCAATATACTTTTGGTTCTTCAGCACTATCCGTTGCGACTGCGCCAGTTAACTTTCTTGTTAACACACTTGACTTTTTAAAAGAATTTATTGATTATAGTTACATAAAATACTTATGAATAATAATAAAAAATGATAAATATAAATTATGACAAGTTAAAAGAGACTCAAGCAATAATAATGTAGGAATGTCCGTCCGTGGTCTGGTAACTTCCATATATAGTCTCTGGTGGGGCGTGGACCGAGAGGCGTTTTCCACCTAAGTTGCAGTCTTGAAGGTGATCCTAGCAGGTGGCTGGTTGCTGATTTGAAGGTCTAGTTGTTTACCCATCTATGAATAGTCTATTCTTCTAATTGCGCTGCTATTAATTAATCCATTCGTCAGCGACCTTGGGTGTTGAATCGGGATCTGTACTTCTTATATACATTGTATGAGTTGGCTATTGTTATCTCGCGATAGTGTTATATCCATAGCAACCTTTCTTCTGTTGTTTTTCAATTGACTTACTTTTAAAAATCAAACAATTTTCAAAGGCGTCTTCGTAAATAATTAATCTGCTTTTTATTGAGTTCTGTTAGTAAATTTAGTTATTTACTAGGTTTGACTATTCAATTAAATTATAACAATTTTTTGGGATAATGTTGTAATGTCGAATATGATTTGTAATAATGGGCCGATTCATTGGTATGCTCAAAGTTCCTATTTTTTATCGTGAATCATTACGGAAAATTATGTTAAAAGTATTGGTATTGGTATTGGTATTGGATTTCATAGACTACTATCCTCAAAACGGTTTTTCTCAAAATTGTCAGCGGAATTACAAGATTTCTCAAGCATGTTGTACATTATTGGAAAGCTCTTTTCACAGGCTATCACATGAGCAAAAAATCGAATATGGCTGCCATAATAAAAACAAACGTTGATACCTGTAGCTCAAAAACAAACGACAATCCAAAGTTGAGAATAGGACAAAAAGATTACTCTGTTAAAAGTGTCTTGATAGAGTCCAAGTCTTAGACATGTCAGATTAACGCCTACGTAGATATTGAAGGAAAAGAAATTGACAAATTTTGTTTTTTCAAAATAACTCGAAAACAAAAAGAGGCAGGGCAAAATACAATTCATATTTGGAACGAGCATGAAATTCTACAAAACATTGCTAATTTAACCGTCTCCCTATCTCTAATAATAACGGAGATAGCAATACATTCCCATCCAGTTTGGGACACACTGTATATATACAGGTACTTAAATAGTATTGCACCAACTGGGATTATGCTAAAACGGTTTGACATTTGGTGGGGTTATATGAATACCAATATTTTGATGTAAGTTTCTGTTGTTCTGTGCGACTGGTCAGAGAGTTTGTCAGAGGCCGCCACCTTGATTTTTTTAAATGGCAATCCAGGTCTAGTTTTGTGTAATTTTGTAGGTAATTGATTTAGAAATACAATACGGTATATCATAAGGTTATAAAAACAATAAAAATTACAGGTTGTTTCTACCAGATAATGTATTAGTTTTTAACCCTACGCATTTTGCGTTATCTGAACCATCTTCAGGGGTTAAAGACCTAGAATATAAAAAGATGGTTGTGAGAAACTATGTTTCTGGCAGGTCTTTTTTTCTCTCCCTCATGGCTCGTCCGAGGTCTTACATGCGAGTGTTACACAGCTGCTACGGAAAGCGTAAAGGTCCAACAAAATCTAATGTCAAACATCAAAATTAACCCCAAACGGCCATGCAAACTAAACTGACAACATTTATTTAATTTGTAGTGGCTGTGCGAATACGGCTTGTTAGCATTGACTCAAATGCATGTAGCATGTTCTATACTCATGTTGGTTTTTTGTAGATGTACATGTAAATTTATATGTATGCTGCATTTTTATCATAAATTACAATAAGTTTAGTGATCCATAAACGTTATGAAGTAAATGTCAGACATATAAATAATTCTGAGTTATTTTATTTGTAATAGTGTTTCTTATTCACTTTCCGTCCACTATTTCCAAAAAATGATGTCCAACTATTCGGATAATGAACTTACTGAGATGGTCTATGTGTATGTTGAATGTTGAAAAATCCAGAAGCGGCGTGTCGATAATAAAAAGTTATCTAGAAATGAGACGGTATTCACACAACAAATAAATGATGCACGACTTGATTTTTTTCAACTAGAACAACACCCTATATTTTCTTACAATTTCATAATCTAAGTTTTATTCTAAATACGTATATCTATTGTGGCTCTTTGTAAAAATACATGACAATTTATAAGTAGGTAAACTACATTTATTATAAATTACAACAAATTTAGTGATTCATGAATGTTATAATGTAAATGCTAAATAGATTTGAGATATAAGTAGAAACAGCTTTATCTGTTTGTGTGAAACCAGGTGTTTATAATTGACCATCCTTAAAGTCTGTTTTTTAATCTTACAGACTGCTGAAAAACTGGAACGAGAAATTTTACTGGATATCAACTGTACTTTTTTTATGTACCTCTATAAATTTTGCCATTCTGGAGATAGTTGTTGTTATGGTAAGTTAATATAAACTACGTTTGTACAAAAGCAACACAGACAATTGCGGAAAAGAGGACAGAAGTTTTTCCGTGTGTTTTATTGGATATGTTGAAAGTGGACCCGCCGCTTGAATTCGTTGCCTACTCTATGTTTTTGTTGATAATAATTACCTACTTTAAGGTTTATGCATCTATGGAATTGCCCCAGAATACAATTTCACATCACAGCCTGGAGTAGGTACACATATGCATAGTCAGTTACAAGCTGCAACACATGTGTCTCTATCAACCGTTTGTGAAAGTCCCTTTAGAGCATTATAACAACCTATTTTATTACAGACCTGATCGACATAGGTTTTCCAGTTTATTCTCTCGTCTAATATTAAGCCCTGTGACGCTCGACTAAATTTTAAATATTTAAAAGTACACATTATTATAAGGTTAAAAATAAGATAAATGATTTATGAAAATTCGCCGTCTGATAAACACCCCTCTGACTGGAAATAGAAGTTAAGACGTAGTTCTTATAAGTTAACGAATGGAATACATTTAGAATGCCTCAATAAGGAATATCTCTGGAGTTTTCCCCTACAGGCCGAATTAAAGACGCTATTATATTCAAGGTCTAAAAATATTCAACGCATTTTCAGTAATAACTTTACATCCAGACAATGGTTCTTTTTATAACTACGAGGTATTGCTAAGTTCCTTAAAATATTTTGTGGACAGAACGTTTTCTTTCCGAGCTGCGCATTTTTGTCTGGAATTTTCTATCGACTTAAGGCGTAACCTGTGAAAATTGTGACGAGACTTCATCTTAATTAAATTCTGAGCATGTAATCAATCAAGTAAACTGATCTAAATATCGAGCACTGATTAACGATTCTAAGCTCAAAAAATATCACAGAAAAACTTCAAACAATGTTCTCGTCATCATTCTGTGAATTATTCACAATTGCATACATTTCTCCACGCAATTTTCAACAATTCTGCCAGGATTTTTTTTACTACTATTACTTGTCAGCAAATATTACTAATCTTTGCTTTTCAGGTGATGTAAACTCTCAAACTAATATGACAATTGGCATTAGGTATAGTGGATTTGAAATTTTGCAGGAAGCGAGAACGAGATTTTAATTTAAATTTTCTAATAAAAAAAGACACTCTGTAAGAAAATAGTGAAAAGTCTAATTAAAAGGTTTATTTAAGTAAACTGGACATCGTAATGGAATCCCACTTCTTAGATATATTCAGTACATGTTCCCCCGACCGATGTCTATTGGAATGTGTCCCCTCTCTGGCCCATATCGCACTGCCTGGGCTGCCCTTGTCACTTCCTGCCGTCAGGATCAGCAACCTCGGGGAACACCACCGGCTGTTTGTTAAGGGAGAGGCGGTGTTCCCATCTTACATTCGGCCAACCTGACTTTAGGAGGTCTACCGACGTAATTGTAAAATTTATGTCGTCTAAGATAAAACAATTACAGTAATACAAACAAAAGACTGGTCTGAAAACAAACTGTAACCTGCACTGGACCTAAACATATTCATGAAATAGAAAAAAAAACATAAAAACCCCACATAGTTAACTAAAAATTCATAATTATTACTACATATTACCACATATGTAACTACATATGTTTCTACATAAACACGTGCACATATGTTTTGTTTTATCAGGCCTCTCTTAACTACGCAGGCTTGGATAACCACTAGCCCCTTAAAACTAATGAGTACTATTATTATTTAGTGTCATATAACCTATATGTAAACTTTTTTTTTAATTTGGATTATCTACCTACAAAACTGAGCTCGCGAAACATAATATGCGCATATCATTTAATTACAAAATAATTATTAATCAACAACATTTCTGATTTATCTGACGTGCTTTAGATATTTTTTCTGAGACGGCACACGACTAGTTTAGTAGTTTTTATTAGGTTCGATTTTTATTTTGGTTCCCTTTTGTTTAACCAAGTGATGAAATTTTTTTATACAGTATAAGCACCTACTGCTTGAATAACATAATGCATAATAGTAATTTATCAACATTAGTTTTACCGTTCATATGTTTATATTTAATAAGCGTATAATATCTTTTATGTTTAAGGAATGGCACAAATTTTAATCTTTCCCTGTTATATATTTAAAATTCCAAGTCTGGCACCTCTGTAAAGTTTTGTCGTATTAACATGTTGACGAGATAATATAACGTAAGCTTTTTGGTCACATATAATGCCACCAAAAGTTACTGGGCCCAGTGGGACTCTATTGAAATCGAAGGTGATCTTCTGGTCAGGAATTGGGAGTCAGAGGATGGAACCCGCATATTGAAGCAAATAATCCTTCCGCGGCCAAGAGTTAGGGAGGTAACCGAGGAGATCGGTGGAGGTCATTTGGGAGTAAAGAAAACTTTGGAAAAGGTCAGAGAAGGTTTTTATTGGTTAAGATGTAGAGCTGATGTGGAAGAATGGTGCAAAACTTGCCAAGAGTGTGCATCCAGTAATGGGCCTAAATCAAAAACCAGGGGGCGAATGAAGCAGTACAACGTGGGAGCCCCTTTCGAAAGAATTGCAATCGACAAAGCTGGTCCTTTCCCTAGAACAGACGCAGGAAATCTCTATATGCTTGTAGCCATGGATTATTTTAGCAAGTGGCCAGAAGTGTTTGCGGTCCCGAATCAAGAGGCCATAATTGGAATTTACGCTCAACCACATAAGTTTATATTATAGAAAAATACGCAATCGAGTTCCAAACATCACGTAAAAATACAAGTAAGAGGTATCGGGGCCCATGGTTAAGGTCTAATAAAACCAGAAATAATACTCTCTCTTCACATATTATAGACGTATTAAGTTCTTTGTGACAATATAGTATTCTATGTAGCTATGTAGATGCCATCTGTTACGAAGCCCATATTATTAGGTCATAAATGAAGTGTTATTATATTTCTGGTACTTTAAAATGCTTCTCTAAAACCAGGGCGGTCAGGCCGTTTCTAATTTTTATTCAGAAGGACAAAACAAGGTTATAAGTGTATCCTAAATCTGAACTAGATTTTGTAAACAGAACGTGTTTGTCTTTTGTGATTTAATTTTGTGGGGTACCTACCTAAGGCAATGTACCCTGTTGTTCTTTCTTTTACTGGTTTTAAATGTCATGATAATAGATGCGAAGTTATTGACATTAGATGCATTCACTAAAAATCGTATACGTAAATTTTGAATCTCGTGTTTAATTAAATTAGTTTTATCTTTCCCAATTCAAGAAATCGTTATTTTTTTATGAATTTGCGTGAGGTTTCTTTTTGTATTTATAGAGAGTATTGGTGGATGTAGATATAAAGGGTAACATTGCATTAAAAGTTAAGTAAAGTTTGCCCTTAAGTTTAAAACTATCTAACACATAAAATTTAAATGGATAAAAATAGCAGCGGTATGCCGGATTTTTGTAAATGCGCAAATTAATGGAAATTCGTCTATGCTTGAATTGTTGGTTAAGGTTTTCGAAAAAGGTAAAATTTTCTTATAAATGACGAATAACAAAACATACCTCTTATTTTTTTAGTGTTCAGCGCCTCTTATTTTTTCATCTCATCAATTCTTTAATGTGTACTTCTTTTCTTACAAAACCTGATTATGATTCGACAATGGCTCACTACTCCTTGTGTAACTACTAACTGCCTATTTGTCGGCTTCTATGTCTCCTCTCAGAGATACGATTGCAGGTGTTAATTGACATTCGTGTGGTTTTCTAACAACATGGTCAGGTGATCGTTGGGATGAACTTCCTTTTCAAAAACATGGGTGGACTTATTGCACTCACTTTCACTGTCACTTGAAATAGTCTAAACTGTTATGAACACAACCGCGTCAAAAACCTCGAACGATAGAATAAACAACTTTTTTTAAGCGCTCAGGTACTGATCCCACTTCTAATTTGAAAGAAAACAGTAAAAAATCTAACTAAAAGCTTTATTACTTAAACTGGACATCGTAATGAAATGCTAATTCTTAGGTATATTAAGTACAAATCCCGCGGAGCGATGTCTACTGGAATGTATCCTCTCCCTGGCCCATCTCGCACTGCCTGAGCTACCCTTGCTACCATCAGGACCAGCAACCTCGGGGATCACCAACGGCTGCGTGTTGCCAGCTTAGATGAAATATCACATGAGTCATATCTTCATCATTATTACTTGTGACACCTGTCCATTTTTTCTCACTGGTGCATGGATTAACACAGAAATGCCTCGAGTTCCCTGTTTCTCCCATAAGGCTTTGTACAAAAAATAATGAAAGATGGCACTGCTGATCCCACGTGATCGTTGACCAATCAAACCTCTGACGAACGTATGACCACACTGTCTTTTGTACAGTGACTATAGTTCCGGCCAGGAAACGTGTTTTAATGATTAGTTTTAGTAATTTCTTTTAGACAAAATTTGAGTTACTAAAAATCAAGAAAAACTATATTTTATGTTTTAGACGAAATCCCCGACGGCGATCATTCTTTTGATAGGATGGCTAATTGGAATAGGACTTGTTCATGCTGGCGGTCAGATGATGATTGATACGGTAAGATTTTAATCTTTGCAGGGCTTATTAAAGAAAATACTAAGTTAGGCATACATGACTGTTTCATTATTTCATCCACCACATCTGTTGCGGGAATGTCCAAAATAAATGGACAGTGATTCCAATGCAAGAGGTAGGCTAATGACATGGCACGGATTTGTAGATTGCTTAGTGAGTCGTATAGCCCCTTCGCCTTTCAGCGCTGCGAGACCAATGGACCTTTTGCGCACAACTCTATTTTATTAATAGTTGCTCAAAAAGTTCAAACTTTTTATGTAGTCTGGTATATATTGGGGAGCTACTTTACCTATTTCCTAGTCCTTTAAAGTCATCCCTTTAAGATATTTAACCCGGCGCGTGTGTGTTAAACTTTTGTAACTTAATGTGTGTTCTGGGGTTAGAATCACCCCCCGAGTAAAAAAAACCTTATTTTGCGATTTACTGATTTTTTTTTTATTTCCTCTGTATTATCTTTTTCACTAAGCTAATTTCATGCAGAAAAAATATATTACTTTAACTTTTCAATAAAACAAATAACAAAATAAGGAAAAACATATTTAACTTAATTATATTTAGAATAAAAAAAGTACATTTCACTAAAATAGGTACATGAAAAACCTGATAAGATAAAAAATTTAAAACATCCTATAATTATCAACAAAACTGTGCAAATCATTATAGAGAAAATATAATCGTAAAAATGTTTCAGATAGAAAAGTTATGACTGCTTACTCTCGAAGTAACTTTTGCATAAGCTCATGACATGCTCCAAACAAAAAAAAAGTGTCACACTGCACATTTTTTCTGATAGTTACAATCTTTGTTTGTTGGACATGAGCCGCATCTCCCAATATATTTTGGCCTTTTTGGTTCATCATTTCTATTTTCTGTAGCTTCACCAAGGCAGCTTTTGATCCCCGTTGTATGCTCAATACTTACTCGCATATTATCTTGTCAAGATGATAGATGGCCTTGTACTAATGGCATTTCAAGATTCTGGAGGAATAAACGTCTTTTCTGTTGCATATTATCTACATTATTTTGATCAATTGAGGCGTGTTTTATAAAAACCGCATAAGTCCAAATTTAACGAAATATAGTTAGTGACGCCATCTAGTACAAAAAAGAATGTACTGAGAACTGTCAAATAAGGGTTTGCAAAAACAACACAAATGCGAAGATTTAAGTAGTTAAAATTTCGATTTTTTCGCAAAAAGCACATACCTTTCCTCGCAACACCGCACAAGTCTGTGACAGGGTAGGACATATGTGCTTTTTGTTGAAAATTTTCGCTGACGTGTACGAACAATTTAGTTTGTTATTATAATGGTTGCAGACTAGACGTGCTGTTGTAATAAAGGAGAGACGGTAACAACATACAGTGATTTACATTACGTTTAAAGCTATAACTTAAAATATGGAAAACAGGGAAGTAATGTCTACTGATTTGTCTAAGAAAAAATCAAAGAAAATAAGGCGTGAAACAGCGACAAAACAGTCGAAAGTTAGTGGTGAAGAACACATAAATCACAAAGGGAATCCTGTTGCAGTCTCTAGAACTGGTGAACCATGCAGATATGCTTAAAGTTGTATTTTTAAATATATGGTAAATTGACAAGGATTATTTTGTTATAGTTGCAAAACTTCCTGTTTCTCCAAAAGTTCAGAAGAAATAAGAATTTCGATTCTAATGCAACTTAATGATATCAAAGACAAAAATAGTCAAGATTCCCATTTAACTGGCAAAAAATTATATTCAACTTACCTTGTCCAACGAGCGCGCTGCCACTTCATCACTCACTGTGCGGCACTAGAGTCGGGCCCGAGTCTCTACTGCGTGAAAATATCTCGCATCCTTTTCTAGCATACCTAAACTGGCGCGTTTGTCATTACCCGCCGTCCGTTATTCCCCCACTCTCCCCTACCCATCTTCATAAGTTGGTACTTCACTGAGACGTGTCCCGTGAAGAGTCCTGTGGTTATTTTCAAGCTGTTTCTGTTCAATACAAGAAACAGTTCAGACTTCTCTGTTGATATAGTGATCAGCTGTTTTGCCTGCCTTAAGACTGGCGTTTTCCTCCAGTATGGCCGCATTTGGTTCTTCTCACAAGCATCAAGTTCATTTCTTACATCGCTTTTTGGTAATCCACAATAGGGCTCTGCACCGTAAAATTGTGTTGTTGGGGCCCCTTTTGCGAAGTTATCTGCTTCCTCATTTCCTTGTTGATGTATTGGTGCTCTGATCCCCACATAGAAGTTACGTTGTTGTTTGCAAGACATGGCGCGAATCGGAGAAAGGAAAATATATTACAAAGGATGTTCAGTGTATGGAAGGAGGAGGGCGCAATATGAGATTACAACTATTGAACCAATAATTTTATGACGGTTAATCTAACGAAATAATTGAGAAGAACGCTAACGTACGCAACGCAGGTAGACGGTAGATTGTTTACTCAGTCGTAGAGGCCTTCGGCCTCTTAGCGCTGTGACTCTGATGGGTCTGTTGTGCATGACTCTATTTTCTAACAGCTGCCCAAAATGTTCAAACTTTTTAGTGAATTTTCTTAAAGAAAATTTACTAATGAGGAGATCCCGACTTTTGAATAAATTTCTTCAAATAAGCGCTAATTAGCCCCCCCAGAAAACATATCCGGGGCCAGTTTCAATTTTTATATGTTTATATATATATATATATATATATATATATATATATATATATATATATATATATATATATATATATATATATATATATATATATATTTATATACATATATATAAATATAAATATATATATATATATATATATTTATATACATATATATATATATATATATATATTTATATATATATATATATATATATATATATATATATATATATATATATATATATATATATATATGTATGTATCACACCGATAACTCAAAAAATAATAGGCCGATTTTGATCAAATTTGGTGAAAAAATTCCTTTTGCAAATGTTCCATTAAAATAACTTTATTGTGTGAAAATGTACAAAAATTTCCAAAAGTAAACTTAAAATGTTCCCGAAAAAACACGTTTCTTGGTCAATCTTATAGGTTAATAGCAAATTGAGCTGTTCAAATATGAAACATTTGATCAAAATTCGCTACCATAACGTACTTTCTGCGTCCAGAATTTATTTTCTTACAAACGTGCATTATATTTCGATGGAAAATGCAAAAATGCAATAACATAAGGCGTGTTTGATTAAAAAAAGGAAATTTGTATCACCAACGACTTATGGGCCATCCTGTGATTGCAGATATATTATTTTAAGATGTAGCTCAAGACACCCTATAATTAATATATACAAATTTTCTTCATATCTTATATAATAACGGATATATTGAGCTTTATTAATTTTTTACGAAAATTCGTAAAAAATTATATACCATTAAACTATAAACTCTATAGCTAAGGCTACTGCCAAGCATCAGAGAAAGGGTCTATTTGAAATGAATTTTCTGCAAATATTTTAGTAAAATGAAGGACAATGACGGTTGAAACTAAGACTTTAGGGTTTGTAAAACATCCTTCTTGAGACATTTTATTTCTATAGCCCGTATTAGATTTAAGTTATTTGTCTAAATGTTGCCAATTTTGACATTTTAAATCGCCACTTTGACGTTTTGAGGAAAACCACAATTTTTTTAAATGCCTATAACTTTTTTGTCTTTTGACATACATAGATAAATTTTGGTAGGTAACTTACCTATAAGGATGTAAACCTGCGTACCAAATTTGGTTGCCCTTACTTTGTTAATTCCGGAGATATAATTTTTTTTCGAAAGAAAACACAAAATTTTCCGGGAAAAACTGGGCAGATGTGATTGCAGATATATTATTTTAAGATGTAGCTCAAGACACCATATAATTAATATATACAAATTTTCTTCATATCTTATATAATAACGGATATATTGAGCTTTATTAATTTTTTACGAAAATTCGACAAAAATTATATACCATTAAACTATAAACTCTATAGCTAAGGCTACTGCCAAGCATCAGAGAAAGGGTCTATTTGAAATGAATTTTCTGCAAATATTTTAGTAAAATGAAGGACATTGACGGTTGAAACCAAGACTTTAGGGTTTGTAAAACATCCTTCTTGAGACATTTTATTTCTAAAGCCCGTATTAGATTTAAGTTATTTGCCTAAATGTTGCCAATTTTGACATTTTAAATCGCCACTTTGACGTTTTGAGGAAAACCCCAATTTATTTTTCTTTAAATGCCCATAACTTTTTTGTCTTTTGACCTACATAGCTAAATTTTGGTAGGTAACTTACCTATAAGGATGTAAACCTGCGTACCAAATTTGGTTGCCCTTACTTTGTTAATTCCGGAGATATAATTTTTTTTCGAAAGAAAACACAAAATTTTCCGGGAAAAACTGGGCAGATTTTCCTGACTAACGAACTCATCCAAGCCATTTGCAAAAGGAATTTTTTCACCAAATTTGATCAAAATCGGCCTATTATTTTTTGAGTTATCGGTGTGATACATACATATATATATATATATATATATATATATATATATATATATATATATATATATATGTATGTATCACACCGATAACTCAAAAAATAATAGGCCGATTTTGATCAAATTTGGTGAAAAAATTCCTTTTGCAAATGGCTTGGATGAGTTCGTTAGTCAGGAAAATCTGCCCAGTTTTTCCCGGAAAATTTTGTGTTTTCTTTCGAAAAAAAATTATATCTCCGGAATTAACAAAGTAAGGGCAACCAAATTTGGTACGCAGGTTTACATCCTTATAGGTAAGTTACCTACCAAAATTTAGCTATGTAGGTCAAAAGACAAAAAAGTTATGGGCATTTAAAGAAAAATAAATTGGGGTTTTCCTCAAAACGTCAAAGTGGCGATTTAAAATGTCAAAATTGGCAACATTTAGGCAAATAACTTAAATCTAATACGGGCTTTAGAAATAAAATGTCTCAAGAAGGATGTTTTACAAACCCTAAAGTCTTGGTTTCAACCGTCAATGTCCTTCATTTTACTAAAATATTTGCAGAAAATTCATTTCAAATAGACCCTTTCTCTGATGCTTGGCAGTAGCCTTAGCTATAGAGTTTATAGTTTAATGGTATATAATTTTTGTCGAATTTTCGTAAAAAATTAATAAAGCTCAATATATCCGTTATTATATAAGATATGAAGAAAATTTGTATATATTAATTATATGGTGTCTTGAGCTACATCTTAAAATAATATATCTGCAATCACATCTGCCCAGTTTTTCCCGGAAAATTTTGTGTTTTCTTTCGAAAAAAAATTATATCTCCGGAATTAACAAAGTAAGGGCAACCAAATTTGGTACGCAGGTTTACATCCTTATAGGTAAGTTACCTACCAAAATTTATCTATGTATGTCAAAAGACAAAAAAGTTATAGGCATTTAAAAAAATTGTGGTTTTCCTCAAAACGTCAAAGTGGCGATTTAAAATGTCAAAATTGGCAACATTTAGACAAATAACTTAAATCTAATACGGGCTATAGAAATAAAATGTCTCAAGAAGGATGTTTTACAAACCCTAAAGTCTTAGTTTCAACCGTCATTGTCCTTCATTTTACTAAAATATTTGCAGAAAATTCATTTCAAATAGACCCTTTCTCTGATGCTTGGCAGTAGCCTTAGCTATAGAGTTTATAGTTTAATGGTATATAATTTTTTACGAATTTTCGTAAAAAATTAATAAAGCTCAATATATCCGTTATTATATAAGATATGAAGAAAATTTGTATATATTAATTATAGGGTGTCTTGAGCTACATCTTAAAATAATATATCTGCAATCACAGGATGGCCCATAAGTCGTTGGTGATACAAATTTCCTTTTTTTAATCAAACACGCCTTATGTTATTGCATTTTTGCATTTTCCATCGAAATATAATGCACGTTTGTAAGAAAATAAATTCTGGACGCAGAAAGTACGTTATGGTAGCGAATTTTGATCAAATGTTTCATATTTGAACAGCTCAATTTGCTATTAACCTATAAGATTGACCAAGAAACGTGTTTTTTCGGGAACATTTTAAGTTTACTTTTGGAAATTTTTGTACATTTTCACACAATAAAGTTATTTTAATGGAACATGGCACATTGTTTTTACTATATAGGTTATACTGGTAACCAAATTTAATGCCTGCTTTCTTAAAAAAACACACATATTTGTTAATAAAAAGATTTTAAGGAAAATTCACTACCATAACGCACTTGCTGCGTCCAGAATTTTTATACAGTCTACTATCTTTTTGGGGGCTATTTTACCTATTTGCTGTGGTGTTAAGGTCATCCCTCAAAGGCATTTGAGGCTTTGTAGTACTGAGCAATGCAGCAGCATAGCAAATGGTCTGTTGATTTTCTGCTGCTTCAGTGCATTATCTGCAGTTTTCACTGTCCGCCTTGCCGATCTTCATTAGGTGATACCTTACTAGGAAGGATCCTGTGAAAAGTCCCGTGATTATTCTCAAGTCGCTCCTGTTCAAATCAAGAAGCAGTTCAGACTTCTATGTTGATATGGTGATCAACCGTTTTGCGTGCCTTAAGCCTGGCGTTTTCCTATAGTATGACAGCATTTGGTTCTTCTCCCAAATATAATTTCTTACGTGGCTTTTTGTTAGTCCACAATGGTGCTCGGGATCATAGAATGGTGTTGTTGCTGTCCTTTTTGCAATGCTATCTGCTTCCTCATTTCCTTGATGCCTTGGTACCTACATCAAAGTTACTTTGTTGTCCCTAGCCAGTTCTTACAAAAGATTTTTGGGGTCTCGGGTCAGTTTAGACTCGATGTTAAAAGATCTCAGAGTCTTTAAGTACTGCCTAACTGTCTGAAACGATGTAGATCTCGCTATTTCTTAACTCTTCTTTGTATGCACTCCTGTGCACACAGATTTATAGCAAGCATTTCTGTTTGGAAAATGGTGGAAGTTTTTCCTAGGGACTTAGAGAGTCTAAAGTTACGTCCTCTTAATTCCCAGTCATGCTCCCTCAATTTGTTTAGACGCATCTGTATACCATACAGATGAGTCGTTTGTCAGCCTTTTACTGTCTCTGTCCCATGTTTGGTGATCATTTATGGCCACGTGAAATGGGATTATAAAGTCCAGCTTAACTGGCAAACCAGGTAGTATATTGTCATGGCAGCTATAATAAAACTAAAATGTTATAAATAGAGATTGTGTACAACCAACCAACAATTTGGTAAAATGTCAGCTCTAGCACTTCCTTTCCTAATACAGGAACAATGCATGTTTTCTGACCATAATTAGAAACGCATACCGCTTTCGCTCTCATTAGAGCGTATCAGTGTTATTTAGGTGTAAACTTCTATCTAAAACAATTAGAAATGGAGTTGATCTAAGCTTTTAAATTTTAACGTATTACGTCTTAGCTTAGAATTCTATGTATCATCTTAAATGCAATAATATAGTGTTATATTCAAAATAACCACAAAGCTAATAGCGACTTTCGGCATTATGGAAAGTGGTATGAGAGTGTTAGTAAATTAAATGACTAGATTTTAAATCCAAACACTTTTAGAGATATTTGTTATGGACTTTGTTCTTGAGGCAGTCTATTCTCGCCCTATCTATTCTAGTAATGTCTGTTTTAAGTGGAAGAAAAATTTATTTTAATGATATGCTAATGTTAATGTAGAACTTGCCACCAAAATGTTGTTTCTATTGTGTACTTTTTTCTAGAACGACGATTTAACAGAAGCCATTTACGACTTAAAATGGTATGAATATAGTCCAAAGATAAGATACTACGTATTAATTATGCTTACAAGATGTCAGAGGCCTTTTGAACTACAAAACGGACCCTTATACAATTTTTCTGCACGTTCGATGCTCATGGTTAGAAGCTTTTACGATATGAATATTTATTTAATTAACCATATTCATTTTTAGGGTCTACAAGCGGGTTATAGTTACTTGAATTTTTTGATTAATTCATTTGCTTAAAACTCTGGAAATTTCGACGATAGAAGAAGCGAAATTGGTCAATTAAAAAATATTATTGCACTGAGAAGCAATCCACGAGCACTTACATAAGCGAATTATTATAATGTCGACCACCATCATTGTTCTTTAGGCACTGTCTAATTTTAATTTATTACATAAATAATACCTTATAGGTTATACAGCATGATTCAAATTTTAACCGCATCTTTCATAGGTGTGCTCTTCTCACCAAAACAAGAAGTAACATTCCCATAAGCATAAGTCCTTATGTACGTTTTTTTTTTAGATACGAGGTTTTGAACAAAACATTTTAATTTCGAATTGTCTTACCGCCACTACCCATAGAGCACAGAATATTCTCACATTGTGAAAACATTCTTTTTCCGAATATTTGTTTCGGAATGTTCTAATAACATTTATGTAATTTCAAAGTGCTGTCTTGAATATTCTGAGCACATCCATTCAATCACAACCTACGAACCTTCTTCATCAATATACTGAGAATATTTGAACGTGTACTCATATACATTATTCAAGATATTTGCTCAGAATGTGCTTGAGATGTCCGTATAATATTATATAACTTTAACATTTATTGAAAAAGATTGGGGATAGTTATTGTATAGTATAAGTTCTAATAGTAACTATTTTGCATGTTTGATTGTGTTGCCATTAAGTAAAGTTTATGTACTCAATGCGTTCGTTACGTAATATGTCGTCGCAGTATATGGTGAGTATGTCCGAACACTTTTTGGTGTTTAAGCCTATGTTCAAAAAAGTAAATGCACAATACAAAAAGCGAACTTAATAAAACCGTTAGCAAGAGCAACAACAAGAGCGAAACTACTTGGAAGACCATTAAGGAACTAACAGGGAGAAATCTAAAATGTTACCTTGAATGTCCTGACATAAATGCGAACCTTCCAGACCAGTTTGGCAATTTTTCCTTATATGCTGCTGAAAATGCAACTGTTATATATATATATATATATATATATATATATATATATATATATATATATATATATATATATATATATAGCATTTAATGAGGAGACAACACCGCAAGTGAACACACAATTCAAAGTCTCACCTGTTACACAAGAGGATGCAATAAATGCCCTCAAACCATCTCGTTTTGCAGCATCGGATGAGGTGTTAACTATATTGCTTAAGCGATGTAAATTTGTTGTGTCCTTACCACTGTTATATATATATATATATATATATATATATATATATATATATATATATATATATATATATATATATAATCTCATTGACCAGAGGTATTGTAAAATGAAAGAAGCACTTATAAAACCGACATATAAAAACCTGGTCCCACAAATTATTCAAGCTTCAGACAAATCAGCCTAACACCCACTTTTTTAAAAACATTCGAAAAATAGAGACCGTCTGTGAGGTCTCAGTGTGTTCAGTGGGTTGAACACACTGAGATCTCACAGACGATCTCCGGCGAGATTTGGGGAGTAGGCAGATTGAAGTCCCGTAATCGAGCTACAACAACCCAACCTTTTGAAAATGGCTCCAAAACAGGAGCCGAAACCTCGAGTTTCCATAAATTCTGGACGCGGTTCAACCCGAGAACCAAGTATGTCTCACATTAAAGACCGCGGAAATCTTTCTGAATATATATATATATATATATATATATATATATATATATATATATATATATATATATATATATATATATATATATATATATATATATATATATATATATATATATATATATATATATATATATATATCACACCGATAACTCAAAAAATTATGGGCCGATTTTGATTTAATTTGGTAAATACCTCTCTTTTACAAGTGGCTTGGAAAAGTTCGTTATCCAGGAAAATCGGCCCAGGTTTTCCCGGAAAATTTTGTGTTTTCTTTCGAAAAAAATCATATCTCCGGAAATAACAAAGTAAGGGCAACCAAATTGGTACACGGGTTTATATAATTATGTGTAAATTACCTGCCAAAATTTAGCCCTGTAGGTTAAAAGACAAAAAAGTTATAGGCATTTAAAGAAAAATAAATTGGGGTCTTCCTCAAAACGTCAAAATCGCGATTTAAAACGTCAAAATTGGCAACATTTAGGCAAATAACCTGAGACTTATACGAGCTATGGAAAGAAAATGTCTCAAGAATAATGTTTTACAAAGCCTGAAGTCTTAGCTTCAACCGTCATTATCCTTTATTTTACTAAAGCGTTTCCAGAAAATTCATTTCAAATAGACCCTTTCTCTGATGCTTTAGCATTAGTATACATTAATTATAGGGTGTCTTGAGCTACATCTTAAAAAATATTTCTACAATTACAGGCTGGCCCATAAGTCGTTGGTGATACAAATTTTGTTTTTTTTTTAATCGAACACGCCTTATGTTATTGCATTTTTGCATTTTCCATCAAAATATAATGCATGTTTGTAAGAAAGGAAATTTGGGACGCAGCAAGTGCGTTATGGTAGCGAATTTTCATTAAATGCTTCAAATTTGAATTGGTCAATTTCCTATTAACCTATAAGGTTGACCAAGAAACCAGTTTTTTCGGGAACACTAAGTTTACTTTTGGAAAATTTTGTACATTTTCTAACAATAAAGTTATTTTGATGAAACATGTCACATTGTTTCTACTATATAGGTTATACTGATAACCAAATTTTATGACTGCTTTCTTTAAAAAAAACAGACATATTTGCTATTAAAATCATTTTTATGAAAATTCACTACCATAACGCACTTGCTGCGTCCAGACTTTTTAATAAACCAGGAGATTTATGTGAACCGAATCCATGCTGAGAAAAAAGAGTCAGCCGTAGAAAAGATAATCAAAGGTAGGCACATGGCTTATAGTTTAGGAACTTGATAAACGCATAGTTTTTGTTTTGTTTTAACTTCTCTTAAAGATTAAAAATAATAATAGCACACAATTATTATAAAATATAATATATTTTACAAGTTATACAAAACAAATTACATAAATACTGTACACTCATTAAACAAAATAACGAACCAATCCTAAATATAAATATACATATATTATATCCAATATACACAAATATAACTTAGGCCAATACAAGATGAACAAAAGGTAGAAGAAACGGCAACACAGAAAACTGACAGCGAGAATGAAATTTTGATTAAACTAGTGCAAAGTATGCATAATCTAAATGGATATGTATGAATAAAATAAATGAGAAATATGAGAAACAAGAGTAAAGTATGAAGGAAAATATGAATTGTATGACGCAGAGAATAGATGAGAAATATGAAAAGCCAGAACAAAATATCAAACAGAGATTTTATGAAATGGATGTAAAAGCCATAGAGAAATTGGACAAAAGTATGCCAGTAATGAGAAAAGAGATATTACAAAACGTAAGTGAGAAAGTAAAAGACAAAATGAATAAAAGGCGGAAGGTTATAATGGAGAAAATGAAAATGACCGATGATGACATTGGTAGCATAATATAAATGGAAAATAAAGCACATCAGAAAATGACTGGAACGAGTACGGGAATAGAAAGGAAAGTAGAAAACAACCAGATTGAAATGAGTGTGAAAATTATGAAAACGGGCGAAAAAGTTGAGCAAATAAAACAAGTGAGTAGATTAACAATATAATCATGTTATATTTTCATGCTCTAACTATTCTGCACAGCGAACCAACCTCATGCTAACGTTGGAAAAATACACAAAACACCCTATGAATTTAACACACCTTCTAAGTAGTCATAAAATCGAAGTCAAGATAGCATTGTACAAATTTTTTAGAAATATAAACTTAGATTTATGAAATCAAACCCTGTAAATAATACTTATAAATAGTAAATTTCTACCACGCATCGTGTTACATTAGTTGTAATTATATAATAATGTATGTATGTGAATATGGCCTATAGAGAATTATGTAAATTAATTTTAAATATCCTAATGTCTGTCCTATTGTTTTCCCCACCTGTCCGTGGCTTAGTCTTGTTTGTCTGTTAGCCTTGACGAGCCCCTAGGCGAGTACTATCAATTTGTAAAGCTATGATCAAGTAGGAGGCCACTGAAAGACATTAAAAGCCACAAAAATAAATCCATATGATTGTATCCCCGAAAACAAACAAACAAAAATCTTCAAAAGTCTGTGGCCAATGGACTTAAGCTTCCGAGGTCATCCCAAACACGCGCACACACATTAACAGTATAGGAAAATTCAGAGACGAGACAGAACAGAGACTTAACATGTAAAATATGGGAAGAATAAAACAAGGTGTTGAACAAACAATAAAAGAACAGTGGCAAAGGTTAGAAACACAAATGAGACAAGACATGGGAAATGAAAGACCATGTATGAATGGCATAATGCACGACTCAGGATTAAAATTCGACGGACAAGTACATTACATCCTAAAGTATTTATCATCAGCTTAATAAATAACTAAATAACCCAAAAAATACGTATAACATACAGGGTATAAAATAAATAACAAAACAAAGTTTAAAGAGAGATGCCTTTGTATAGTTAACGAGTAAATAGGAAAACATAATGAGAGTAGAAGACTTCGAAATAAAATTCTTAAACCATTACTGGAGGAGAAGTACAACAGGCAATCGTAAGGGAAATATTATACTTTGGGAACCATAACCCTTAGGATCCGAGGAAACTGGCTAGTTATGCATTACACATGTACTACATGGCACAGCATTTGCATGCATGGTATGGGAGAAATGGGATAGAAAAGAAGAAATGACCCATTAAATAAAATAAGAGTAATGAGTGATCCTGAAAATAAAACGGGAGCACAAGGTCCAAGCAGGAGGCACAAAAAGACCAACAAATGTTTATATGAATAACCTAGAGAATTTTTTAAATATGACAAAGAGGCAGAAGTCATACAAGAGTTAGTAGGTTTAATTATTATCAAAGGTAGATTAAGAAATAAATAACATTGTGAGATGTACAACAGTGTCGCCATTTCGGTGCGTAACCAGGTGGCATGTTGAGACTGTACACGCAACGGAAAATTTTGTGAATTGTCAGCACTGGTACTTTCTTCCCTAATACAGGCACAGTGCTAATAAAGGACAAAGAACAGAACAGAGAAGAAAAATGAAACCTTAAAAGAAAGGAAAAAAACTAAACTGATAAATAATAATTTAAACAGTGCTACTACTGAAAATGAGTTTTATAAAAACGTTTTAAAACGCAGAAGTCATCGTGTTGTTACAAAACAATGACATATTCATGTTGATTATAGTATAATAAAACTCTGGACGCAGCATGTGCGTTATGGTAGTGAATTTTCATTAAAATGTTTTTATTGTAAATATGTGTGTTTTCTTTTTAAGAAAGCAGGCATCAATTTTGGTTACCAGTATAACCTGTATAGTAAAAACAATGTGCCATGTTTCATAAAAAATAACTTTATTGTGTGAAAATGTACAAAAATTTCCAAAAGTAAACTTAAAGTATTTCCGGAAAAACACGTTTCTTGGTCAACCTTATAGGTTAATAGCAAATTGGGCTATTCAAATATGAAGCATTTGATCAAAATTCGCTACCATAACGCACTTGCTGCATCCAGAATTTCTTTTCTTAGAAACATGCATTATATTTTGATGGAAAATGCAAAAATGCAATAACATAAGGCGTGTTTGATTTAAAAAAAAGAAGAAAATTCGTATCACCAACGACTTATGGGCCACCCTGTGATTGTACATATTTTTTTAAGATGTAGCGCAAGACACCCTATAATTAATACATACATTTTCTTTCATATCTTGTATAATAACGGATATATTGAGCTTTATTGATTTTTTACAAAAATGCGACAAAAGTTATATACCATTAAACGATAAACTCTATAGCTAACACTACTGCCAAGCATCAGAGAAAAGGTCTATTTGAAATGAATTTTCTGGAAACATTTTAGTAAAATGAAGGACAATGACGGTTGAAACTAAGACTTCAGGGTTTGTAAAACATTCTTCTTGAGACATTTTCTTTCCATATCCCGTATTAGATTCAAGTTGTTTGCCTAAATAATGCGAATTTTCATGTTTTAAACTGTCACTTTAACGTTTTGAGGAAAACCCCAATTTATGTTTATTTAAATGCCCATAACTTTTGTGTCTTTTGACCTACAGCGCTAAATTATTGGTAGATAATTTATCTATAGCGATATGAAACGATGTACCAAATTTGGTTGCCCTTACTTTCTTATTTCCGGAGATATGAATTTTTTTCTAAAGAAAACACAAAATTTTCCGGGAAAACCTCGGCCGATTTTCCTGTATAACGAACCTATCCAAGCCACTTACAAAAGGAAGGCACTCACCAAGTTTTTTCAAAATCGGCCCATTATTTTTTGATTTGAGTTATCGGTGTGATACACACACACACACACACACACACACACACACACACACACACACACACACACACATATATATATATATATATATATATATATATATATATATATATATATATATATATATATATACATATAAGTTCAATGCGGTTGAAGTTACATTTTACTTCGTCGCCTATATTGTTTTTTTCAGATAATATAGAACGCAGCACTAAATTTAATCTTTTTCATTTTTATATTACACACACACATAAACATACAAAAATCGAAACTGACCCCGGATATGTGTTCTAGGGAGCCTAATTAGCGCTCATTTGAAGGAATTTTTTAAAAATTCAAAAGTCGGGATCTCCTCATTAGTGAATTTTTTTTAAGAAAATTCACTAAAATGGCGATATATGGCGATATAGTCATGTTGAGTCCAATGTCATGAGACGTTGAGAGAATGGTGCTAAACCCAATAAAATGATGAACTGCACGGTCAAAGAGTACAAGCATAGTAACTAGATGATTCGAAGACAGAATAGTGTTAAATCCAATGTTGTGCGACATTGACAGAATCGTATTGAAACGATGTTGTAAATCGTTATTATAACAGTGTTGAATCCTGCTGAGTCAGATGGACGGATGAGCTGAGCAATGGAACTTAGTATCGTAAAGAGTGTTCTGAAACCTGTAAATTAAAAATAATAAAATTAATACACTGGAGTAAAAGGTTATTGAAGAAAATTGAAATTAATATTCCAAAATATTTTTTTATATTATGGGAATTTGTTATGATATATACACCCACACTAACATACTATACTACAAAGAACTATAATTGTTGTTATTGTCATTACGAATGTTGGATGGAAGGTACAAGTACAAGTCATAGAGTTGCCAAATAGAATAAAATTCCAAATATGTTAAACAAAATTGAACTGACCAAACACTTTATATTTAAAGATAAATGTCATATGATAATGTAAATTAAAATTTAAATAACTTTACCATATAGTAAAAGTTTCAACGTTAGCGGCATTCATCTCAGGATAGGTGGAGGTTGACTTCTAGTTCAATTTTGACACCATACATACTTGGAGAGCCCTGAGAACACTTATTAAGAGAATGAATTTATTCGATTTGGCTGTTCCACACTCTATACTAATGTAAGTATACCTAAAATCAGTGTACATTTTAACAGTAAACAGCTTATGTATCTTAAGTCAAACACAACACACAATCAAGCAACCAATCGAGGTATACAACAAGGTTGCCTACAACAAAGGTGTCTACATCGAGGCTGTCTAAAACAACCAACTAGTGGTTGTTGTCTAGCACAAATTGTCTACGAAAGATTGTCTACAAGTTTTCTACAACTAATTGTCTATAATAAGTTGTCTACAACAAGCTGTCTACAAATTGTAACTTTAAAAATAAGTTGACTCGTGAAATAGAGGAGGCAAAAAAGAGAAACAATACCAACTATATTTTGGACTCGAAGAACAAAGCAAAAACAACCTGGAAACTTGTCAACAAATTGACTGGGAGGCAGCACGGGGGACATAAACAGTTTGATGTGCGGAATTTTGCAGGCGGGAAAGATTATGTGAACACATTGACATCGTTGAATAGTAAATTGGTGAATATGTGTCCAAAATATACTGCGCCGGAAAGGAGCTTGCACTCTGGAACTCTTAGTGCACTGGGCAACACCATGTTTTTAAAACCCACCGATAGAGAAGAGGTAGAAAGTACAATTATGTTGCTTAAGAACACTTTGGCGGTTGGTTTTGATGAGATGCCGGTATCATTGTTAAAGTATTGTGCACCGACCCTAGCTGACCCATTATCAGAGCTAATTAATAAAATGTTTGAACAGGGTATTTATCCAACCAATTTGAAGAAGGCAGTTGTGATTTTGTTACACAAGAGTGGTGCGATGACGGAACTGCTTATTTATCGACCTATCTCTACAAATCCAAACTTCTCTAAGGTTATAGAAAAAATAATTGCTACAAGGATGCTTGATTTATTTGAGAAAAATGACATTGTAAATCAATATCAAAATGCTTACTTAAGGGAGAGATCGACAGTGAGGTCGATTTACCAACTGATTGAGGAAGTTATGGATGGAATTAATAAGGGGAAGAAGGTTTTGGGGGTTTTTATGGACCTGTCCAGGGCGTTTGACAGCATGAAGCTTGAAATACTGTTGGGGAAATTGGAAGCCTTAGGTTTTCGTGGGCTAACACAAGATTTGTTAAGATCCTACTTGAGTGAAAGAAGGCAATGTTTTTCGGCTGTTGACAGAACAACAGGCAATAGAATATATTCCGCATGGGAGAGCATTGACAGAGAGGTGCCACAGGGATCCGTTTTGGGGCCTTTCTTGTTTCTCGTCTATTTGAATGAGGTACCGAGTCTAACACCACATAGAACGATCTTGTTTGCTGATGACACCTCATTTGTAGTAAGAGACCTAAAAAGTGTAAGAGAAAAGACAGTTAGTGCTTTAGATGATTTTAATAGATGGTTTGATGAAAACGGTTTGCTTTTAAACATAAATAAAATAGGCCTCATTGATTTCAATAGAGTACATGACACACAACTCTCTGTTAATGATCTGCAAATGAATTTTAGTGAGAGCATAGTGTTCTTGGGAGTGAAGCTGGACAGTGACCTGAGTTGGAGAGCTCATGTGGAAATGGTGGCTGTGAAGGTAGCAGGTTACGTGTATGCGCTAAGAGCAATCTCATCTTCGGTGGATGTGTCCGCCAGTCTGTCAGCTTACCATGCTTTGGTGGAGTCCAGAATTAGATATGGAGTAATCTGCTAGGGCAATTCAGTGGAGGCAAATAGAATTTTTGTGCTCCAGAAGGCGTGTATACGAGCTATTTTTAATTTGAAGGGTAGAGAAAGTTGCAAGGGGCTGTTTAAAAGTAATTGTATACTTACCTTTGTTTCTCTTTATGTGCTTGAATGTTTGTGTTTTGTTAAAAATATTATGAGTTTTTTGTAGGTAGCGAATTAATTCATTCACACAACACAAGGGGCACTGTAAGACCTTACCTTTGTCAGCCACAAACACAGCTATCTAAAGTACAAAAAGTGTAAAAAATCAATTGATATTGTTTTACAATCATTTATCTCATAGTCTAAAAGATCTGAGTAAAAATAAATTCAAATTAAAAATGAAATCAATTTTAATTGAAAAAGAATTGTATAGCATAGACGAATTTTACGGAATTGATTTTTAGCGAGTATAATTGTAAAGTACAGGTTGTGTTTTGACTTTTGTCTGATAATTTTGTACATTGCCTGTGAGCTTTGCCTCCTATATCTTGTTTTTTATAGACTTGACATATATATATATATATATATATATATATATATATATATATATATATATATATATATATATATATATATATATATATATATATTATATATATATATATATATATATATATATATATATATATATATATATATATATATATATAGTTTATCTGTTGTTTATATGCTGTTTGTGTGCGTGTGTGTAGGGTGGTGCATTTTATGTATATTTTCACTGTGTTCAATTGTCTACTTTTAAGTGACTATTAATACTTGTTATCTTTACTTGTTTGCCCTCTATAGGGTCATGTTTTATATTATTCTGACTGTATACTTTTCTGTTATATTTGTTGACGTATCCAATTACGTCTCTTATAAGTGGATTAATAAATATTGTTATTGTCCACAACAAGTTATGTACAAATTGTCTACAACAAGTTGTCTAAAACAAGTTTTCTACAACAAGTTGTCTTCAATAATTTGTCTACAACAAGTTGTCTACAAAGTTTCTACATATTTTCCACAATAAGTTGTCTATTAATTTTCTACAACAAGTTGTCTACAATAAGTAGCCTAAAACAAGTTGTCTGCAACAAGTTGATTATACTGTCTACAACGAGTTGTCTATAACAAGGGTTTTCACAATAATGAACTAAATGTCGGTAAAAACTAACTTTAGCGAGATAAATGTGATGGGTAAAAAATAATAGTGACAAATCAAAAAAAGAAATTGACATCTTACTGAAAATATTCGAAAGCAACATTGTACTCTGAAGCTAGGCAATCCTGAAAATGGTGAAACTCTGTAGCGTTTATATTAACCAATTGTTAATAATAAAATGTATCGCTGATGGTACTGAAAATCAGTTTATATATTTTTCTACGAAAATTCGCTAATACGATTATTATTAATACTAATAGCTCTGGAGGTTTTGTTTAATTAGTTTTTAATGGAGTATCTATTTTACAGTAAATAGTAAAACATACTTAAGTAAAGGACGGGAAGAATTTGCATAATAAATTCCTAAAGCAAACGGAGTCATATTCAGGAACATATCACTAATTATCTTCATGCCTTTATTAATGCATTGGTTAATATTTCTTGGAACTAAAGGATCAAAAGATAAGAGATCATAAATCCAGATCATTTTAAACGGTCGCATTTGATTATAAATAAAATAAGAATGACTGTTTTAATTTTTAAGTAATTATTTTTTTAGTATAAAACGATAAGTAATATTAAAAAATCCTTATCTTATCCGTAGTTTTAATAAGAAGCTTTGCGTTAGAAAGTTGCTTTTTAAAGAAATGCAAAAACAGATTTTTTAAGGTTTGCTAATTGCAACTGTACTTAGACAAAAGCTTTTGTGGTCAATATACAGGTGAGCAATAACTAAAGATTAAATTAATACATGCCCAAAGAGTACTAATGGCGCAAGTACGTTTTTCTATCGATTTTTTTACAAATCTGTGCTACTCACCATACAGTTGTAAAAGGTAAAAACGAAAAATTACAAATTACAATTAGGTACATGAAATAAATAGCCACTGCCAAAAAAAAAATAAACATGTAAGATACTCGTTTTAGCACTGTGGTAACTTTTAATAATTTTTCAATCCTTTGGTTTCAAATTAGATTCTGACATTTTTCAACGACGCAAAAATATTTCAGAATTATCTATGACAATCGCAAGAACGTGTTACTGAGCCCAAGGGTCGGGGGTTCGAGTTCCAGTGGTAATATGTCAGAATATATGCCTCTGCAGGCAAGGGTTGTAGGTTATCATAAGTAATGGAACCCATGGTTTTTATTGACAGAAATTTGAATTCAAATGATTACATACGAAACGTACTGCAGCCTGTTGCATCTAGGAGGGTTAATTCAATATTTTTTCCAACATGACAACGCACATCCTCATACAGCAAGGGTTGCTAAAAGGTTCTTACAAAAAATTAACGTGACCCTGCTTCCATGGCCTGCTCACTCCCCAGACTTGCCACCAATCGGACATGTGTGGGATATGATTGCCATTCGACTTGGTAATTTACCTCACCACCAAATAACCTAGCTTACCTTCGTGATCGAATTCAAGAAGGCTGGGATGACATTCCACAGGATACCATAAATCATTTAAATTCAAGCATGTTTCGAAGAGTTATCGAATTCATAAACAACAGCAACGGAGCCATGTAACCATTTCTTAACTTTAATCAAACATACATTATGTATAAATTGTATTAAAATTGATCAACTCCTACTGGGTGTTCGAATTTTTGTTTAAATGTCTATATATGTATATACATATATATATATATATATATATATATATATATATATATATATATATATATATATATATATATATATATATATATATATATATATATATATATATATATATATATATATAGGATGTCCCAAACGTCGTAAATCAAACGTTACATGAAGATAGGCTAGCTCAAGCCCTTTCAGAAAAACCCTATATGATCTTATCAAAAAGTTTACGGTTTTCAAGATATTGACAATTTTATAAAAAAATGAAAATTGTCAAATTTTAAGATATTTTGCCTCCTCCCCCCTCCCCCTCCCCACATGCATAAAAAACATTTCCGGAATATGCCTGTTAATCCTCGATAATAGCGTTATCTAACCAATTTGGAATATTTTGTATTATCATTCAGAAAATCTTAAGAAAAAAAATTTAAATCGGACTGTTGTTCCCCAATTTCTTTTAAATTTGGAATAAACCTCCGTACTAAAAAAAATGTTATTAAAATTTACTAGCTCACAATTTAAAAAACTTCCCTGTTTTATGGAGATCCTAAAATGGTATAAAACATTATCAATATATCTTCAAAGTAATTCAGTGTCGACGATTGAAAGTAAATTTGGAAGTGAAATCAGGTAGCTAATAAATAAAAATAAACAGATTGTGACATTACAAAAAATATTCTTTTCATAACAGATGCTATATTTGACGGCCATTCTGTCTTATACATAAACGATATCGTCTTAGGAACGATCCTCTTAGTCTTCTTAGACTGCTTCGTGAAATTTCTTGAGCTGGTATTCTGATTCATTGACGTCCAGCTGCCTGGGTATGTCTGATTCAAGTATTGTCTTACTGCTAAGGCAGAGTGGGCTGGACATCCATGATTTTGAAGCCACATTGTTCTCGGAAGTTCTAATGGGGTGTCTTCCAGCAGTTCTGGCAAATTGTTTTGTAAAAACGTCAAATATCTTTGGCCTTTTAACGTAGGGCGCACTTTCACTGGTCCCAAAAGTGTTCCGTTAAAAATACCGGCCCAGAGATTTATCTTAAATTGATGCTGGGACCGATCTTCTCTCAACTCATGTGGATCTTCAATTTTGCAACTATAAATGTTATGGAGGTTCATGTAACAAATCATTTGTACATGCTGACTCGCCACTCCATAAAACTTTATCGAAAAAAATTGGGATCTTGTATGATTTTTCTTAACATTATTTCGCAAAATCGCTTGCGCCTTGCGTATTCACGCAGTTCCAAAATTCGGACCGTATGAATATGGTACCCATAACTTTTTAAAAACTATGAGTAGTAGACGTTGAGACGCCAGTTCGTCGCTGTACTTTCCGCGTCGAGGTACCAGGATCTTCGATAACAGCATCCAGGACAGCATCCTCGTCTGCAGTTCCCAATCGTCCAGTTCGATCAACACGATCGATGCCAGGCATTCTAACACCGCTGTTATCGAAGAACCTGGTAAGAAAAATCATACAAGATCCCAATGTCTCCGATAATGTTTCATAGAGTATCGAGTCAACATGTACAAACGATTTGTTACATGAACCTCCTTAACTTTCATAGTGGGAAAATTGAAGATCCACATGAGTTCATAGAGGATCGGTCCCAGCATCAATTTAAGATAAATCTCTGGGCCGGTATTTTTAACGGAACACTTTTGGGACCAGTGGAACTGCGTCCTACGTTAAATGGCCAAAGATATTTGGCGTTTTTACAAATAATTTGCCAAAACTGCTGGAGGACACCCCTTTAGAACTTCGGAGAACAATGTGGCTTCAAAATGATGGATGCCCAGCCCACTCTGCCTTAGAAGTAAGGCAATGCTTGAATCAGACATTCCCGGGTAGGTGGACGTCAAAGAATCAGAACAACAGCTCAAGAAATTTCACGAAGCAGTCTAATAAGACTAAGAGGATCGTTCCTAAGACGATATCGTTTATGTATGAGACAGAGTGGCCGTCAAATAGAGCGTCTGTTATGAATAGAGTAATTTTTGTAAATGTCACAACCTGTTTATTTTTATTGATTGGCTACCTGATTTCACTTCCCAATTTACTTTCAATCGTCGACGGTGAATTACTTTTAAGAGATATTGATAATGTTTTATACCATTTTAGAATCTCCATAAAACAGGGAAGTTTTTGAAATTATGATCCAATTAATTTGTATTACATTTTTTCAGTACGGAGGTTTATTTCAAATTAAAAAAAGGTTGGGGAAGAAAAGTCCGATTTTTTTTCTTCAGATTTTCTGAATAATAATACAAAATATTTCAGATTTGTTCGCTAACGCTATTATCGAGGATTAACAGGTACAAAAATCACATTCCGGAAATGTTTTTTCTGGTAGGGGGGTGGGGTGTGGGCAAAATACCTTAAAATTTGACAATTTTCTTTTTTTTATATAAAATTGTCAATATCTTGAAAACCGTAAACTTTTTGATAAGATCATACAGGGTCTTTCTGAAAGGGCTTGAGCTAGCCTATCTTCATGTGACGTTTGATTTGCGACTTTTAGGATACGCTGTGTTTATATATTATATTATATATATTAACATATAAAGTCTAAAATTCATCTCGAATATGGATTCTAGGGGTCTGATTCGCGTTCATATGCAAACATTTTCGACAAACCTAAAGTCGTTACCTCTCTATAAGAGAAATTTCACAAATGACAATTCGCTTCAAAGTTTGTTCCAGCTGTCAAAATTGATATCTGAAAAAGATTTAAGCTTTCAAAATTTGTGCACAGCAGATATATGACACCAAATTATGTCACAAGTAGGAAGAATAGTAGAGACATTTGATTATAAGGATGTGACAAATGTAAGATTGCTTAAGTTTCAAAGATAAATTGCAAGTCACTATACTCTAAAACCACCCTATAAAAGTCGTTACGAAATAGAAAGAGAAGACGTAAAAGGAAATCTGTATAAAATAAGGCTGACAAAGTCCAGAAAGAAATCAGTCAGACCTAGCTCCATCGGACTATTAGATACTTATCTCACAGTCTGCAGAAACACTTATAAATTGCAAGCCAGTGTAATCTAAAACCACCCTATGAAAGTCATTACGAAATAGAAAGAGAAGACGTAAAAGGAAATCTGAATAAAATAAGGCTGACAAAGTCCAGAAAGAAATCAACCAGACCTAGCTCCATCGGACTATTAGATACTTATCGCACAGTCTGCAGAAACACTTATGAGGACGTTTTTCTTTTTCGGTGAATAACTGAAAGGGGCAATTTTTTGAGGAGTAACCGAAAAGATCTATTTTATAAGGTATCGCGTTACTAGACAAGCGTTCCACTGTGTAGCTGTTAAAGGTTTGTATGTTGAAAAATTAAATTTTATTTTTTCTCCAAATATTTTTTCCTGGTTAGACTTCATTTTAATCTTCCCTCGTATTAAATAAAATTGATTTTATTCAATTTTGTTTTGAATGCAACAAGATTTTTGATTGCATTTTTTATGAGAGTGGTTGCTAAGGAATTAATCTATTACAGGTACATACATGGTGCAATGAAGCGTTTTTACAAAGAAGACTGGGATAATTTTCTTAGTCTGCTAGCGAAACTACTGTCGATTCATATGCTATGGCGAAAAGAAAGCCTGGGATTGACATACTGGTTAAAAGTGTTGCTACTATATATACATCCAGTTTTTGCATTTATGGGTGTAACAAATCATCTGTTTTATGTTTTAGTTGCAGGTACAATATATTAATTGGCATTCATATATATATATATATATATATATATATATATATATATATATATATATATATATATATATATATATATATATATATATATAGACTTAGCCGCAAAAATAACGCACAACCAAACATTAAGCTGAATTTCAAAGTTGATTTTCTCACGAACCGATAAATCGATTTCGATCTTTTTTTTTTGAACTGTAGCTTTTTCTTTGGTAATTGCACTGTGAAGAACATTTTATTCAGATTTTAGTTTAAGGCTTATACAGGGTGCAAAAATGAGAATAGATTTTTTACGTTAAATTTGAGACACCCTGTAGGGAATATTAGCCACAACAACGGATGCATAATGAAATCATAGTGTAGCCTCACGTTTTCTGAACATTTTGTTTTTTAAATTTCTCTGATATCTGCAATATCAAAGAAAATACACAGTTTTATACCAGAACATGTTTCTTTTTCATCAAAATAACATTTGGACAACATTAAACTAAGAATAACACTAACAATAATTAACAATACATAGCAAAAAAAGTACATTAGCTGCGCGTGTTTCCACCTCTACTTCTAATAGCTGCTTCACATCGCCGAGGCATACTCGATATTAAATTGGATATTTGATTTTGGTCAAGTCCATTCCAAATATCGGTAACCATTATTTCAAGATCTTGCAGGTTGGCAGGGGGGGGGTTGATGCTGTCTGAGTGCCCTACCAATAATATCCCATAAGTGCTCAATAGGATTTATACCGGGACTGTGCGGTGGCCAATTAACAGTTCGAATATTTACTTCATGTAAATATTCATTGACGATCCGTGCTACATGAGGTCTTGCGTTATCGTGCAACACGAGAAATCGTTGTATGTGCAAATCCTAATCTCAAACCAATAGCGTTGTAGCTTACTCCTTCATTATGTAACGTCACTACTTGAACACATTCATCACGAGTCATATTCAGTGGCGATTTCTCCTAGTGAGCTAGGTGTGCGCCGCACACCCTAAAATATAATTAAAATGTGCACAGTTAAATATGTTTTATTTCTTTTTCCCTTAGTCTTAATACATTACATATGTTATGACAATCGATTTAATTTACTTATTTGATTTCATAAATAGTCGGTTAATAGTGACTTGGAATGAAGTCGGCACCACGTCTTCATTCAGAAAATATGAGTAGGTCAATAGCAACTGGGAATGAATTCGGGTCGGGTTAGGTGTGCGTTGTTATTTCCGAACAACTTCACTCGACAGAGCTGTATTGGTATACAATAAAGTCCCCCACCCATGTGTTTAAACTAGTAAGGAAATACCATTCGTTTTAACACTGCAGTGAGCGGTAAAAATACCGCTCAAGACAAATGAATGGAACGCCGGTTTAACAAACGTTGTGATAGCATTATTTACAAACATTACAACTGCGCTTGCCTGGACCAGAGTATTATAGAATTAAAGACTATAATACATTTTAGTAAATTTTCGTAGAAAAAATTCACTAATGGGGAGATCTCGACTTTTGAATTTTGAAAAATTGTTTGCAAATGAGCGCGAACTAGGACCCCTAGAACCCATATCCGGGGTCAGTTTCAATTTTTATATATAAGAATTTAATTTGAGTCAAGTTTTAAAATATAGAAATTTTTGATTAAAATGAAGAAACTGATTTCAAGTACCATCCATATTTCTAGAAATTGTAATGGTACATAATGAGGTGAGGTAATTTTGGAGATTAGAAATCAGATGATAGAACAATTGACATTTAGATTAAAATTTATTTGCAGTCACAAGTTTAGACTTATTTGTAAGATGCTTTGTACTATTTATATAACAATAAACTATAAACTCTATATATATATATATATATATATATATATATATATATATATATATATATATATATATATATATATATATATATATATATATAGATATATACATAGGTATCACACCGATAACTCAAAATATAATCTGCCGATTTTGATAAAATTTGGCATGTACCTTCCTTCTGTAAATGTATTGGATAATTTCGTTAGTCAGGAAAATCGGACGAGTTTTTCCGGGAAAATGTTGAGTTTTTATTCGAAAAAAATTTGTATCTCAAAAAATAAAAAAGATAAGATAACCAAATTTGGTAGGTAGGTTTACGATATAAAAATTAAACTATACACCAAAATTTAGATTTCTATGTTGCAAGATAAAAAAGTTATAATAAAATATTTTGTGCCAGATCATTTCTATGAAAATTCACTACCATAACGCACTTGCTGCATCCAGGATTTTTACACATTTTATTATTTAGTACCATATTAACATTGAACTACTTTTAATGTTTACAGTTTTCACCCCGTTCCGGACAGTGCTAACGCTAACACAAATTTGTGTGAAGAGAAGAGCTTGATAATAATTCCATGTTCTTTTCGTGTTTTAAAGTTTTAAGTGACTTTTTAATTTGTTAGTGTTGCAGTGGGAAATTAATTAATTTATGTACGTATCATTCCCATATAGGTCGAATATATATATATATATATATATATATATATATATATATATATATATATATATATATATATATATATATATATATATATATATATATGTACATTTAGTGTTAATAATTTTTAAAACCACCACTAACAGCAACTCGTTACCGCACACCCGAACATTTTGGTCAGGAGACGCCACTGGTCACGTTCCATTTTCACGAAAGAACAATAGATCACAAATTATGAACTTAATTATACAGTTCAAGACGATAGGTACATAAATGACTAAAGAAATTGTCAAAATGACATTTGCTGATATTGTTTGTTTATCATAGACTAATGTGTATATCCAATTTAATATCGAGTATGCCTCGGCGATGTGAAGCAGCTATTAGAAGTAGAGGTGGAAACACGCGCTACTAATGTACTTTTTTGCTATGTATTGATAATTATTGTTAATGTTATTCTTAGTTTAATGTTGTCAAAATGTTATTTTGATGAAAAAGAAACATGTTCTGGTATAAAACTGTGTATTTTCTTTGATATTGCAGATATCATAGAAATTTAAAAAACAAAATGCTCAGAAGACATGAAGCTACAGTATGATGTCCTTATGCATCGGTTGTTGTGGCTAATGGTCCCTACAGGGTGTCTGAAATTTAACGTAAAAAACTATTTTCATTTTTGCACCCTATATAAGCCTTAAACTGAAATTTGAATAAAAAGTTCTTCACAGTGCAATTACCAAAGAAAAAAGCTACAGTTTAAAAAAAAAATTACGAAATCGATTTATTGGTTCGAGAGAAAATCAACTTTGAAATTGAGCATAATTTTGGTTGTGCGTTATTTTTGCGGTTAAGTCTATATATATATATATATATATATATATATATATATATATATATATATATATATATATATATATATATATATATATATATATATATATATATATATATATATATATATATATATATATATATATATATATATATATATATATATATATATATATATATATATATATATATATATATATATCCGCGGTCATTATTGTAAAAAATACATGGTTCTCGGTCGAACCGCGTCTAGAATTTAATAAAACTCGACGTTCCGGCTTCTGTTTTAAAGCCATTTTCAACAGGTGAAGGAAATATGAAAGGAGGTAGACTCTAAGGCCTTAATCTGCCTACTCGAGCGGTGGATAAGGATAGGTCTGGTTGTTGTAGTCCGATTACGGGTCATCAATCTGCCTACTCCCCAAATCTCATTGAAACTCGTGTCTAAGGTCTCAGTGTGTTCAACTCTAGACCTGAGAGAGATCTGTCCGTTCGTCGTAAGTGTCGTATTATTTATAACGTTTCGTCCACCTGGTTCGTTATCAGGGTAATTAACCCAACCCACTTATCAGCCGCTCTAGGGAGTAAGTAGGTCGAAAATAGACGAAAGGTTACTTTGAAAATTTTTTACTTTTTCTTCTTAAAATGTCAGAATTATCGACTTTTAGATAAGGATGCTGAAACGAATGCGGGTTATTTAAAAGACATTTCGAAAGAAGTCTATTCAATTTCTTCTATTTTACCAATCCTTAAAATACAAATTCATTTTAGACATATATTTGCAGAAAATTAATTTCAAATAGACCCTTTTTCTGATGCTTTGGCAGTTATTGAGTTTGTGGTTTAGTAGTCTATAAATTTACGGAATTTTCATAGAAAAAATTCGCAATTGAAGAGACCGCGACTTTGAAATTTTGAAGAGATTTTTTTCAAATGAGCGCAAACTAGGACTCCTACAACCCGTATCCAATGTCAGCTTCAGTTTATATAGGTATGTTTATATATATATATATATATATATATATATATATATATATATATATATATATATATATATATATATATATATATAAATATATATATATATATATATATATATATATATATATATATATATATATATATATATATATATATATATATATATATATATATATATATAGGAGGACCCATTTTTAGGCAAAAACTGAATATATCCGTTATTATACAATGTACGAGAAAAAATATATACGTTAATGATAGGGCATCTTATAAAATTAATTTGACAATTATATTATGGTTTATAAGTCGTTGGTGATACCATTCTTCTTTTTTTTTAATGAAACACCCCTTATATTATTGCATCTTCTTTCGAACTACAATGCTTGCTTTTGGAGGGAAAAAAATGATATTGTTCATCTTTTAGAGTTATTTCAATTGTTTTGCAACTTTTCACGTTTTTGGCACATATCATAAATTGTGATACGGCGTTTTTACCAATAGATGGCGGAGCCCCATGAAAATGAATGACGCGTTCAGGGAGGTTTTCGTTTATATTATTAATCGAAAAAATCGAGATGCCATATACAGAACGTTATCAAATAGTTGTGTAACTCCGTAACTCAATTTTTTCAAATCAAACAGCCTGTATTTTTGTTTTAGAAGTGAGGGACATGTCTTCTACTTCAACTTTTGTATAACATTCCCTATACTTAATGACTCTAGTTTTGAAAATATATACTTTTATAATTGCATAGAATGAACATTGTGAGATGTACGAAAGGGTCGCCCTCTTGGTGCTGAACCAGAAAGTAGAACATTGTGAAATGTACGACAGTGTCGCCGCCTCCGTGCAGAACCAGTGTCTGACATCTCACAATGTCTTGGAGCCTGGCTACCATAGCCTTATTACTTTATAGGTGTGTTCTCACTGTACTTAACTGACGAGCTCCAATTAGAGCGAAACCGGTCTGCATCTCTAATTATGGTGAGAATACATCTAGTCTTACATCGCATACAATGATTTATGTAGGGATCTGTATAAAACACAAAGTGAGATGTAAGACAGGAGTCGTCATCTCGTTGCGGAACGAAGTAGTATGTTGTCACGAGAGCTCCAAATAACAGAAAATATAAAATAGAGACTGTGTATAACCAACTAACAATTTTGTAAAGTGTTAACCCTGGCCCATTTATTCCCTAATATAGGGACAATGTATATAAGCAGGGGCGTGCGGTGACATTTTAAATAAGGGAAGCAATTTTCAGAAACTTACCTATTTGTAGTGTAACTCAATTCTTCTGTCGTTTTTGGCAAATTCGATAATAATGTCATAAAACTGTGGATTCTGGGACATTTCCTCGACGAAGTTATTTTCAATTGACAAAATTGAAATTTGGGACCGTCTTTCCTGTCCTGTTGAATTCCTAACAAAACTCTTGATACGTTTCAATGTAGAACAATTTCGTTCTACAGACGCACTAGTAGCAGGAATTGTTAATACTAATTCACATAATTTGAACGCTTCAGAATATGCATTTTCCAATTTTGATTCTTTTAAGAAAGTTAAAGGTTCACTCGCGTTAGTTTTTGTGTCAATAACATCGGTTTCATAAATGACTGTAAATTCTGATCGTAATAAGGCTTTGTCAAAATAATGTCCATAGTGGTGGAATAATGATTTAAATGAATCTTCTGGGAAAGGTATCCCTTTAAATCCTCCAAAATTACACAATTCAAGAAATTTCAGGTCACTGAGATGATCAAATCTGCAGTTAATTTGCTGCTGAATTTGATCTATGATTTTGTAGAAAAGGCGGTGATAAGAAGTTTGAAGGTCTCCCACATTATCAATGCGCAGACGTTTTCTTCGTGGCTCACTTTTCCTAATTCCATTGTTTTTTCCAGAACTTATCAAATTCATTCCTTTTTTGAATTATAATGGATTTAAATTCACTAATTTTCTTCAGGCAAAAACCAATGTCATTTGTTTTACATTGCAATATGTTAAATACATTATCTGAATACGGAAATATTTCCGAAAATATATTAAGTAAAAAATTAAAATTAAAGTCTCTTTTCAAACCATCCAAAATCCTCTAGAACTATTTATCGTTTCTGCATCCCAATTTTTGCTATTTTCTATTATGTTTTCAAAAAGTTCAATTAACGATTCACGGTGTTCAAATATAGTTCACACAAATATAGTTCATTGTGTTGGCGATGACTAATTTCTATCTGCTTGTCAATTCGCGTTTGTTTCAAAGACACTTGATTTTAAAATGGTCTGTAAATGCGCTTTAGACATAACATGTCTTTTTACTACTTTATGTAGATTATTCAAGTCGGAAAACCCACTTTTATTCCACACCCCCTTTTCAGTCACAAATACACTACCAGGCCAACAAAACAGTTTATTCCTGTTAACCATTCATATTGTTTATAAGTTTTTTCCGTGTTGAAATGTCGAATACATGTTTTAATTCTTGTATATAAGTTTTTTAGATTAGGTTTCAGCCTACCTTTATTGATAATAGCAAGTTTTTCAGCAAACGATAAAGCTGAAAATCCTTTGGTTATCAAAAAACACACGACACAATCACAGTTATTATTACCACTTGTTCGTAAAGTTTGTAAATTCCCACCCCCACCGACGTCGCTGTTAAAAGCTGATGTAGTTGTAGCCATATTAATAATCATAAAATGCCAATGTATTTAACTTAGTCAACTGCTTATTTCTACTAAATAATCAGCGACATTCACGTTGTACGTGTATCGGGTCTTCCAACACGTTCTACATGTTGAAATACACGTACATTGCGTCGAGCATCGAGCTAGGGTTTCTCATTATGTGGCCTGCTGGCTACGTGTATTTAACTGAAGTTATTGCATCCACTCTCGTAGTATCAGGTTCATGCTGTTGGTTGGCGGTCGGTTTACTGGGACGACGTCCTTGCCAAGAGCGCAGAGCGCATATACAAGTACAGTATGATGCATAATAAATAATTATGTGTGAGATTGCGAATAAAAATTGTAAAAGATAAATTAGTTTTAGAATGTGAAATTTAATATTTAAAATACAAAATGGATTTTAAATAATGTGGTTTAATACAAATTATTTTTAAGTCGGTATGTGGTCGTTATTTTAAGGCAAGCAATGCTTCCCTTGCTTCCATGGACCGCACGCCACTATATATAAGGCTAGAGGTATTCTCACCACAATGGGCCGGGGCTAACAATTTACAAAATTGTTAGTTGGTTGTCTCTATTTTTAACATGTTGTGTTACTTGGAGCTCTCGTGACAACATACTACTTGGTTCCGCAACGAGATGGCGAATCCTGTCTTACATCTCACTTTGTGCTGTGAGGCTGGCTACCATAGCCGTATTACTTTATAGGTGTGTTCTCACACATTCCGACAGCGCCCATAAACGTGACATACGCAGTGTACGCAGACGAGAGTACCATTTGCAGCAGCTCCACTCAGACGAGGATAATAACCGAACGACTTCAGACCGCCGTAATCGAGCTGCAAGGCTGGTATAGGAAATCTTGTCTAGCCATAAACCCCGATAAATATTCAGCTGACCTATTTTCCAAGAGGAGACACACACCTCACGAACACGTATCATTAGACAACCGTCTAATTCCCTGGCAAGATTCTGCCAAATACCTCGGGGTTTTCCTCGACAAACACTTAACATGGTGTCCCCATGTCCAACACGCCCGACGAAAAGCCTCGATGTTCATCTCGAAGCTTTTTCCAATTCTAAATAGAAATTCCAAATTGTCCATGAACAATAAATTGCTCATGTACAAAGTCATAATCCGGCCAGCCATGACCTATGCATCCCCTGCATTGGCCACCGCGACCGCAACACACATCAAGACCCTTCAAATCATCCAGAATAAAATTCTAAGAATGGTTACCGGAGCGCCATGGTTTGTCAGAAAGAGTCAGATTCACTCTGATCTGGAAATTCCTTCGATACTTGAGTTTATAACTCAACTATCCACAACTCAGTTCGCAAAAGCCGCTTCTCACCCAAATGCTCTTCTCCATAGTGCCACCGACTACGATGAGCAAGTTCCACATAAGCATAAGCGTCCAAAGCTTATACGCCCTCACGGCAAAATCAGAATGGAAACATTCAAACCCAAACGTCATTGTGTGAAATCTTTCCGACGGAGGTATGGACTAAGGTCCGGTACTCCTAGGGAGGGAGTAGGAGTCTCACAGTACCTCTAAACTCCCACGCACTTCGGTGTTGTGAAAGAGGTCTGCCTGCAGCAGTTCTCCCTCCTGTAAAAAAAAGTGTTCTCACTGCAATTAGTATACCGTACTGACGAGCTCTAATTGGAGCAAAACTGGTCCACGGTTCTAATTGTGGTGAGAATACATCTAACACGCCTATGTGTGTTCTTGCGGCAATTAGTATACCGCACTGACGAGCTCTAATTAGAGCAAAACTGGTCTACGGTTCTAATTGTGGTGAGGATACATCTAACACACCTATGTGTGTTCTTGCGGCAATTAGTATACCGCACTGACGAGCTCTAATTAGAGCAAAACTGGTCTACGGTTCTAATTGTGGTGAGGATACATCTAACACACCTATGTGTGTTCTTGCGGCAATTAGTATACCGCACTGACGAGCTCTAATTAGAGCAAAACTGGTCTACGGTTCTAATTGTGGTGAGGATACATCTAACACACCTATGTGTGTTCTTGCGGCAATTAGTATACCGCACTGACGAGCTCTAATTAGAGCAAAACTGGTCTACGGTTCTAATTGTGGTGAGGATACATCTAACACACCTATGTGTGTTCTTGCGGCAATTAGTATACCGCACTGACGAGCTCTAATTAGAGCAAAACTGGTCTACGGTTCTAATTGTGGTGAGGATACATCTAACACACCTATGTGTGTTCTTGCGGCAATTAGTATACCGCACTGACGAGCTCTAATTAGAGCAAAACTGGTCTACGGTTCTAATTGTGGTGAGGATACATCTAACACACCTATGTGTGTTCGCACTGCAATTAGTATACCGCACTGACGAGCTCTAATTAGGGCAAAACTGGTCTACGGTTCAAAAGTTTTATTCAATTCTAATAACCGATCAGATTATGAAATTATTTAGCGAATTATCGAAGACAAATATTAAAATGTTTAAATTAACTTATAAGTAATCAGTTGATAAATTGTCTTCACAAACAATTGAAACTTCAACATACTTAAATAGCGTTCTTATTTCTGACAGCTTGTGACATGAAAATGTGTTTTTCCGCTTATATATTTTTAGTGAATTTTCTTTAAAAAAATTCGCTAATGAGGAGATCCCGACTTTTTGATTTTGAAAAAATTTCTTCAAATGAGCGGTAATTAAGCCCCCTAGAACACATTACCGGGGTCAGTTTCGATTTTTATATGTTATATATATATATATATATATATATATATATATATATATATATATATATATATATATATATATATATATATATATATTTGTGTGTGTGTGTGTCACACCGATAACTCAAAAAATAATGGGCTGATTTTGACAAAATTTGGTGAATGCCTTCCTTTTATAAGTGGCTTGGATAAGTTCGTTAGCCAGGAAAATCGGCAGAGTTTTTCCCGGAAAATGTTATTTTCTTTAGAAAAAAATTCATATCTCCGGAAATAACAAAGTAAGGGCAACGGTACGTCGTTTTATATCGCTATAAGTAAATTACCTACCAAAATTTAACGCGGTAGGTCAAAAGACAAAAAAGTTATGAGCAGTTAAAGAAAAATAAATTGGGGTTTTCCTGAAACGTCAAAGTGACAATTTAAAACGTCAAAATTGGCAACATTTAGGCAAAGAACTTGAATCTAATACGGGCTATGAAAATAAAATGTCTCAAGAAGAATGTTTTACAAACCCTAAAGTCTTAGTTTCAACAGTCATTGTCATTCATTTTACTAAAATGTTTCCAGAAAATTCATTTCAAATAGACCCTTTCTCTGATCCTTTGCCAGTAGTCTAGCTATAGAGTTTATCGTTTAATGGCATATAACTTTTGTCGAATTTTCGTAAAAAAATCAATAAAGTTCAATATATCCGTTATTCTACAAGATATGAAAAAAAATTGTATACATTAATTATAGGGTGTCTTGAGCTACATCTTAAAAAATATTACTACAATCACAGCGTGGCCCATAAGTCGTTGGTGATACAAATAATTTTTTTTTAGTCAAAAACGCCTTATGTTGTTGCATTTTCCATCTAAATATAATGCATGTTTGTAAGAAAAGAAATTCTGGACGCAGCAAGCGTATTATGGTAGCGAATTTTGATTAAATGCTTCATATTTGAAAAGCTCAATTTGCTATTAACCTATAAGGTTGAATAAGAAACGAATTTTTTCGGTTACACTTTAAGTTTACTTTCGGAAATTTTTGTACGTTTTTAAACAAGAAAGTTATTTTGATGAAACATGGCACATTGTTTTTACTATATATGTTATACTGGTAATCAAATTTGATGCCTGCTTTCTGAAAAAAAAACACACATATTTGCTATTAAAAACGTTTTTATGAAAATTCACTACCATAACGCACTTGCTGCGTCCCGAACTTTTTTACTTCCACTGGTTTATATTACAATGAAAAGTTTTAGAAATTCCTTTTTTGCGTTTTCATTTTTTTTAATATTAATTACAGATTAGGTATATTCTTTTAACTTTATGCATTTTTCGTATAAAAAATATGTTGTCAGTTTTCCCAGAAACTCATTTTAGTGTTTTCGCAGAAATCATTCTATTTCGAATTTTCGCGAAATATTAATAGTGATTAATAATTAAAGTTGCGAATTCACGTAAAAAATTGTTTTCGAATTTTCGTGAAGAAAATTAGTTTAGCAAATTTTCTTGTTAAAAAGGTTTATACAATTTTCTTTAAAAGATTTATTTGTAATTATCGTGCGAGATTGCCTAGTCGATCTTTGTAAAAGAAAAATGGCTAGTTTCCGTGAAAGAAGTTCTTAGAAAATTTTCATGTAAAACATTTTATTTTATTGCTGTCAAAAAGCTTTTTGTGAATAATTATATCTTAGGAAGTATAATTTTCGTATAAATTGCTTGGATGGCTTTATTGGCCAGGAGAGTTTAACTAGTTTTTTCGGGAAAATTTGAATTATATTTTCGGGAAATTTTTCTACTTTTTCGAACAATAAAGTTATTTTTATGAAATATGGCACGTGCTTTCTACTATAAAGGTTATACCAAATACTATATAATAACAATATAAGACACTCCGGCTGATTTCGTGTTTCAAGAATATCAGCGCCCCTAGCGGATAGTACTGATGTTACGTCGTTAGAGAACGTGTAACACTAGCAATTGCTGGTGTTTAACTGTGTATAATAAGTTTGAGCTGTGTTTTTTACAATGAATGTTAGTGGTTGGGTGTTTGCGATCTATAATTGTTCGAATTATAACGTGCTAAATCTATCAAAGACATTTCATATGTTTCCAAAGGATGGCGAAACGTGAATATGATTTGAAGCCGAAGACAAATTTAGAATCACTTTTATGCCAAGATGTACAGTTCGCAGAAGATCATTTATTGTGTAATATTCACCATCATGTACCTATTTATAGATAAACTTTGTAAACGGATGGTTGAAAGGCTTCAATCATAACTTGTCTTCCAGTGCATAAAAAAAAAGAAATGTGAAGGCAAAAAAAGTTCTGCATTAATAATAAATTATATAAGAAAACTGTTTTTCTTTCTTCTTCTGTGTCCTTTTTTATTTCAGTATGGCATAAATTGTCACATTTTTTCACGTTTAAAATTATTTTACTTGGTAAAGGCTTTTAATGATCTTCCTAAGACAAGTTTTTAAAGCGACAAGTAGAAATAGCAGATTCAGCCCTATAATACATTTATTTACAGAAGTAAGAGTTAGTCTCACCTTTCATCTGCACAATTTCTTAATTATGTACTAAGTATATCAGTTAGATATTTTAAAATATTAGATCAATAAGGCAGTTTTCATGTAGAGATATAGCAAATTGAGTACTGTGCTGCCATTTATACCTAGAACAATTATTTATAGGTAAGTACAGATTGCAACTTAATATCCCCAGAAACATCTTTCAGTATATTCCTACACCTAACCTTGAAATAGTATTTTAACGACGGTTTCAAGGTAGTACTTTAAATTATGATGAAATAAGATTATGGGTAAGAGAAATTTGCAGAATTATTCATGCTGAATTCATTTAGGTTTCAAGCTGATTGTTGATACAAATTCTATTTATAACTATATAATCAGAAAATGTTCACTGTTTTGTCATGTACAAGTTTTTATATTCATCTATAATAAACCAATTGTCTAAATTAAGAATATGCAGGTAAATATACAATTCAAATTACCCGCTCGGTTGTCCGTACTTCACGCGAGGTGGCGCTAGTGTACTTGTCACAAATATCACCAATGCTAAAGCATAGGAGTGTTCCGTATTGTCATTATATAGTATTTGGTTATACTATCTAAATTCATTGTCTTTCATGAAAAAAGACATATTTGACATTAAAAACATTGTTATGACTTTTCATTTTTTGTAGCAGCCATACAGCACAGTGTAACCGTGGTTGGTAACTTCAAGCGTATCACAACTCGAGGTAGAGAACGACTCTCGATTCCACACTTAATGAAAGGTCGTTAAATCTACTTATATTAACTAGATTATAATATGTAGGTATTCTATTCTTACATAATTTTATTTAGTTCTTGAATATACATTATTCTTTCATCAATTCTAATTTACTCTTTCTAAACTTCTTAGTATTTTCATGCTTTGTACCATTATTTTTTTCCATAGTTTTTTCTTCTTTTAGATAGGGGTGGGTGGGTACATTTCTTCATCCCTATGGGTCATCTTTCATTAAAAAAACATATTTAATATTAAAAACATTTATATGAAAATTCGCTACCATAACACTTGCGTTATGGTAGTAAACTTATTTTTAATAGGTATGTGATAAGAGTGAAGTGAAGCAGCGTACTTAAATTCTGTCAACTAATTTGGATAATAAAAAACTTGAACAATGCTTTGGCACATTCCTTGGAGTTTGAAGCGGTAAAGCAAGCGTCATGTGAAAGTTCGCAATCTTCAAGTCCAAGACGAAATAAAACAGATCCATCCATGATCATGCAGCTACTAAAGAAAATAGCAGAACAAATAAGGTCGACATCTCATGAACACCCAATAAGAGCTCACCGTGCAAATGCCTTGCGCTGCTGGAACTGCGGCAAGGTGGGACATATAAGAGGCGAATGTTGGGCTCTAATATCACGCGCAAGGGAGAAAGTGAAACTAAGGCCGATAAACATTTCTCAGGTTAGCGATTCTGGCGGCCCTCTCGTCGTAGACGGATAGGTAAGCGGTAATAAAACCCAGATGGTCGTCGACACAGGCGCACCTAGGACAATTATACGCCGCGACATGCTTCCAAGATGGCGTGTAAGAGTGCCAGACAGAGTGTACAGAGTAAATGCAGCCGGTGGTGATCGAATCTAGATATTTGGCAAAACTGACGTCGAGCTGCAAATTGGGACATGGAAGGCAAAGTAGAGAGCCATAGTTGCTGCCATATCAGACCCGATTATAATTGGCTTGGACATACTTCAGGGTCAGTGCGCTAAACTTAATCTTGGCACTAACATCCTGAGTATCGGCAGTGAAGAAATAATAATGTCGCCTGGCAGTAACCTGGTAGTGCGGAAAATGACTATAGAGGGAAAATAGCAACGCATGCCGTGAAAGTGCCATTCCATTGAAGAGAGCTGTGAGAGGAAGAGGCGACCCAGTTACTCAGACAGAATAAAGTGGAGAAGACATTATGAGAGAAGTATAAGACGAATGGTATAAATACCATGTAAATGTGAAGTCAACGCAGAAAAAGGTCAGTGAACACATTTGTTGGAAGAGAGCCGATGTCGACAGGGTGAATAGGGCCCGCCGAGATATTTTTGCAAGTAGAAACACTAGAACGAGAGAAACTACACGGAAGAGCCAGTACCACGTAAGAACTTCGCTTGAAGAAAGCTCCGACATATTGACGAGAAATAAAACCATCAACTTTGCTGTCGGAATGCATATACGAATAGAAAGCCACCGCATGAAGACCCGTTATAACGTGCGAGCTAATTCAGCTGGTTTTAAAGAAGAAGATCGTGCGTTGTTCTACAATCCAGTACGACGCAAAGGACGGTAACCGAAACTACAGAAATTATGGGAAGGTCCTTATAAGGTGGTCAAAAGGATCAATGACGTTTTCTATCGAATTCAGAGGAGCCCGAAGAGCAAGATGAAGGTGGTCCATATGCACAGACTTACGCCATACCAAGAAATTTCAGAATTCGACCGGGACGATCGAATATAAGAGGGGGGCAGGGTCACATTTGTCTATAAGAATTAAGTTTATGGACTTTGTAAATTCTATGGCCAGTTGTAGTATGTTGGTAACAGTGAACACTCTGAAATGATATTTCTAGAAGTGACCAGAAGTGACAGGTGTAGAATAGTGTAGAAGGTCTAGAATCTCAATACAGAGTGTAAATACACCAAGGGTACATAGACTGAGTCAGTTCAGTATTGAGTTAGTGTGGTGAAGAAGTGATAATAGATTATTAAGCGAGTCAGCAGTAAGTGTTGGTGTTTAGGAAGCGATCATAGAAGTGGAATATAGTTCTATGGACATTTAATAATAGAGAGAAATATTTTAATTGATACTGGTGTTGGAAAATAGTTGCTAATAATAAATTAGTAGTTTGGAAAGCTGTTTTGTTAGTCAACAAATCCAGAAACCTGTAGAACGTAACAATATTTTGAGGTCTAGTTTGATTGTTGTTCTCCTTATACAACATTGTAAGAAAAGATATTTAAGTTATTAGATGCAAATAAACATACTTATGGGTAATAAATTGTTATATAGGTATGCAAATATGTATCAAACTCAAGGCCGACTCACCTTAATGAATAGGTCATTTTCTAATAAAAAACATTGATTGATATAAGATTTATTCCATATTTTAATTACAAAAAAGTGATTTAAAGTGAAGCCACATATTATTAAGCATTTATTTTCTTATTTTCAAGAAAGTTATCTTTGATGGCATCTACTTTTTCACATTTTATAATGCATAGTTGCACAATTGTTTGTTATATCTCCAGAAATAACAAAGTTAGCGCAACCAAATTTAGTGCGCGAGTTTACATCATTATACGTAAGCTACGTACCAAAATTTAGCCCTGTAAGTCAAAAGGCAAAAAAGTTATAGGCATTTAAAGGAAAATAAATTGGGGTTTTCCTCAAAACGTCAAAGTGGCGATTTAAAACGTCAAAATTGGCAACAGTTGGACTAATACGGGCTATGGAAAGAAAATGTCCCAAGAAAAATGTTTTACAAACCCTGATGTCTTAGCTTCAACAGTCATTGTCTTTCATTTTACTAAAATATTTCCAGAAAATTCATTTCAAATAGACTCTTTCTCTGATCCTTGGCAGTAGTCTTACCTATAGAGTTTATCGTTTAATGGTTTATAATTTATAAAAAATCGATAAAGCTCAATATATCCGCTATTATACAAGATACAAAAAAATGGTTTACATTAATTATAGGGTGCCTTGAGCTACATCTTAAAAAAATATTTCTACAATTGGAGGCTGGCCCATAAGTCGTTGGTGATACAAATTTTCTTTTTTTGTTAATCGAACACGCCTTATTGCATTCTTCAATTTCCATTGAAATATAATGCATGTTTGTAAGAAAAGAAATTCGGGACAAGCGAATTTTCATTAAATGCTACAAAAATGAATAGCTCAATTTGCTATTAACCTATAAGGTTAACCAAGAAACCGGTTGTTTCGGGAACAATAAGTTTACTTTAGGAAATTTTTTTACATTTTCAAACAATAAAGTTATTTTGATGAAACATGGCTCATTATTTCTTCTATATAGGTTATACTGGTAACCAAATTTGATGCCTGCTTTCTTAAAAAAATACACATATTTGGTATTACAAACAATTTTATGAAAATTCACTACCATAACGCACTTGCTGCGTCCAGACTTTTTTTAAATAATGAGCAGATAAACAAGGAACAAGCTCTCTTTTATATTATTTTTAATTTTCTTCTATTGCCAAATATTTTCAGGAAAACTGTCTTTTACATTATTTTTAATGCTTATTTGTTGCAAATTTATTTTTCAAAATGTATTCAGGCTAAAAAGGGTTCATTTCTTTTTTTTTTTAATGTATTTGGTCGAGAATCTGTTAGTTTGACGATTTAGGTTTGCTTTAAAATGGTCTTCTAAATCCAAAACAAGGGTTCTCTTAAATTAATCATAGGTATACTATATCAACACACAAAGGTGTTAAGCAAATTGCCTATTGCATAAACTTTCAACACTTTCGTGATGAAATATACTCGACCAGTAAATTATTGTAAGTCTGCCTAAGTGAAATGGTGTATGCAGGGGTTGCATACATTTAGGAGCGGTCGGTAGAACAATACACACTCGATGACAAACCCCTTTAACTTCTCATCCAATAAATGTAATGTAACCTAGCTAACGAACTTATCCTTACCACTTGTACAACTAATTATACTGTTCTATGGATACGAAGTTCAGTTCAAAATTTAAAAAGTGTGAGAAAAAAGTAAGGTAAGTTCAAGGAACCACGTCGCGAACACTTTGCTGTATATGCCTAGTGAAAATACAAACACTTTGCCTGCCAGATAGTAACTGATGGCTTAAGAATTAAGAATACAATTTAAACATGTCTCCGACCAGAGTCGCTGGTATATGGCGCATGTTGCCGAGTGGCGCCAATCGGAGTCGTCGGCATGGTGCCACTCGGCAGCAAATGTGTTAAGAGATAGAGGAAGTTGGGTTATGTATTACAAAACTTAGAAAGATTTGCTGTTATAGCGCACTTGCTTGCTGCATCCCGACTTTTTTCTGCTTAAACTCATCACATGACATCATGACTGAGAAACATCAAATGAGTATCAATATCTAGTGTACTGCGCTCCTAACGAAGAACGTCCTATCTACAAAAATTGCAATTTTCAGATTACATCATCTTTACATTCTTTGTTATGAATTTTACCTTTGTACTAAGCAAGAACGCTCTATCTATAACAGAAGTGCGTTAAAAATCGTTATTAAGTAGGTGTCCTAACTGCACGTATCATATCGTGCACTAAGTAAGAAGGTCCTATCCATAATTGTATACATAAGAATGTCCCATCTACCTTGAATCATACAGTTGGGACATTTTAACGTAGATGATATATCTTTTATGCTAGCTATATTTACTATGCTAAAAGTCCTATCTACAAGTTACCAAATGAGATGGTCCCATCTACTAAAATGCATGTAGTTGGGACTTTCTTCCTTAGTGATACACACTTTCCAAGAGGTAACATTTTATTATAAGTCCTAACCTAACAATCTGACAGTTCTCTCTCCCGCCTCTTCATTTTAGTTACAACTAGCAGAGTGGCAACTAGAGCATTTTATCCTTTTATTTTATCAGGTGCAATTAATTAAATTTGTTGGTGTTTTAAAGGAGTTACATTGTTTACAAATAGGTAAGTTTTAATTAAGTATTTGTAATTGATATATTGAGAACAAATTTAAACAGATAATTAAGATAATTAATAAAAATTAAACATATATATTAAGAGCAGTTCAACTTACCTAGATTAGGTAATTATTAATTTCTTTGCCAGTTTTGACACAATACAATTCATTTCAGTTACAACCTACTACTACTTCATATACAAACCTGGTACAACGTACCTACTTTAGTATGATGAACAGCAGGGGTAAACATTTGGCCAGCTCTGAATAAACAATTAAGAGAAAATATGGTTAAAGTGAAAAATACATTGAAAAAAAAAGAAAAAATACCAATGTAGATCCCGACTTTGTTCCTGAATATGAATCAGATTCATCATTACCAGATAAAACAGGAACTTCATTATTACCTGCTGAACCATCTAAAATTAATCCAAACATAGTTTTACATAATTTGTATGACTTCGAGGGTAACGACAATAATAAGATCCTACCTTTTATCACAAATATTTTAGAACTTCTGAAAAATGTTCACAAATTTATAGAAGGTGAAGAAAAACGTATGTACACAAAAAAGGGGATGCTGCGTAAAAAAAATATTACGATATTTCACCAGCGGCTAGAAAAAAAATTAAGTTAGATTCTCGAAAATAAAAACATGGAGTAAAAACTTCCTGCACTATAAGATGTATATGAAAATGCAAGTTTAAAATTAACAAAAATCGGCAACAAACATGACATAAAAAACAATTCTGGCAGTTGGACGAGCAGCACAAAAAGTTGTTTTTGTTCAATTCCATCAAATCATTTGAAATAAAAAGAACTGCTGGGCCAAATTCTAAAAGGAAGAAATCTTATACTTATCATTTAACTACAGAAGACTCCTCGGAGGCCCAAGTATATAAACGTTTCCTTTTGTCCACACTGGGATATGATAGCAATGACAGGATCATTAAGACTGTTAGTAATGCAAATAGGAGTTTAGTTGCACCTATTAAACTAGATCGAAGAGGATGTCAACCAAACCCACATAAAATTGATAAACATGTAGTTATAGATCATATCAAAACTTTCAAGCCTTCTGCTTCTCATTATCGGAGAGAACATGCTCCTGAAAGACAATACCTATCTTCAGATCTTAATATCACTTTGATGTACTCCGATTTTAAGGCAAAACATCCATCAGTAAAAATGTCATACGATTTTTATAGAAAGGTAGTATCGCATGATCTTAATATTTCCTTCAGCAAATTAGGACATGAATAATGTTGGAAATGTGAAGTTTTCAACCAACATGTCAAGGATACCGCACACAACAAGAATGGTGAAAATTTTGACTGCGAGAAGTGCCATTTGTGGCAAGATCATCATACAAAATATGTAGATGCTCACAAAGAATACCAGAATGATGTTTTTGATGTGAAAAAGAAAGCAATGAGACCTTCTTTTCTGTCGATTTGGAAAAGGTAACAATAAATAATACTTTATACATTTTCATAGTTTAAGTGAAAGGTGTACGACTATGAAGACTTCAAAGATGCCCTTCAAAAAGCTAATTGCTCGAACGTCAATATAATTGATATGAATATCAATCAATTTTATGATTGGATAGACTCTACTTCAGTGTATAAAGTACAAAGAACACAACCCCGACCATATTTGAAAGATGATTGCAGTAGATTTTCAAAGGGGGGAGTTATTTTTTAAATATAAACCAAATTTCAACAATGATTTCATTTCCCTTAATTTTTTGGCAGCCAAGGCTTCTAAAGGGAATATGGAAAGACCCAAGTCTAGAGTAAATTGTAGAGGTATGTCTAAAGAGCGAAAGGATGGTCTTGTGACCAAACTTAAACCAAGCCAACAAGTAGGTTACAGTTCTGGGTAAATTTACCTACAAATTCTAACATACCTGAAGTTGACGAGGACTTGTGAACATGTGTTAGTTAGTTTCCATTATGAGTTTATTTGTTTATTAAACATTTTGAATAATAAAATATAAATCAAGGTTTAATTATGTGACTGTGTAAATGTCCCTATTATACCCTACTGCTTGTATAATAAATAATATACATAGGTATTTATAATATTATATTTTTTATGAAATCTATGTAATTTACTAAGCAAAAAAGTCCTTTCTGCTATAAAATCAAATTCATAAGATTTTAAGAACTTCTATTCATATAAGTAAGTGTAGTAATATCATACAATATACTATGTGAAATTTCAAATCATTTAGACGAAAAACCAGGATGGCAGAATGTTCAGGAAGCGGAGGATAATTTTATAGGATAAATCGCTGAACTAGGCAAATATAGACATACGTAACAGGATAATTTAAACTATATTAAACTCACAACACCCAACAATAACATTATTAAATAACAAATGAATGAACTTACGTAGATAGTGACATGGTGAATATTAATTCAACAGTCGTATGTTTACATGATTAATTTACTAGTATCACGTCGTTATATCTGAAGCAATCTAATATTAACCGTCTACATTGTAAAAACTTATTTACCTAACTCATTCTTACTCTGACTAAATTAATCTCATTTATATTTACAAACAATAACACATATTGATTATTAATTAGTTTTACGACCTTCCGAATTGCTGACTGCATATCTTGCAAATTTACTTGTTTACTGTTTACATACTGAATGTGATATTTTCAATGTCAATCGATACAACTCTGATCTCTAATTATTCGCAATATTTACATTCCTTGCTGTAAATAATTAAAAAACAATTATGTTTTTACGTCTATTACGGCCTTTATGAAGACATTACCTGTTCTCTGAACATTCTGCCGAGTCAACAAAAATGACGCCTCGCTGGATGGCTCTGACCTAAATGTTTAATTTATCTTTTACCTAAGTTTGGCACCAATTATAATGATCGCAAGAATGTTAAATGGTATAGTACCCTAGGGTGAGAATTTGAACTACTCATACTTGAATTAATGTAGACAACCTTAGGTATGTTACTGGACTTAATAATAAAATGAATAATTTTGGATTCAATCCTACGTATGATAATGGAAATCACAATAATAAACATAATATAACTATGCATACCACTCTATGATGGTAATCGTAATAATAATTAAATTAATCTTTTTGAATACAACCTTACATTAGATAATCGACATAACAATAATTACAATTACAATAGAATTATGTATACCACTCTAGGATGGTAATATAAATCATAATGATAAAAAATTAATATTTTTGATACACTCTATGTATCAATCGAAATAACAATGATTAAAATAATATAATTATATATACCGCTCTAGGATAGTAATATAATAAATAAAATAATATTTTGAATACAATCCCACATTTGATCTCCGATATAACACTAATTAAAATAATATAATTATGTATACCATTCTAGGATCGTAATATAATTACTAACTATTTACATGTACTAATAATTTATTCCCCCTTTCTAGTGATGGGTTGGATACGTCATTTCGTCTTCCTTCTGGTGTCTCTCTTCCATGTTGTCTTGTGGTTGCTTCCCCTGCTAAAAGAGTTCACGAACTGTCTCTGCTTTGCTTGCAGAGCTCTGCCCACTCCACAAAATCCAGCCACGCCGACGTGGCGTTTTGGGGTGCTTTACCATTGAACCTTGACTGGACTTGTTACCATGTGCCCTGCGTGTACTTTCTTCCTCTTGAACTTCCATCTAACCTGTGCTTCCATTGGCGAACATGCACCTTATACCCATATACCTTGTACTTTTGCTCTGTTCGTGAGCCCTCCATTTTTACTGGATGGCTCTTGTATCCTTTGTGGCCTCTGCCCATTTTTGCTTGTCCCTGCATCTGACCTCCATAAACCACCCCAGTGTGTAAATACCTGGGTGGTTGTACTTCTTATCATTCTTACTTTACCCATCAACTGTTTCGTGGTTTTTTTCTAGGAAGCATTGGTCAAACCATTAACCTTTGCCCTTGAAGCGGTCGCTATTTCTTCCCCCCTTGACTGACTCATCCAAAATTTGGGAATGTTCAGCTTGACAACCATCTGAGCTTTGTTGTTGGACCATTTTCTTAACTTGAACCCACCCCATTTGAACATTTTGTTGGGTTCTGTTTGTGCTACTTTTCTTTGTTGCTTTGGTTCCATTCCAGATTGAACCTTCTCCATATAACATTCTTTATTTCCTATCTTCGTTTCTTTTGGGACTTTTTCTATTTGTACTACTGCTTGTTTTACTTCTTGTAACTCTTTCTTCCCCTTATCATTGATGCCTTAAAATTTAATAAAGTGCTCTTTCTGCTTACATTTGATTTCTCCGCCTCTGATTTGGCTCCTGATATGATATTATCTGGATAATTTTTTCAATTAACTCTTTTCTGCTCGTCTTTGGCTTCTTCTATCTCTGGTACCTTATTGCTTAAATTTAAATTAAATATGTCTTGCTTGTTTTTGGCTTTTTCTACTTCTGGTATATCTTTACTTTACTTGGTTGCCTGTGACCTATATCTTGCCTTTAAACCTGTATTGTTGCCTTTGACACTGTATATTTGCTATATATTGGAACTGACCTTCTTATGGTGCTGCCCTGGACTCTTCTGTCCTGTATATTTGCTTTATTGGAACTGACCTTCTTTTGGTGCTGTCCTGATTATTTTTACTAAAATAAAAGGGTATTTGGAGACTTGGATTAAAGGATGTTTGATAAGGTTTTTAATGAGCACTATATTTTCACTGGCACTGGTTTTTGTTTTCGTCTCAGAACTATCTTCTTCAACTACCCTTGGCTTCGAAGGACCATGTTCAGGAAGCGGAGGATAATTTTATAGGATAAATCGCTGAACTAGGCAAATATAGACATAGGTAACGGGATAATTTAAACTATATTAAACTCACAAAACCCAACAATAACATTATTAAATAACAAATGAATGAACTTATGTAGATAGTGACATGGTGAATATTAATTCAACAGTCGTATGTTTACATGATTAATTTACTAGTATCACGTCGTTATATCTGAAGCAATCTAATATTAACCGTCTACATTGTAAAAACTTATTTACCTAACTCATTCTTACTCTGACTAAATTAATCTCATTTATATTTACAAACAATAACACATATTGATTATTACTTAGTTTTACGACCTTCCGAATTGCTGACTGCAACATTCCTGCATATCTTGCAAATTTACTTGTTTACTGTTTACATACTGAATGTGATATTTTCAATGTCAATCGATACAACTCTGACCTCTAATTATTCGCAATATTTACATTCCTTGCTGTAAAGAATTAAAATTAACTACTTTTAATTATTATTTTAGTGTGTTTAACAATTATGTTTTTACGTCTATTACGGCCTTTATGAAGACACTACCTGTTCTCTGAACACAGAATAAAAAATCCTTAAAGTAAAATATCTCGAAATGAGAATTTTACAGATAGGATGTTCTTCGTTAGAAGGGCAGTGTAGTTATGCTGTCATGAATGACATGTTTTGATTTAATATGATTTAACAATTGTCGTTTCATAACACTTGAATAATCACATGATGAACATTAATGAGGTTTTCCTCCTGTGTGTTTTGACTTAATAGGAGTTGACAAAGTTTGTTTCCTTACACTTGCATAATCACCTGACGAACATTGATAAGGCTTTTCTCTTGTGTGTTTTGATTTAATATGAATCAACAAGTGCTGTTTGTAAACACTTGCATAATCACATAATGAACACTGATGAGGCTTTTCTCCTGTGTGTTTTGATTTAATATGATTTAACAAATGCTTTTTGTGCACACTTGCATAATCACATGATGAACATTGATAAGGCTTTTCTCCTGTGTGTTTTGATTTAATATGATTTAACAATTGCTTTTCGTGCACACTTGCATAATCACATGATGAACATTGATGAGGCTTTTCTCCTGTGTGTCTTGACTTAATATGATTTAACAATTCCCGTTGGTAAACACTTGCATAATCACATGATGAACATTGATAAGGCTTTTCTCTTGTGTGTTTTGATTTAATATGATTTAACAAGTTAGCGCTCTTCACACTTGTATAATCACATAATGAACATTGATGAGGCTTTTCTCCTGTGTGTTTTGACTTAATATGAGTTGACAAACTGTCTTTCCTTACACTTGCGTAATCACATGACGAACATTGATGAGGCTTTTCTCTTGTGTGTTTCGATTTAATATGATTTAACACGTTACCTTTCTTTACACTTGTATAATCACATAATGAACATTGATGAGGCTTTTCTCCTGTGTGTTTTGACTTAATATGATTTGACAAACTCTCTTTCCTCACACTTGCATAATCACATGATGAACATTGATGAGGCTTTTCTCCCGTGTGTTTGAATTTAATATGATATAACAAGTTATTTCTATTTACACTTGCATAATCACATAATGAACATTGATGAGGCTTTTCTCCTGTGTGTCTTGACTTAATATGATTTAACAAACTTTCTTTCTTTACACTTGCATAATCACATGATGAACATTGATGAGGCTTTTCTCCTGTGTGTTTTGACTTAATATGATTTAACAACTGCTGTTTGTAAACACTTCCATAATCACATGATGAACATTGATGAGGCTTTTCTCTTGTGTGTTTTGATTTAATATGATTTATCAAGTTAACTTTCTTTATAGTTGCAAAATCACATAATAAACATTGATGAGGCTTTTCTAACGTGGGCCAGGGGTCGTGATTATTAGTAGAACTTTCATTTTTATTGAAATATTCTTCTTTTAAATCTTGATATAACACAGAACTATCCAAAGCATGGTCTTCTATTTCCAATTTTATTAAAGATTCATGTGATTGCAGTTCTGATTTCATATCATGTTCAAATTCAGAGGAAAGTATAAACTTTTGGTCAGTAGGTAAATCATCATTGTCTTCTTCAACTTTAATAGTTTTACAGTCAACTCCACAGTCCTCCTGCTCTTGTTTTATATGTGCCATGGATATGTTTGGATAGCTACTATCATTTTCAGGTTCTCTTTCACTACTAGCCATGTCCTCTTTTTCAGTCTTTATTATCTCTGTAAACAGGAAAGTTTTAGTTAATAAAATTAACAAATAAATAACATGTTACAAAATTGTATTTTTCCATTTCGATGTACCAAATTGATATTTCCACACAAAATTATGAAATATTCTAGTCACCAGGTAAAAAAAAAGAATTAGAATATTTCATCCCCTGATGCCGCCAACCTTGAAACGATCATCAGGTAGTTAAAAATGTGTTGTGGAGAATTGGATTCTGCAAAAGTGTACTTAAATGAATATTCCATTATCGACAAATATGCAGATTTTTCCCACTAACATGCTTAGAACCACCCCTTGTATGGATGAACCATAATAGAAATGTTGTTTTTTACTCCCAAGAATGTTAGGGGACCTGGAGTGAATAGGAGTGGTGGGCATGGTAAAAAGGCATGTTAGAGAAGTTGTTAGAAAATAGGAACCCCCCTACCTCTTAGACAACCACCTGTTTCTCCCTGAAAGACCACTGGTTCTACAATTAAAAAACTATGTGAAGATGAAACCACATCACAATGTACCTCTGCCAGAAGTCCAGGAGAAAGACGACTACCAACCGCCAGTACCCCCTCCCCCTTTTCCCCAAAAGACACAGCCTATTAAATTAGAAAACTAGGGTAACAGAGGAGTACATGGGGATATTTTAGTAAACAGGTCCCATTCATACATCGAGAGAGCGGCATCGTATTGCTCTAGAGGGCTGCCTGAACTGACCTTCCTGACCTAGCGTAGGTCAGTTCAGGCAGCCCCTTAGAGCAATAAGCACCATTCGGCAATGCCACACATGAAATGACGGGACCCGTCTACTTAAGGATCGCCGGAGTACATCACATATCCAAACATGGCAACATAAATATTGGGTTGCTAAGAAATGTTTTTCTACAAGAACCTCTATTCTTCAGATTGACTATGCTCATGGTACAAAAGTTCTGAAGTTTGAAGATTCTACCAGCTTCTTGTGCCAAACCTCAACTCAGATTTTTCAAGTTTATATTCGTGGCCTGTTATTCAGAGTGCCTTAAAATTTATTAGGACACCTGTATAACAGGGGCATATTTTATAAAAATAAATACGGTATTACAAAAAATTGTTCAAAAGCGTACACTTGAAGGAGATGGAAATATGTATCCAAGTAAAACACTCACAAACTTTAAACAATTTAATATTACTATTTTTATGCTATTTTATATTGCTTATGATTTGTATATGTTGATTAGCAGAATAAGGGATGTATCGGTGACGGTCGGCTTTACCGCAACTACATTTTAACGTGATTATAATAGAATATGGCCTAAAAACAGTTGTACATACCTTAATAAAGTTAAACAATGTGGTATATTTCGTTTTCATTAACCTTTCAGTGATAAAAGCTATTAAAACGTTTAGATTTACTATGAAAACGTATATTTTTGTACCAGAGGTTATGACTGTTGTTTTGTTGACATATTTCCTGGAGGTAGGCGTTGTTGTCAGTTTGGAATCTATTTCCTTATTACAGGGTAGTATTTGTCTTCTTTTTTCTTTAGGGAAATTTTATATGGTAGCTATGGCACAATGATTTATAAAACTTAAAACTGTTATTCTTCATCAGTTTGTTGTTTATTTCACATCAATTCTTCATAAATTTGTTATTTCTCTCAAATCAATATGTAAGTGCTGAATATTAATGATATGTATGATATAATACATAAAGACGATATGAATTTGGTTGAGTATTTGCAAGGCATTGGGCTGCTATAGAGTGTGTTTCGCTGAAAAACTCAGACTTGCAGAAGAGTGTGTTGTGTTATGCGGAAGGAAGACAATTCGTTAAATACTGTCTTCTTCTACAGTAGGTGCAGAAGAAGTTATTCAATTTTAACTGGTAGCTTCTTCGCAAAGCAGCATTTACCAGTTAAGGATGTCTTATTCCTTATGTGGTTTTGGTGCTGTGAGACACCCACTGGTTCTGTGGTATCCCACACAGGATTTTCGAAGGAAATGGTTATCCAGCAGTTTCGATATTTTCGGGATGTCGTCTCCGGGAAATTGTTACAGGACGATTCACTCATGAAGTTCGGTAGGTTTTCATTACCTATTCTTAAAAAAGGCATGCCTATTCAAAATTTCAGGTGGAGAGGGGCATGTGGTGCAGATTGACGAATCTGCAATTACTAGAAGAAAATACCACCGGGGTCGAATTGTTCCTACAAGGTGGGTGCTAGGGATTTACGACACGGTGCAGAAGAGGGGCTATATTGTTTATGTACCCGATAGAACGGCGGAAACGTTAATCCCAATAATCCACAATAATCCAAAGGGTTGTGATTGCTGGCTCCGAAATTTGGACGGATGAGTGGAGAGCGTATCGTTCTTTGGCACAGTTAGGTTATGTTCATAAAACTGTTAAGCATTCAAGGCATTTTAGAGATCCGTCGACAGGTGTGTGAACAAATCACGTTGAGGGATTATGGTCCCGCCTCAAGGCGTATCTCAGGAGGTTGGGGGTTATGGCGTCTCCATTTCTCCCGGAGTATATTGACGCTTTCATCTGGGGGCAATACTTCGGTAAGACGGCAATCCAAAGGTGTCGCAGCCTTGCAAACCATATTGCTGAATGATATTGACAGTTGACAGTTAATGTGTTTCCTTGTTAAGACATATATTAACAGTTTCGGTTTTTATTTTCACATGGTGGTGTCTTGTCAGGTCCAGAAAGTCAGGTCGGCAGGAGTGTGTGTAAAAAGCATTTAAGATCTTTTGTTGCGTTCAGGTGGCAAAACACTCTTGGAATTATATATTAAATGTAGCAACGCTGTTGAAAAGTGACAGTTCGAAACTTGAAAATAGTGCATTCTTCGTAACTTTAATTACGATTCATTCGGCATTTTGTGGTTTTTCCGTAAATTTTTTTGCTGATTACTTATCTACGTTATGTACTATTTCTTGCGGTGTACGCCGTTTTGCTAGATTCCAGTTGCGGTAAAGTCGACCGTCCCCGATGTATCTTAATATAAATAATTTAAAACAACTAACAAATACATTTTATCATAAAGTAATTACTATACTATATTTTTACTTATTACACTTACTAGGTACTAGGTATAGGTAATGCATCAAAAATGGCACTATAAAGCTTGGTTCATACACTCGCGAATTGCGAAATTGTCGCGAAACGTATGCCTATTGGTTTATTTTAAATAATATCCTAATATTATTTAAAATGGACCAATAGAAATGTTTCGCAATTCACCAGTGTAAGAATATAGCTTAATTCACGTAAAACTTATTACCGGAACATTTATTTTATATTAGATATAAAATTGTAAGCCTGTCAATAGTGCACTGGTTCGTTCCCTGTAGGAGGGTGAACGCGGGGTAAATATGCACTTTATGCCCTGTAAACAGCAAAGTTCTCGCGCGGTTAAAGGCAATTTCTGTTGTATTCCATCTATTTCTACCTCACAATCAACATATTTACATAAAAAATAACTGTAAAACTGTTACTGATACTAAATCAATACCACAAATATTAAGCAATAATATAAAATAAAAAACAATATAAATTTAACTATCTTACCTGATTCCCAAAGGACCGACATAGCTTTAGTTCGGCGGCAACAAGTTTTTTCTATATTTCAATCTGCCAAATTGATTTCTGCACTTTACATTATAATAAGGGTATACTTTATAAATTTATTTTATATCTTCTAATAATATGTAACAATAATACTAATCTATAACTTCTAACTGACAACTGACTAACTGATAATTGTCGACAAGTTTGACATTTCTGTCTTCTGTCCAAGAATATCAAACCATTGACTCACTATATTATAAAATTGAGTGGTAGAAAATGAAAAAAATTGCACATAAACTAACAAATGGTAAGAAATTATGACATTCAGTGACTATTGGAAAATACTATATAATGATAATGGCAATACGGGAGACTTCTATGCTTTAGCATTGGTGAAACTTGTGACAAGTATACTAGCGCCACCTCGCGTAAAGTACTGACAACTGTGCGAGGAATTTGATTTGTATATTTACCTGCATATTCTTAATTTAGACAATTGGTTTATTATAGATGAATATAAAAACTTGTACATGACAAAACAGTGAACATTTTCTGATTATATAGTTCTAAATAGAATTTTTATCAACAATCAGCTTGAAACCAAAATGAATTCAGCATGAATAATTCTGCAAATTTCTCTTACCCCTAATCATAATTTAAAGTACTACATTAAAACCGTCGTTAAACTACTATTTCAAGGGTAGATATAGGAATATACGGAAAGCTGTTTCTGAGAATATTAAGTTACAATCTGTACTTACCTATAAATAATTGTTCTAGGTATAAATGGTAGCATAGTACTCAATTTGCTATATATATCTACATGAAAACTGTCTTATTAATCTAATATTTTAACATATCGCTCCTTTGATAGAAAAGTGACACAAGTCAAAAATTGCAATTTTTTAGTTAATTGGAATAATAAAACTAGAAAGATCTATATTTATATGTGGAAAAGCGACACATCTAATAGTTTCATCAAATACCGTGAGGGGGCAGAAGTGTCGTTTGTCGATTTACAAATACTAAAACAACGTTCTACTGAAAAGTGACATTAGTGAGTTGAGTCCCGCGAAGAAGTGTGGTGTGCTCTTAAACATTTACGGAAAAACGTCATTTTTGTTTTGAGTCGTTTTTCTTTAAAAACGGTAAGTGCAATTTGACTGGTTGTATTTATTATAAAACGTCACTTTTGGAGATGTGTCAATTTTGTTCATATTTTAGAACTAATTTCTTACTTAGTTTGCATTCCTAACCTAAAATTTAGAGATGTGACACTTTTCCTTAAATTGTAACGTAACTTCTCTGGAATATGACCTACCTATAATTTTCAGGTAACGCACTGTTTTTTAAGTAACAATGTCGGAACGGGCAAAATTGATGGTAAAACTAGCTCAGAAAGTTACTGACAACAAGGATGTTACACATTGGGAAGTTGTTGAGAGTAGGAACGGTAAGTTATGTCAGTTATAGTTTTATCCAGATCTTTCAATAATGGTTTTTCTGTTTAGGATGTGGATCCTGTGGGGATAATATTTTAATTAGTCCCATTGTACAGAATGCTGGCCCTGTCATAAATGTGACAGATTTATCTTCTAAAGCGGGTAAGTACTTCTTTACTTTCTATTGGCAAATTAGTCAATCGATGGTAGTGTTGCGTAAATATCGTGCAAAAAACAGTACTTTTCCCTGACTAAACTCATATATTTTTATGGAGTACCACACATTTTTACTATAAAAAACTGTCTTTCTAAGAACAGAACTATTCGTATAACAAGACTACAACGATAATATAATGTTATTCTGTGAAAAAGTGCTACATGCAGCAGTTCTAGAAATCACCAACAGAGGTCATGTCAGGATGGTTGACTTTACAGTTGACTTGACAATTACTTTACTATCATATTTTTCTATTAGAACCGAATAATTATTATTATTATATTAATTTTGTTTTATTTTTATCTTGCATTTTAGGTTGTGGCTTTCCTATCTATGACTCTGTTAATTCGCCATCCATAGAGAATAATGTAGATGCTTCTACTCAAGAAAATAGTACTGCAACTGAATCTGTTAAGAACGTTGACAAACATACGCCCATTGGTAAATACAACCTACGAAATTCATAATTTACTCTAATGCAAATTTTAGTTTTAGATTGTGCTGTACCTAAAGATTTTTCTACAGAAAATTTAAACGATGCTGTATCTAGCGATAATAATGAGAATGAGATTGAAGATCCCTTTCACAATTCTGATAATACAGACGATGATGCTGATTACTCAACTGATTCAGGCAGCGAAACTTCATCAGAGTCAGACGATGAAGCTTTATTACACCGGGTAGAAGTAGAAACACAGCATGGCGTAGAAGAGATCCCAAAAGGTATAAAACGAAAGCGAAATGAGTCCAAGTGGAAAAAAAATGCTGCAAAATTGGCCAGAAATTCTGGAAAACAGTATGTCTCATCGTCAACGACCAACAAAATAATGAACGCAAGAGAAATGAAACCTCCATGTCGAGACAACTGCAAGATTAAATGCACTTCCAAAATTACTGCAGAGTCTCGTAAGCTGATATTTGCAAACTATTGGGCTCTTGGAGATTCTCAGAGACAACGAGATTATCTATCATCGTGCATGACTCCCATTAAACCGAAGTACCAATATCCTAAAAACGAATCCAAACGACGAGGTAACAGTGCTTTTCATTTCGAAATTGATGGAAATCGCATCCGTGTCTGTAAATCATTTTTTAAAGCCACTCTCGATATTACTGATAGGCCAATCCGAACGGTGATTACAAAACGAGATGTACAAGGAGGAATGCTTTCAAGCGACCTCCGAGGCAAGCATGGTAAACATTCTAAGCTGGATGCGAGTATTAAAGAAGGAATTCGAAAACACATAAACTCCATACCCAGAATTGAGAGTCATTACACGAGAGCTCGTTCTTCTCGTGAGTTTATTCAAGGTGGAAAGTCCATACGCGATTTACATAGGGATTATGTCAACGAATGTGAGGATAATAACTTACCAAGTGCTAAGTATTTGATTTATTATCAAATATTTACTCGTGAATTCAACTTGTCATTTTTCACGCCCAAGAAGGATCAGTGTGCAGTTTGCGCGACTTATACAAATTCTTCTGAGGATGAAAAAGAACATTTAAAAGATAACTATGAGATTCACCTATCAGAAAAAGAACTCTCACGTGCCGAAAAGCACAATGATAAGGAAAAATTATCTGAAAATTACATCGTAGCTTGTTTTGATCTCCAGTCGGTAATGCCGTGCCCTAACGGAGACACGTCATCATTTTACTATAAGTCAAAACTCAATGTTCTCAACTTCACGGTATATGAAATGAAAAAAAAAGGTTTCGATGATCTATGTTACTGTTATTTATGGGACGAAACGCAAGGCCAGAGAGGGGCCAATGAAATCGGATCTTGTCTCCTTGATTATATAGAAAAAATATCAAGAGCAAATCCTAATGGTGAAATTGACATTGTGCTGTATTCCGACAATTGCGTCGGTCAACAAAAAAATCGCTTCATAGTAACGATGTATGTGTATGCTTTAAAGAAATTTGCAAACATAAAATCCATTACCCACAAATTTTTGGTAATGGGACATACACAGAACGAAGGAGATTCTGCTCATTCCATAATCGAGCGTCAAATAAAACGTTCATTAAAAGGAGGCCCAATTTTTATTCCAGCACAATATGTGGAAGTAATCAAATGCGCCAAAAAAACTGGCTCACCGTATTCTGTAAAGCAAATGTCATTTACGGATTTTGTTGATCTAAAATCATTAAATGAGAATATTGGAATTTTAGACATGAGAAGTAATACTAAAGATAAGTTAATGGATTTTAAAATAATAAAAATTGAAAAAGAAGATCCATTTAAAATTTTTTATAAGACATCCTACGCACAAAATGATTTTTGTGTACTGACCATTAAAAAACCTAGAGCAACAGTAAATAAAAGGGCTAATTCAACATTACAGCCTTTGTACAAAAGTAAAATACAGATTCCGGTGAATAAGAAGAAGGGCCTTTTGGAACTGTTAAAGAAAAAGCATATTCCTGATTGCCATGCTGCATTTTATGAGAACTTATAACTGTTTTGTGTTGTACTATAGCTCGTATTTTTGTATTAAAATTTGTTCTTTTCTAATAAATATGTAAGACTAACGACATTTTGTATACTTTCTAGTACCGACATAAAGGAGTAAGTGTTTGTTTATTTATATGGAAAAGTGTCATAACTGGAAATAAGGGTTGAAATTGTCCATTTATTAGGGTCATAGTCTTCCAACCTTAAAAATATTGAAATGGTCTAGAAATATACATTGTAATGCATATACATTAACCTAGTAGTTTAATTTGCACATAGTTTACTGTGCCAACCTTATCTTCCTTTAATTCAGAAATATAAAAATAGCTCTCCTGAAAAATATTCATTTTTGACATGTGTCACTTTTCTGTCAAAGGAGCGATATGTAACTGATATACTTAGTACATAATTAAGAAATTGTGCAGATGAAAGGTGAGACTAACTCTTACTTCCGTGAATAAATCTATTATAGGGCTGAATCTCTTTGAAAACTTGTCTTGGGAAGATAATTAAAAGCCTTTACCAAGTAAAATAATTGTAAATGTGAAAAAATGTGACAATTTATGCCATACTGAAATAAAAAAGGACACAGAAGAAAATAGAAAAACAGTTTTCCTATACCATTTATTATTAATGCAAAACTTTTTATGCCTTCATTTTTTTTTATGCACTGGAAGACAAGTTATGATTGAAGCATTTCAACCACCCGTTTACGAAATTACGAAGTTTATCTATACATAGGTACATGATGGTAAATATCACACAATAAATTATCTTCTGCGAACTGTACATATTATGGCATAAAAGTGATTCTGAATTTGTCTTCTGCGTCAAATCATATTGATGTTTCGCCATCCTTTGGAAACCTATGAAATATCTTTGATATATTTAGCACGTTATAATTCGAACAATTATAGATTGCACACACCCAACCACTAACATTCATTGTAAAAAACACAGCTCAAACTTAGTCATACATATTTAAACACCAGCAATTGCTAGTGTTAAACGTTCTTAACGACGTAACATCAGTACTACGCTGGGGGCGCTGATATTTTTGTAACACGAAATCAGCCGGAGTGTCCTGCATTGTCATTATATAGTATTTGCTATTGGGCAGATAAGATGCAATCCAAAAACGTCATATTGTGGAATTTGTTAACGGCCAGAGCGGTCCCCAGAGACCGCTGACATACTTGCCTGCTGGACCACGGCGGTCCCTGAGTACCGACGGCACTAAACTTCAGTTTCTCTATCTATAGCCGACGAAGTGAAATGTAACTTCAACCGCATTGAATTGACGTTGGTTTTTGGCTTTGGTTTTACCTTTACATATGTTTCTCTTGACTACGGATTGCGTAACTCTCCTTTTTTGTTCTTGCAAATCTTTCCTATTCTTTTCATTTTCTAATTCCTCCTTATTTGGAGTATCCGTCCAAATGGCTGATCGGCCAGGTTTTCGACCTTTTCGTTTGGAGACTCGTTTTGCAGCCTTTGGTGTTGGTCTTAAATCTTCTGGAGAAAAATATGTGGTGATACTGGAAGGTCCAGGTAAGTTTACAGGTTCTTCAACTACTGGAAGTAAATCTGTTTCAGATGGTGAATTGTTGGGGGGTTTTTCAGCTTCATTGTAGTTGGATTGGCTATTGAACTGTGTTCCTGGAATAACTTCGTTCTGAGATACGTCTACTTCCAAATCATTCTCCGGATTGGGACGGTCAGTCACAGCTGCAGGAAGAAATTCATCATCTGAAAAGATATTTTGGTTGAAGGGATAAAATCAAGCAGCTGCAAATCCAGCTTGAATGTTTTTTGGCGTTGCTGCCAGAGGAAGAGCGTCTTTCGTAATTTGGGGTATGTCATAATTTGACATTGTTTACCCTGGATGATTCCGCATCAATGAGTCGCAAGCACTATTAATATATTTTTTAAGAAGCCCATATACCGACCGATCCAATGGTTGGAGTTTGTGGGAACAGTGTGATGGCAGAGAAATCACAACTCCATTTTCTTTGCAAAAATTAATACCTTTTAATGAGCGCCGAGAGTCGTGGTTATCTAATATCAGGAGAACCGGTTTTTCTTCAGATGACCTGGCATGTTTGGCGAAATGGTTCAGATATATAAAGAAATCATCTTCTGTCATCCAACCTGAGGGATTGGCGGATCCAATACATCCTGGAGGTTCTTTGTTTACAAAATAGTCCCTGTAGTTTATCCTTGGAAACAAGAACATCGGGGGAATTGAATTCCCGCTGGCACTAACAACGAAACAAAATGTTACCAAGGTGTCCCTCTCAGCGGAAGTTACAGATCCCACTTGTTTTATGCCCTTTCTTGCAATAATTCTGTCTGGACGTTGTACAGTGGTTATGCCCATTTCATCGACGTTATATACATCCTGTGGTTCCTCTTGTAGAAGAGAAAAAAACATTGATGTTTGTCTTATTGAAACTTGTAGCACGACTCAGGCTAGTCGTTTCAGGAGTCCTAAGAGATAATGTTTGATGTCGCTTAAGAAAACCCGTAAGCCAGTCGGCAGAGGCCATTTTCTCTGTAATCCAGTTATTACGGACAATTACATTATTCTTCACAGCAAATTTGTTAGCTAATTTACGAAGTTCTTTTGTCGATAATCCAAAGTATAATTTAGATTGATGAATCAGGTATTCTGCTAGTTCACTTTCCATTTGGTCTGATAACAATTGGCGATTTCGTTTATACGCTACACTCAAGGGTTGCTCCAAACCTAAAAATTAGGGAGATCAAGTTTTTCAGTAGGTATAAAAATCCCAAAATAAATGATTATTTAAAAAACTCCCATCTCTAAGTATCTAAGTATACCCACTATAATTGATATCCAATCTTCGAGCTCTATTTAAAATTTCTCTAGCTCGTCTAAAAGTTAGTTTAAAAGCGATTGCAAAGTTTGTACTAAGCAGATAAAGAAAGAGATATACAAACAAAAAGTTAGTTGATAAAACGTGGTAAACAAGATAAAACCTTACCACCATTATTTCGCATCTGTAGTTTTTTACAAAATCTCTGTAGTGTCATGTAGTTAATCTGGAAATCGTTTGCAACTGACCGTAAAGACCTCTTGTTTTCCAAAACTGCACTTGCTGCGCGTTCAAAAACCTCCAAGGGTGTTTTTCCCCGATTGGTTTTACGTTTATATGTTCTCATTATTATTTCTAAAATAAATTATTAAGACAAGTATTATTTATGTAGACTCGATTTCACATAAAATGCATACAGGTATCAAGTCCCCCTTTAAATTAAGATCGTAATACACTGTATTTGTCTTCTTCCATGTACGCATTTTATCCGAAATCAGCTGTAGACTTCTCAATAATCATAAAACATATAGTTATGACAGTCACAACCTACCCCGGTGCGAATGTCACAACTAACCCCAGAGCACATTTTTGTTTTGTCTTCTTGTTACTGCGCAAATCCTAATTAATAGCTAAACAACGTTATTTATGTGAGAACATACCTGAATTAGTATTTTAACATCAAAACACTAGTTCCAAATGTTACTATAGTCACTTTATAAAACAATGTTTGAGGTCACTAATATTTACTAAGACCTATCAAAAATAAAATAAAACAGCAAAACGCACGTGGTACGTTAGTAATCAAAGCCACACTCAGACTAGATATGCAACAACTAAAGGCCGTTTTATTGAGAATGTCGCAACGCTGCTGACATCTATTGATCGAGAGCAAAAGCCTCTCTAACAACTAACCCCTGTCACAACCAACCCCGGTCTCCCCTACACTTGGAGAACCCAAATTGCCACAACACATCTTTTGAAAGACCTAACGATCATTTCACTAACAAAGTTATCCAATCCTCACTTAGTGAATACAAAGCACCCCGAGCTACCACCACTTTCTCAAGGAACTATATCTAAAATTCATTAACAGTTTCGCGAAATTCGACACGTTAAACCAATGTGCAGGAACCCCACTTATATTAAGAATAACGTGAAACTTGATGTTGTATTGGCTTTTGAAGAAAATCCAACATCTTCGACGAGTCAGGTAGCCCGTGAAAGTGGTATGGGTCATTCAAATGTTTTAAGAACTTTAAAACAGCGAAAATGCATGCATACAACACTTACAAGGACTGATTGGCAGATAGAAGATTACAAGTTTGCGAGCAGATGTTTGATATGCTAAATACGAATAATATTTCTTCCGCAGAAATTCTTTTTTTCTGATTAAGCAACATTTATTTTAAATAGCGCGGTAAATCGGCAAAACTGCAGATACTGGGCGGAGGAAACACCCATTGGATGCGAGAAGCCCACACCCAACATCCTGAGAAAGTCAATGTTTGGGCTGGTATCGTTGGGATCATGTGATTGTACCTATTTTCATTGAAAACCTTAACGGAGATATACATTTGGAAATGCTAAGGGACCTAGTCATTCCAGCCTCAGCAGAGTTATTTTCCAATGTACTTGATTGCAATATGTCGGATATAGTTGCAACAATACAGTGCATCACCGCGCTATGCTCTTCATGTACGGGAGTATTTAAATGAAACCAGCAATTGTTCTAAAAAAATGCGCACCAGAGCTTGCTCCTCTCCTGACTCGTCTGTTTCAGATATCTTATAATAAAGGCATATTCCCTAGTAACTGGAAAACTGCTCGAGTACAACCCATCCCCAAGAAAGGATCCAAAGCGGTTCCCAGCAACTACAGGCCTATATCTCTCCTTTCAGTCGTCTCTAAAGTGATGGAAAAGTATATAAACACCGAATTACTAAAATTTCTTGAAAAACACAGTCTAATCCACGACAGGCAGTATGGATTCCGTCAGCGCAGATCGACTGCCAACCTCCTTTCCTTTGTCACCCATTCTTGGAACAAGTCTATGGAACAACACGGTGCATCCCAGATTGTTGCTCTAGACATATCCAAAGCATTCGACCAGGTCTGGCACGCTGCGCTGCTTAATAAACTTCCGGCCTATGACCTACCACCAAAACTCTGTATGTGGACAGCAAATTTCCTCTCCAACAGGAGCATATCTGTTGTTGTGGATGGCCATACCTCTAAACTGTATCCAATTAATGCAGGAGTTCCTCAAGGTTCAGCTTTAGCCCCTACTTTGTTTCTTCTCCACATCAATGACCTCCTCTCGAGCACATCCAACCCAGTTCACAGCTACGCGGACGACAGCACCCTCCATTCAAATATACAATATTCTAAGCCTGTCTCTTTAGCCCAATTAGATGAGGATCGCAGACTCATGGAGGGTTCTGTCTCCGTGGATCTCCAAAAAATATTAGACTGGGGAAGTAGAAATCTTGTACAATTCAACCCCACCAAAACTAAGTCTTGCTTTCTTTCTCACAAGAGATACACCAGCCCTAGACCCATCACAATGACCAACCAAGTTATTCAAAGTAATAAGGCTTTTTCTCTTGTTGGCATTTCTGTGGATCGAAATCTTAATTGGCACCAACATGTCACATCAATTGCAGAAGCGGCTGCTAAGAAATTAGGTTTCCTCTTCCGGGCTCGCAAATACTTTTCACCAGCTAATCTCTATACCTTATATACTTCACAAATAAGGCCAAACCTCGAATACTGCTCCCACATCTGGGGTGCCGCTGCCGCGTCTACACTCGCTATCCTGGACTCCATTCAAAAGAGAGCTATACGTCTCATCGGTGACCCTATCCTCACCCAAAGGCTGCCATCCCTTGCCCACCGACGTGCCGTTGGTGACCTCTCTCTCTCTTTTATAGATATCTGCACGGGCACTGCTCAGAGGAGCTTTCCTCCATAGTTCCCCCACCTGCTGCCCCCAACAGATCTACCAGGGGAACCGAGCGATCAACCCTTTTACTGTCCAGGTCACCAGACATAGAACATCTTGTTATGCCCGTTCTTTTGTCTCGAGGACTTCCAAGTTGTGGAATTCCTTGCCGGCACATGCTTTTCCTTCTCCTCCGAACCTCCAAACCCTCAAGTCCAGAATTAACAAGCTGCCTCTTTCCTCCTTGTCAACACCCACGGTACGATAGTATTTAGGCTGTAAGCCCTCGTGGTGTGTTTTTGAAATTAAAAAAAAACCTTCACAAAAGCAGATAGGAGGAAGAAGTTTTATAAAAATGGCCTGCGTGATCACCAGATCTTACACCTCTGGACTTTTTCTTGGGTGGACATTTAAAAAAACAGAGTGCACAAAACACGACCTTTGGATATGAACGATTTAAAGAAAAGAAGAACCAGAAAAATTAGGAACATCACCCTGGAAGTTTTAAATAAAGTCAGAGACGAGTCTTACATAAGATTAATTCGCTGTAGGCGATAAAATGTGGAACGCTTGGGACATTTGATGAATATTAAAATTAATTTATTGATTGATTTAAATGTTCAAGATATTCTCATTTTAAATGTTTGATAAGAAAAAATGTTTCTTTTTACATAATTGTGAATTTCAAAATAAAATGCTTAAGTCTTATTGCCAGTCATTAAATTTCCACCCTATGTAGCAGTCTTTGAAAATGTACAGACATTTTCCGAAAAGAAACTTAAATGTTGGTTTCCTAACCAACAAAGCTTACGTTAATAGCAAATTAAGTTATTGAAATTTGAAGGATTTAATAAAAATTAGCTACCAAAACGCACTTACAGCGTCCACATTCCTTTCTTACAAACATGCATCATATTTCGATAAAAAAAATGCAAAAATGCATCAACGTATTTTTTCAACGAAAATTAGCTGACAATTATAGGTTGTTAAACCATAAACTTAACTAAACCTACAGCGAAAGAATCAACTTAACTAAACCGACAGCCAAAGCATCAGAGAAAGGGTCTATTTGAAATGAATTTTCTGTAAATATTTTTGTAAAATGAAGGGCCATGACGGTTGAAACTTAAACTTAAAGGTTCGCAAAACACTCTTCTTGCAACATTTCCTTTTCACAATCCGTATTTGTTTCATGTTCTTTGCCTAAACATTGCCAATTTTGACGTTTCAAATCGCGAATTTGACGTTTTGAGGAAAATTCCAAATTTTTTTTCTTTAACTGCCCATAAGTTTTTTGTCTTTAACGTAGAGACCTAAATTTTGATGCAGGACTCACCCTTTAGAAAAAACACGGGTGCCTAATTTGGTTGCCTTTACTTTGTTATTTCCGGAGATATACATTTTTTAAGAAAGAAAACACAACATTTTCCGGAAAAACCCGCTCAGATTTTCCTGGCTAACGAACTTATTCAAGCCACTTGCAAAAGGAAGGTAGTCACCAAATTTGATAGAGATCGGTCTATTAATTTTTGAGTTAACGGTACGATATATATATATATATATATATATATATATATATATATATATATATATATATATATATATATATATATATATATATATATATATATATATATATATATATAAACACGACGGATCTCCCCATTAGTGAATTTTATTTAAGAAAATTGACTAATATAAACAGGTGGATTGGTCGAGCAGGTCCGGTCAACTTGCCTGCTAGGTTCCCGAATTTGCCCCCCTTGATTATTTCTTTTGGGGGTTGTATAAATTACAAAGTGATGGCCATTGTGCCTAAAACTTTAGATGATATGAAAAATAGAAACCGCTTTTCCTGCCGATTAGTGACACCTGGAACGTTGCAATATGCACAGGGTTAATTTATAAAAAGAGTGAGAAAGTGTTTCACAGTTGAAGGGGGATATTTCGAACATCTCGTGCATGCCAGGTGACAAATAAGTTGAAATTTAATTGTTAATTTTTTTTGTGTTTTAACCTAATAAATAACAATTTAGTAACCGAAAGAGCAAATCAAAAATAGTAAAGTTTTTATCTCTTTTCTAACATTATCAAAGTGTGCTTCCTAAAACTTAATAAGTTATCAGATATGAAAGATTACTTAAGACTACAATATTTTTAGATCCTGAAAACTGGGAGGTGATTCTAGAAGATGTAGTCATGGTTACAACTGCAGCATCATTCCTTATGGTGATATTAATATACTTAAAAAAATTAAACGGCTTTATGCAGGTAGCACACGACGCCTTTGTGTATGATGAAAATGAAAGACCTCGTGTATCTAAAGACCAATGGAAGAAACAGGATTTTGTTCTAAAATCATCGTACGGTTTTATAAACGTGATAATGCTGTTTTATTGCTTTATGGGGTATTTTAAAATGAAATCATATATTGTTTCAAATGATAACAGTTGTCATACAATTTTTGAGCTGATTGTCAATATGAAGGTACCAATATGTGTAAACAATTACTTACTAACAAATTTTCTGTTCTTTTGGCAAATTTTCTGTGGATTTTATTTAATGATGAGTATTGCCATATTATGTTTGGGAATAGCTAAGGCTATGGAACTTGTAAAGATTCGAGTGAAACATCTGATAATGTTGCTTGGAGAGTTTTCACATTTGAATGAGAGAAATGTCCATAAACATATATTTAGCTGGGTCGCTTATCATAATAAGCTAATGAGGTATGTATATATTATTAACAGATAAAAATTTCGATGGCTGTTTTTAGTGGTAATCCTTGTAACGTCCCGTCAGGTCTTGTATCTCGATCAAAGGAAATATACAGCATTAATCGCAGGCAAACTAGCTGATTATTCATTACTTCATATTTTAATGTGTTTCTTTGTCATCAATATTTGTGTCTAGAGTACATACACAAACACCTATTAGCGAATTTTCGTTAAAAAAATCGCTAATGAGATCGCGATTTTGAAAAAAAGCCTTCGAATTAGTGCGATAGTAGATTAGTTATTTTGTAATTAGTTTGGACTAATTCGTAACTAGCAAAATGTTTTGTTCTGGAAAATGTTAATATATATATATATATATATATATATATATATATATATATATATATATATATATATATATATATATATATATATATATATATATATATATATATATTTCTTGTGCTCGTCCGCGTCTTTGCCTCCCGGATAGCACCGCAGCCTTTGGCTTATTGTGCATGCCCTTTGTCTTTTCTACTCCACCCATTCCAAAATCACGGTGCCTTGAACTAATCTGCACCGAAATTGGTAGGGTGAAGTTTTATATTGCTCTGTCTCCGGTCTAGGCTGTCCGTAGATCAGTTGTCTTTTGCGGCCCAGAGCTTTACACTAGCACTAGATGTGATGGGCTGATTCCTCCCACTCGCCTCAGAATCTCCATGCCAGGTCCCCTTCGAACCGCTCCATTTTATGCAGGTGTTTCTTGACGGCCATGTGTCTCGTCAAGATTCCTGTTATGTTCCTGAGCTGTCCTCTGGTAAGATTTAGCAGCTCCACAGCTCTGGGTTCCTCAATTACTGACTACCCATGTGTGAGCCCTAGACAGTCTGCCCAGTACACCTTATGTTCGTTTCTGATCTAGGACTCAATGGATTCCTTGGCCGTGCCCTTCGCCACACCCAGGACCGGTTCTGGTCTCATAAATGGTTCTGCTGACCCTCTCTTCGCGATACTGTCAGCTTCTTCTTTGCCTTTGACCCCCGAGTGACTCGGCACCCAGATGAGGGTGACCTAATTCACTTACCAGTCTAGAATTTACCCGTGGGCTACTGAAGGTTCGAAATGCACGCCATCTCGCACGCAGTGCAAGATGGCGTGCATTTCGGCCTGAAAGACCGTTGCCGAGGGAAATACTGTGACTTACCATCGGTCGTTCTGAATAAACGCCTGCCCCCGTCCCACGCTCCCCACCTGATCCATCCGTGAACCAGACGAGCGCGTCCCGTGGTAAGCCCGACTTCTCCCCCCGCCATGCCTCGCGGTTGGGGATTTCCACTGTAAAATTGTTTCCCTGCAGATTCGCGGGCTCGCGAAATCAGAGCTCATTTCACGCATGGGCTCCTTCACGATTTCCTGAATTTCGCGGTGGCCCCTGCAGCCTGGGTTGATCTTCAGTCTATCATTGCAAGCTAGTCTGTATAGTCCTAGCCTGGCTTCCCCCATGATAACTAAGCGTGGGTGGGGGGAGATCCAGCAACACCTTCATGGCGGCTTTGAGGTTGATGTCATGGCCAGGCAGGCCATCCTTTGGATCTTACCTAGTTTTTGGATTGTGTCACCTTAGGCCACCAGACCGGTGCCGCGTATGTTAACGATGGTTTGACCACCCTGGTGTACAGCCAGTGGGCCATACTAGGTCTTAGCCCCCCGTTTTTTCATATAGCCGCCTAGTGACGGCTAGGGTCATGACTGCCTTACGCAGTATTTTTTCAAGGTGCTCATTCCAGGTTAGCTTAGAGTCTAATACGACGCCAAGATATTTTACCTCCCTGACCATTGGGATGTTTCTACCGTATAGAGTGCATTAGAAAGTGTTTTGTATCTGCCTTACATGTCCAAGCTCGTGAAATTCCTTTTTTATTTTACTAATTGTCCCTTGGTACATACGCGGCAAATCGAGAGATTTTTCTTGAAACAGGCGAGTAATTTCAATCTATGATCGTGTTTTATCTCCGTAATTATATATTGCATAACTATAATAATAATAATAAACTGCAGTCATTACCATAAATATATATATATATATATATATATATATATATATATATATATATATATATATATATATATATACATATATATATATACATATATATATATATATATATATATATATATATATATATATATATATATATATACATATATATATATATATATATATATATATATATATATATATATATATATATATATATATATATATATATATATAAAAAAAAGACGGTACATTAGAACTATTCGAAATTTTAGTGACGTTTATCTGTCATCTCACAATAAATATCAGTTGTTACGTTCTCTATGCCTCCTGTAACTGACAGAATGCAGTTTTTACAAGCAAAAGTAAAACAAACCATTATAACCCGAAAACTATCAACTATAGATTTAGAGAAACCTATACTAGATCGATGCAGAATTGAATGACCTATCTGACCAAGCCATAAAATATAGGCTGTTCCATTTGAAAATAACAAGTTATGCCACTTTAAAGTTAGGTATGTTGTAACCCAAAAGAAATGCGAACAGTGATAATAAATTATTCTTTAACTGTTTCAAAGAATTGAATGTCTTCTATTGATATTTCGAATTTAAGGCAGGGAAACTAAAATCTCAGCCCACAGCATACGTTTGAAGTAACATATAAATCGGAGCTAAAAAAAAAGAAAGTCGTAATATTTTCACAAATATCAAAGATAGCTATAGGGGATGCTACACAAAGTCACACTTATTTTTTAATCTCTCAAAAATGCATTAAAAAGTATAGCATTCCATTTAAAATAACAAAGTTGATAGCTACTTCCGGTGCAACCGGAAGTTCCACAAAGCTGAGTATATTTTCTCGATATAGCTTAGATAATCACAAGAAAATTTCGTTGAAATTTTTTTGGCTATCTCATATATATATATATATATATATATATATATATATATATATATATATATATATATATATATATATATATATATATATATATATATATATATATGTATCACACCGATAACTCAAAATATAATGGGCCGATTTTGATTAAATTTGGTGAATACTTTCCTTTTATAAGTGGCTTCGATAAGTTGGTTAGCCAGGAAAATCGGCACAGGTTTTCCAGGAAAATTTTAGGTTTTCTTTCGAAAAAAAAAACATCTCCGGAAATAACAAAGTAAGGGCAACCACATTTGGTACACGGGTTTATATCGTTATAGGCATCTAGAGAAAAATAAATTGGGGTTTTCCTCAAAACGTCAAAGTCGCGATTTAAAACGTCAAAATTGTCAACATGTAGGCAAAGAACCTAAATCTAATATGGGCTATGGAAAGAAAATGTCTTAAGAAGAATGTTTTACAAACCCTGAAGTCTTAGTTTCAACCGTCATTGTCCTTCATTTTACTAAAATATTTCCAGAAAATTAACTTCAATCAGACCCTTTCTCTGATGCATTGGCAGTAGTCTTATCCATAGAGTTTATCGTTTAATCGTATATAATTTTTGGCGAATTTTCGTAAAAGATTAATAAAGTCCAATATATCCGTTATTATACAAGATATGATGAAAAAAATTGTATACATTAATTATAGGGTGTCTTGAGGTACAACTTAAAAAATATTTCTACAATCACAGGCTGGTCCATAAGTCGTTGGTGATACAAATTTTCTTTTTTTTTTTTAGTCGAACACGCCTTATGTTATTGCATTTTTGCATTCTCCATCGAGATAAAAGCATGTTTGAAAGAAAAGATATTCGGGGCGCAGCAAGTGCGTTATGGTAGCAAATCTTGATTAAATGCTTCATATTTGAATAGCTTAATTTGCTATTAACCTATAAGGTTGACCAAGAAACGAGTTTTTTTTTTGGGAACACTTTAAGTTTACTTTCAGAAATTTTTGTAGAATTTCAAACAATACAGTTATTTTGATGAAACGTGGCACATTGTTTTTACTATATAGGTTATACTGGTAACCAAATTTAATGCTTGCTTTCTTAAAAAACACATATTTGCTATTAAAAACATTTTAATGAAAATTCACTACCATAACGCACATGCTGCGTCCAGACTTTTTACTCTAAAGTCGACGTGTTCCGGGATTAGTGATAAATATTTATTACGATAAGTGAAGTACTGAATGTATTATATTTGGCTGGTCCATGTTAGCCGATGTTATTTGTTCGACAGATCATTCCGTTATAATCATCTGTATGTTCACATATTCAGTAAATAAGTTTTATCAGTCATTGTCACAATGTAGTTTAATAGGCATTCACAATTAAAAGGTTTGTTTATTAATATGTGTGATAAATTATAATATACAGTGTGTGCAATCATTTCCCGTTCACCCACAAATTATTCTCCGTTCCTTGAACAGGACGAAGGATGTTGCTAATATGTATACTAGGTTTGTTTTGACCATCATAAAAGACAAAACCCAGTTCCGTTCTTATTATGTAGAGCACCACAATGTGCTACAGTTATGATAGTCAAAACGGATCTACTCCCAGTAAACACATGTTCGTTAATTAAACATTTGAAAGGAAACTGCTACCTTACGTTTACTTTTGGTAAAAATGTCGCCCGAATAAACATATAATTAAACCAAGATAAAAACATTTTTTACATGTATGTTTTAACGTTTAAATATAGGTTTTTCTTACATGTTTATTAACAAGGATTTTACAACGTTAAACTACTTGCCGTTAATAACGTAAAATATACATTGTTTTATACACGTTTATTAACAAGGGTTTTGCAACGTTGATTTAACCATAATCTGTCATGAAGAATATACGTTTATAATTAATGTTTATCAACGGGGATCTGTAACGTTAAACTGCTTGTATTAAGGACGTATAATAAACGTTTGAATTACAACTAATACATACCTAACAAATGATAGTTTTTCAACTCAGCTGACAGCAGAAGATGAGTACGATTAATTTTAAATTAATTTTAAATGGGCTTTATAAAAATGGATTAGATCACAAGTCAAATGTCAAATAAAAATCACTATTTAAAAAACAAAAATATATTTCAAAAAACTTACATTTCATTATCAAAAAACTAAAATAATTAATACCACATTGTAAAAATATAACAAGCTTCTTCAATCATAGCGTCTTTATCATGAAATAAAAAATTTATATTTTCTAAATTGTTTGTCAACTTCTCAACCAAAATAAAAAGTATTGCTCCATTAGTTTTTGCTCTTGACATTCTCAAAGTAGCTTATTTTAACCAATCCTTAACAGCACAAGAGATAGCTCTGTCGCTTCTTTCACGCTGGGGAAAATTTAGCTTTGCAGCATCTAAAATTATAAACTAATAAATAGAAATAAATGGGTCATGAAATTGTGATTACCATATACCACTGCCATTAGTCTCGTGGGTTCGAACGAAATTTTATATATATATATATATATATATATATATATATATATATATATATATATATATATATATATATATATATATATATATATATATATATATATATATATATATATATATATATATAGGTGTACATGTATCGTGCAACTTAAATTAAACTGTGGAAAATAAACAAGTACACAAAATTTATAAATGCTAAACTCATAGCTAACCATTATTACTCTCATTCGAAAGTTTGATTCACGAACAATCAAAATACAGGAAAAGAAGGTGTATTCATAAACGTTAGATATACGTCTAATGTCTCAATAAAATTAAACTTGAAAATATGAGAAAGCCACCAACATGGCCGATTTTAAACACGCCGGCTAAACTCATATGTCTCAATTATTTATTCTACCTAATAACGCTCTATAGCACTCAAAGTACAAGAAATGTGATTAACTTCGACAACTTTTGAAGACAATTATTAAATATTGTGATGCAACTTACCTTGATCTAACTTCAAGACATAAAACTTGACACTTTGAGCTGCACAAACTGTACCTATTTCCAAAACTTTTAAGGGAAATCGCTACAGGATGATAATCATTCTTTGTAAAAGTGTATAAAACAATTATAAATTATAGAACAGACCACCATTCACCATAACATACAAGTGTCACGTACTGAATATAATATTTAATAACATCTAATTCTAAACACCACATTACACACTGCACACCATGTCACCTGTTCTGTTTCTATTCGTTGTTCGTTTTCGTTCGGCATTCGCACAAACACTTACTAATTTACAAGGACATAAGTAGTTAACTTTTGGTACGCGAACCTTGTTGAAACTACGTCTAAAAAATATGTTTAAAAACACTAATTAATAATGTATTTTACAACGATATATTGTTAAGTACTTTGCCTTTTTAACAAAAATTAGAAAAATAGTGATTTTAGATATATCGTTTATATCACATAAACTATTTCTCACTTAAAAAATGTCCGGTAATATACGTATATTTTATGTATGAATCCCTACTTCATACATGTGTTTGATAGGCGAACTGTGATGAAACAACCTTTAAATATTATGTTTAAAAACACCTAATTAATAACGTCTTTTACAATAACAAATTGTTTAGTTGCTTTTTTTTACAAAAATTAGGAAAACAGTTGTTTTAAATATAACGTTTATATCACATAAATATCTCTCACTTATAAAATGTCTGATAAAATACGTGTATTTTATGTATGAATCCTAACTTCATGTAAGATTTTGGTAGGCGAACTGTGTTGAAACAACGTTTAAATATTATACTCTTTATCAATAAGGTCTTTACGAGAAAATTTTTACGCTTTTTTTTTTCACAAAAATTAGGTAAATACCTGTTTCACATATAACGTTTATACCACACAAAATATCTTTCGCTTATAAAATGTTTAATAAAATACATATATTCAACGTATTATTCTCAACTAAACGTAGTTTTTGATAGGCGAAATGTGTTGCCTTTTTAGCCTAGAAATCAACGTTAATTTTTATAGCTGATAACGTTTTTTCAACCGTCTCTACGTAAAATAGACGTTTATTAAACGCACCTGTGTTTATTGGGCTGGCAATGACGAAAAAGTACATTTGTTGCCAGTAGGGTTTCCTCAATTTTGCTTGGGATGTGTCTGTAAAAACGATAGATTTGTCAATACAATTGATAGGGGTAGCATCTAAGATGAAACCAGGAGTTTATAATTTACCATCCTATGTTTTGTTAATATTGCAGTTTGGTGAATAAAGTGAATGATACATTTTACTGGATTTCAATGATACTTTTTTTATTTACCTCCGTAAACATTGCAATTCTGGAGGTAGAAGTTGTTATGGTAAGTAAATATAAATTAAATTTGTAAGTGACACAGACAATTACATATTATGTGACGTTCTTCTGTAGTTATTATTGAATATGTTGAAGCTAGATACCACCCCCTTCCTTCCTCATCCCCCCTTTAATTCATTTGTTGATATTTTTGTTGATAATAATCCGGTGCTTTAATGTTCAGTCGCTTTACAAAATGCTCAAAACAGAAAAATAATTGAGGCATGTTTTACGAAAACAACATGTGTCCAATATACGAAATTTTCAGGAACAAAAAAAAACGGTTTATTTCAAAACTACCTAATAATTTTCTCAAATATTTTTTGTTGTAGTTACTGTTAACGTCACCTTAACAAATCTGCTCGTCATTAAAAATATAGATTTTTACTTAATTACTTGAGAAAAAAATTTAAACTGTAAACATAATTTCTTTTTTCAAGAAAAAAAAAACAAGTTAAATTAACATTACCTTTATTTCACAAAATATCAAAATTATGATGTAAAAAGAGGATCAGTAATGATAAAAAATAACTTAATCTTCACATTCGCTGCTATTGTCATCTTCAATGTCTAAGTTGTCGGAGTTAGATATATTATTAAGCATAATATGTTCGTAGTACTCTCCTTTGACTATATAGAGACTAGACCCGGCACACAGCCGAATTGTTTGAAGCCAACATTCAAGGGACTCTATGTTTACATCGGTCCTCTGCTCTGATTGGGTGGTGGCTCAAGCGTTGCCGCTATGTGATAATTCATCCTTAAATCGCCGAATATGCTAACAAGTTGAGAATGATAAATGTATTACTCTTCTGTTATTTAAGACGTCACACTTACATTAGGGATTATTTATGAATGTTAAGATTTACTAACGTTATATTCCTTGGTTTCTCCCTTCTTTATGTAAATATAACCAGAAAACTCATTTTAAAATCTTTATCTTGCTGCATGTGAAGTATCTAGATTTGTATTAATCGACAGTTGTGGCTTGTATTTGTCTGTGAATAGTATGCAAGTATACTAAAAATTTATTTTTGTGTCACCTTGATTTGCAATAAAGGTTTTGAGTTTTGTTTATACAAAATGATGAAAAAGTATATTGCTTGTAGAAGATTACCTGAGGATGTGGCAACGATGTCTCTGCATGTTGCTGTTTGCGATTCTTAGCGGCGGCACGTCAGTTTGGCACTATTTTTAGGTTTCCATCTACTAACATGGTGTGCTGCCTTAAATAGAAAATCGGATACGCTGCCGAAATATTCTTATTTATGTTCACAGCATTTTAATAAAGACTTTTATTATTTACCCAAGTGGAAGAAGGGTCTTAAAAACGCAGCGTCTCCATCAGTTTTAAGTTCTCCAGTGCCTTCTACTTTTGGCATGAATAAGCTCTTGCTCACGCAGAAAGAAGGTGAAGAATTCATCTTAGCTTCCTATTTTGTAAACCTTTATTATTGGTAAAATTAATAAATTACCCGATAAAAATTGCAGTCATAGTTTTCAAGAAAATAGTGATAAATCATCGTTATCATCAACTCTCACTGCTTTGGAACTATCATCATGTTCAACAGGTGAGGCACTTGGCAGTCCTCCTGAATTAACACCAAAAGCTAACATTACTCCAGGTCAAAAATAAGTTAATGTGCCTGGACTTAGAATTGAGGGGAAAATACTAGAAACCATTTTTATAAAATTATATTCCGTTCACTGAAAACTTATCAAATATCGTCCATTTTTTGGGAAAAAACTTCCTTATTTTGTAGATATTTCCAGTTTATCAGGAACTCCAGAAAATATCTTTAAAAAATGATCTATTGCTAAACGAGTAATAAAAAAACAAAAGAGGAAAATAAATATATTGCGCCAACAGAAAAGACGTCTTAAGAGTTTGTCACCAAAAATCGCTGATTGAGCATTTTAAAAGTCGTATTGCTTTTACGGAAAATACAGAAACATCCCTGAACGCCTCACTTTTGAGTGTTATTGAATTGATATCATTGCTTGTAATATTTTAGGCCTCTTTACCCACACAAATAGATCTGATTAAACAGCTTTTAAAATGTCCACAACGGAACTATTCATCAGACGTAAGGTCGTTTGCTATTACCCTAAATTTTTATTCAAACAAAGCTTATAATTACGTTCGAGAAAAATTGATGAAATCTTTGCCACATCCTCGAACAATTTCTAAATTGTTCCTGGATTCTGCAAAGAAGCTTTCACGGTTTTGAATTCAAAAGTCGAGAAGCAGCTGAAAAATGTCGCAAAATACTTTGTTGAATACCTAATCATCGACGAGATGTTCATAAGACGTCAAGTTGAGTGCACAGGAATAAGTTTTGTGGTAACGTAAATATTGGCGTGGATATGAATAATTCAAACGAGCTTCCAGTGGCTAAAGAAGTTTTGCTTTTCTTATTATAGTTGCTTTAAATAACCACTGGAAAGTTCCAGTGGATTATTTCTTCCTAGCTGTCATTTCTCGTGAAGAAAAAGCAAGCCTATTATTTAATCGGGCTTTAAGTTTCATCTATCAAGCAAGAATAGTCGTTACTTCCGTAAGTTTTGATTGAGCAGCTGCAAATATAAGCATGATTAAATGTTTGTGAGCAAATTTAGATACATTTATTCAAGAAGGTTTAAAGGCTTATTTGCCGCATCCTGTAACCAATGAAAATGTATATATTTTCCTATATGCTTGCCACATGATGTAATTAATAAGAAATTATCCGGTAAGTTGTAGATCTATAAAACATGGCAGCAGACAAATCAGGTGGTCATTTCTAGAAAAACTGGTAGAGCTGCAAGGTTTTTTCTTAAATTTTTGTTGAAAACACTTTTTACTGAATTTGCATAGAAAAAAATCGCTTGTGACGAGATCACAACATTGCAACATTAACACTTTCGAACATTTTATTCGAGAAATCATTTCTATAAAAATTCACTACCATAACGCACTTGCTGCGTCCAGACTTTTTAGTTAATAGTATACTTAAATAATGTATAATGGGTAGTTAAAAATCTTTTAAATTTTATTTTATTATTGTAATCGTATTTATGAAAATTTTAATCCTATTTCTCGAGACGCCTGTGGTGTCGAGGACCATGTAAACAAACATTTTATTCAATGTTGGTTTCAAACATTACAACGCATCGCATTGGGTGATGCCTGGTCTATTCGTAGATAGATAGTCAAAGGTACTCTCTGTTACGTATGAACCGTAGTAACGCTAATAATGATTTTAAGTTTTCTGCTTTAGTTGAAGCAATAGGTAGGAGTTGGATAGTGCATGGTAAATTTGCTTTAGCAACAATACAGGTTCTAAATGGTCCGTTATAGGTATCCTTTAAAAATAGTGTGGATGTTTGGCTGGTAATTCTCATAGTCCTGATATTTTTAATGTTAATAGCCGACTTTGGATTTGTTAGGAAAAAGTTGCATGTTGTAGATTTTATGTCAAAGAAACCTGGTTGTTTCATTTCGACTAAACTAAATGGGCTTGGTTTCATTCTGGTATCCGAATCATTCGGTAAGAATGAATGGCCTCTCATTGGAAATATGTATTCTACCGAATCAACTATTAGTGAATTTTCTTTAAAAAAATTCACTAATGAGGAGAACCCGACTTTTGAATCACACCGATAACTCAAAAAATAATGGGCTGATTTTGATTAAATTTGGTGAATGCCTTCCTTTTGCAAGTGGCTTGGATAAGTTCGTTAGCCAGAAAAAATGGCCCAGGTTTTCCCGGAAAATTTTGTGTTTTATTTCGAAAAAAAATTATATATCTGGAGTTAATAAAGTAAGGGCAACCAAAGTTGGTACATGGGTTTATATCCTTATAGGTAAGTTGCCTACCAAAATTTAGCTTTATAGGTCAAAAGACAAAAATGTTATAGGCATTTAAAGAACAATAAATTAGGGTTTTCCTCAAAATGTCAAAGTTGCGATTTAAAACGTCAAAATTGGCAACATTTAGGCAAAGAACTTGAATCTAATACGGGCTATGGAAAGAACATGTCTCAAGAAGAATGTTTTGCAAACCGTGAAGTCTTAGTTTCAACCGTCATTATCCTTCATTTTACTAAGATATTTCCAGAAAATTCATTTCAAATAGACCCTTTCTCTGATGCTTGGCAGGTAGGTAGATAGTCAAAGGGTTGCAGTTTCTGGATCCGTGGCCAAACTTTTGACAGCGGTGACATTGGCTAACGTTTTTATTTTATTATAGTGGTCCCAGGTTATTTTCAAATTATTTACGTGGTTTATGTGGCGTAGCGAGTTAAAATTAATGTTACGATTGGTTGATACCAGAAATGAATCTGATAGTTCGTTGTTTTTGTTGGATTTAAGTTGTACACAGTTGTTCTGTAAGTGTGAAAATTCATAAGATACGTCAAAAAATTTTGTACCCTCCTATGTTGTATAGTTTATATTTACTGAAAAAAGCCATACTAGTAAAAATATTATATTATTTATCAGCAGATTTTTGAACAATTGACTTTGGCTCCTTTTGCCCATACCAAACGATTCATTGGCAAGGGCAAAAAGAACCATATCAAAAAACAATTTAAATCATCGGAAAATATGGAAAAAGCTAAAAATTCAACATTCTAATGTGATAAGAAAAAATCTAGTTGGAATATGAAAAAACTTAATACTAATAATAATTCATTTTCTTGACTGGAGTATTGTATCTCTACAATTGTCACAAATATAAAATCCTATATTATTATAGTCACTGCATAGCTGGTGACACCAACATATATTGCATTCAATCCATTTCTCCCCTGGAATTGAATTTCCGTAACATTCACCGCAGACAAGACAGGGAATGACCTTCTCAGGAACCTCTTTTTCTGAAGGCTTCTTTTGTAGGCAAATTAGAAACTTTTCGTCTGGTTCGGCATTCAATTTTCTTTTTCCTTTCTCTGACAGAGTCTTCACGTTCATACGAATTTCTTGCTTTACTAGAGTAGATGTCAGAATTTCTGATTTTTGGATCTTGCGTATCTTAATTGTTGAAACAGCAGTATGCTTAGGCAACGTCCTTATGTCCAATAAACTGATATTGGGACTATCAGGCTTGTTGGAAGGACCTACTTCACAAATGTCTCTAAAATCTTTCAATTATTCCCAAATTTTTAATATAGGTGTATCTTCATCAGAAGATTCGATTTCTGATATAATTTCTGAGGTCACATTAGTTGTTTGGTTCCCCTTTTCTTCAATTGTGTTTGATGTGTTTCCATTTTTCAAATCTTTGTTTTCAGCTTGGTCATTTTTGTCAAGTATACGGCTATTTTGTTTATAATCAGTGTCGTTGGGCTGTGTTTTATCTGTAACGTCGGCAGGTAGGAGACTTCTATGTCACACTCTGCGATGCCAGTTTTCTTAAATCCGTTGATAGCATTCTGAGGTGTTGCTGATTGAAGGTACGCTGCACCATAAACTGCACCAATGTCGAAAAACGTAGGTCTTCGTGAAGGGTGATTCTTTTGCCATTTGTCAACCTCGCGCTGAAAGTACCCACTGAATGGAAAGTAGACATTGACGTCTAGATGTTGCAATTTATGTGTAGTATGTGGAGTGACTGTTAAAATAACAACACTGTTTGATGATGCATAGTCTAGAGTTTCTATAGACATATGCGAAGAATGGTTATCTAAGATTAATAAACATTTGTGTTGATCTGTTGGCCGGACACACCTAAGAAAGAATTGTAACCATTCCAAAAAAGCTTCAGCTGTCATACAGCAACTGTCTGTCACAATATCTATACAGCCAGGAAGAGTATCAGCCAGAAATCTTGGATTTCGCTTTTTCTTGGGAAAATGAGACAATGCGGTATAAATCTACCAGAAACAGAACAACAAAACATAGCAGTTACCAAATGACCCCTTTCGGCTGATGAAATACTGCCTAGTTGCTTCTTACCTCTTAGACTTATGACTTTGGGAGGCCTCTTTGCTGATGTTTGGATCCATGTTCCATCTGCATTATATATATATATATATATATATATATATATATATATATATATATATATATATATATATATATATATATCATCTAGCGAAACCTTATATTTTTCTCTTAGAGCTGAAAGATTGTTAAAAAACAATTGTACCTGAGGTCGATTGAAAGCCCTAGCTCTTGCTTTACTTGTTGGTTCTGGAACGCGTACTCCGTTCAGGATGCCGAGACATAAAGTTTTTGTACCATTGTTGTCGCGCCGTTCCGTTTTGAAAAGGATGATTGATTTTATTTTTTTCAGCTAATTGGAAAACTAGTTCACATAAATATTTTTTGGTAATGCCGTAAAATCGTCCGTCTACTTGTTTGATGAAATCAACAAACTGTTTCTCCTCATCACTAGTGAACACTGGTTTAAAACGACCTAAAGATTTTGTTGGCACACTCGATTTTACATGCTTGCGTAGGGTAGGATATGGAATTCCATGCATTGAAGCTGCTTTCCTTATTGAAAAATTTGATTCAGTTACTTGATTTATAGCTAATGCCATTGTCCCTATCACTTTTTTCTGTTATATTTGAAAACCATCTGGAAGTAAAATATATATATTCAGAAGCCTTTTTAGCTACATGCTACACATTTACATATAGGGGTAAAAAGAACCACAGCTTGGGCAAGAGGAGCCACTGATTCCTTTCGCCCGGTTCCTTTTGCCCTAACACACATGTACTTAGTGCAGCGAATGCCACGCAAAACACTGTACACAATCCATGCAATTTATAGGTTAGGACTACACAATGAATGCCGTATTGTGTCCTATTAAAATTAGAAACACACACTGGCTACCAGACTACATTAACACTTATGTAACTTTTGCAAAACTAAGTATTCAAACTTATCTTGAAGTAAAATTCACTAAGAAACTAGGAAACCTGTGAAAGTCAATATATCTAACGCCGCCATCCGTTCAACAGAACACGGTGCATAGTCTGACACTATTGTCAGGTGGCAATTAATCAAATTTAGTTCGGAATTTGCGTGATTCCTTTTGCCCATATGGTTCTTTTTGCCTGACGTTCCCCTATCTATCCTTATTTGCTTGCTATATAAAGCACGATAATTATTCCCGATGGATGTTCTCATTAACTTGTGAAAATCGTTGTGCGATTTCACCTTGTCGGTTATAATAATACGCTATGGTTTGAATTTCGCGGTTTTCTTGGGATTGCTTGTCGGTGGACTCGATATTTCCTTTGACTATATATATCAGAGAATAGACTCGGCACACAGCCGAATTGTTTGAAGCCAACATTCAAGGGACTCTATGTTTACATCGGTCCTCTGCTCTGATTGGGTGGTGGCTCAAGCGTTGCCGCTATGTAATAATTCATCCTTAAATCGCCGAATATGATGACAAGTTGAGAATTATAAATTTATTAATCTTCTAATACTTAAGTCATTACACTTACATTAGGGCTTATTTATGAATGTAAAGATTTACTACCGTTATATTCCTTGGTTTCTACCTTCTTTATGTAAATATAACCAGAAAATTCAATTTAAAATCTTTATATTGCTTAATGTGAAGTATCTAGACTTGTATTAATCCACAGTTTTGGCTGGTATTGGTCTGTGAATAGTGTGCCAGTATACTGAGCGTTTATTTTTATGTGTTACCTTGATTTTCAATAAAGGTTTTGAGTTTTGTTTTTGCAAAATGATGCTTGTAGAAGATTACCTGGGGATCTGGCAACGGTGTCTCTGCATGCGTAAGTACATTGCTGTTTGCGATTTTCAGTGGCGGCACGTCAGTTTGGCACTATTTTTAGGTTTCCATCTACTAAATAAAAGAGAGAAACTTGGTGCGCTGCCTTAAATATAAAATCGGATACGCTGCCGAAATATTCTTATTTATGTTCACAGCATTTTGATGAAGACTTTTATTATTTACCCAAGTGGAAGAAAGGTATTAAAAACGCAGCGTCTCCATCAGTTTTAAGTTCTCCAGTGCCTTCTACTTCTGGCATGAAAGCCATTACTCATGCAGAAAGAAGGTAAAGAATTCTTCTTAGCTTCTGATTTTGTAAACCTTTATTATTGTTAAAATTGATATATTACCCGATAAAAATTACAGTCGCAGTGTTGAAGAAAATAGAGATAAATCATCGTTATCATAAACTCTCACTGCCTTGGAACTATCATGTTCCAGGTGCGGCACATGGCAGCCCTCCTGAATTAACACCAAAAGCAACATTACTCCAGGTCAAAAGTAAGTTAATATGCCTGGACTTGGAATTGAGGGAAAAATACTAGAAACCATTTTTAAAAATTATACTCTGTTCACTGAAAACTTACCAAATATCGTCAATTTTTTTTTTTTTTTAGGAAAAAACTTCGTTATTTTGTAGATATTTCCAGTTTATCAGGAGCCCCAAAAACATCTTTTAAAATATTTTATTGCTAAACGAGTAATAAAAAAACAAAAGAGGAAAATAAATATATTGCGCCAACAGAAAAGACGTCTTAAGAGTTTTTTACGAGAAATCGCTGATCGAGCATTTTAAAAGTATGATTGCTTTTACGGAAAATACAGAAACATCCCTGAACGTCTCACTTTTGAGTTTTATTGATATTATATAATTGCTTGTAATATTTTAGACCTATTTACCCACACAAATAGACCTGATTAAACAGCTTTTAAAAGGTTCACAACGGAACTATTCACCAGACGCAAGGTCGTTTGCTATTACCCTAAATTTTTATACAAACAAAGCTTATAGTTACATTCGAGAAAAAATTATGAAATCTTTGCCACATCCTCGAACCATTTCTAAATTGTTCCTGGATTCTGCAAAGAAGCATTAGCGGTTTTGGATTCAAAAAGAAGAGAGGCAGCTGAAAACGGTCGCAAAATACTTTGTAACCTAGTTGTCGACGAGATGTTCATAGACATCAAGTTGAGTGGACAGGAAAAAAGTTTTGTGATAACGTAGATATTGGCGTAGATCTGAATAATTCAAACGAGCTTCCAGAGGCCAAAGAAGTTTTGCTTTTCTTATTAGTTGGTTTAAATGGCCACTGGAAAGTTCCAGTGTGTTATTTCTTCCTAGCTGGCATTTATCGTGAAGAAAAAGCAAGCCTATTAAATCAGGCTTTAAGTTTTACCCATCAGGTAAGAATAGTTGTTACTTCGGTAACTTTTGATGGATCAGCTGCAAATACAAGCATGGGTAAATGTTTGGGAGCAAATTTAGATACATTTATTCAAGAAGGTTTAAAGGCTTATTTGCCGCATCCTGTAACCCATGAAAATGTATATATTTTCCTAGATGCTTGCCACATGATGAAATCAATAAGAAATTGTCCGGCAAGTTGTAGATCTATAAAACATGGCAGCAGACAAATCAGGTGGTCATTTCTAGAATAACTGGTAGAGCTGCAAGATATTGAAGGCTTTTCTTAATTTTTTTCTTAAATTTTTGTTGAAAACACTTTTTACTGAATTTGCATAGAAAAAAATCGCTTGTGACGAGGTCACAACATTGAGACTTTCAAACATTTTAATAGAGAAATCATTTTTATGAAAATTCACTACCATAAAGCACTTGCTGCGTCCAGACTTTTTAGTTAATAATATACTTAAATAATGTATAGGTAGTTAAACATCTTTTAAATTTTATTTCATTATTTTAATCGTATTTATGAAAATTTCAATCCTAATTCTCGAGACGCCTATGGTGTCGAGGACCGTGTAAACAAACCTTTTCGTCAATGTTGGTTTCAAACATTACAACACATCGCATTGGATGATGCCTGGTCTATCCGTAGGTAGATAGTCAAAATATATTTCCATAGTCCATATTTCCATAGTCTACTATGACCATTTCTACGTCTTGGTTCTCTCTATAAGGTCTTTAGCGCGTTTGCTCCGTTTGTAGACGGATGGATTATAGTTTCTTCTGTATCTCCTTTTGTCATTTTTGGACTGGGATCTTGTATTTCATCGCTGTGGATACTGTGCTAGAGGTTTAAATTTTAAATGCTGGTTGAGCACTTGGTTGAAGCTGGGTTCTGATATTTCGTGCACTTTTACTTATGCAAAACTGAAGTAGGTTGCACACACACTAAGTAGTTTGCAGATACCTTACCGGTCGCTTAAGTAAATACATGATTACCACGCATGTATTTACTGTTTCCAGTAAGAAAGAAAAATCTACTTATCGATAGCACAACTTGAATGTTACTCCCTACGTGTTTTATTAGTTAGTTGTTCGCCTTTTATGCAAATAAATGTAGAAAACAATATTTTCTGTTTTAGACGAAATCCCTGACGGCGATAATTTTCTTGATAACGTGGCTAATTGGAATAGGAAGTGTTCACGCTTGCGGTCAGATGGTAATTGATACGGTAAGATTTTCATATAGCCAGGAGTTTATAAATAAAAAAGTTACTTACCGACATGTATCTATTTAAATGTTTTATCCAGTATCTCTGTAGTCGCCAAATTACAAAATAAATGGCAGCTGATGACATCGCGCTGACATGAAAAACGGGAAAATGATTACGAAGGGCGCCTTGTGTGCTAGAAACTGTGTTTAGAATAATGTAACTGAATATTATGTGTTGGTGAATCATCATCGCAATCTAAGAGCGATTCCGGCCTCGTCACAACCATGATTCTCTGTATCCACTACTTCATCGGTTGTGCGAGGTTTTTCAGAAGTGTTTCTCTTGATCTACCTCCTACCTCTTTGCATGGTAGGTACTTCATCAGTTGTGCGAAGTTTTTCAGAAGTTTTCCCAGTGGTCTACTTCATTCCTTTTTTACAAGCATTTGTCCTTAAAATAATGTTGTCAGAAAGTTAGTGCGTCTCAGAATATGTCCCATATAGGTTACCTTCCTTCTTCCAATTTCTTTCAGCAAGCGTCTTTCTTCCCTCACCTCTTCTAGCACACTTTTATTGGTCTTTCCATCATTGTTCCGTATCTTTGTCATTTTTGTCTATATTCACATTTCAAAAGCTTCTATTCTCGTAATGTCCTGCTTAGTCACAGTGCAGTTTTCCGCTCCATACACACTACCATACTCCATATGTACAATTTTAGGAACTTCTTTCTCAACTCCAAGTTAAGATGTTTGTTAGTGAGTAGGGTGGGAGAGGATAGTAGTCAATGAAGCATAGTACAAAATATAATATTACGTTAAAGACATTTAAACTACGCGCTATCCCATACAGCACAAGATTCTCAGAATGTTCTCACAATGTGAGAACATTATTTTTTCAGAATATTTGTTTCAGAATGTTCTAATAACATTTATGGAATTACAAACTTCAATCTTGAATATTCTGAGTACATTCATTCAATCACATCCTAAGAAAATTCTTCATCAATATACTGAGAATATTTGAATAGATTATTATACCGAATATTCGCTCAGAATGTGCTTGAGATGTCCTTATAATATTATATAACTTAAAAATTTAATGAAAAAGATAGATGCTGATTACGGTATAGTGGTGAGAATTATAATTGTAACTATTTTGCATGTTTGATTCTGTTACCTGTCTATGGTAAACACATCCGAAATTGTATACGTAGGCAATACATTCTTTAGGCATCGAGCGCATGTCCATGCTGCCGGGAAGGAAGATGGCAAGATGGCCGCTATACGTAAATAAAACGTAATGTCAAAATTAATGGTCTGTAGTCAACGTTGTATAAGGTTATATTCTAACATAATTAATTAAAAATAATAATGTGATGTGAACACGGAGAACTGTACAATTGCAAACAACATAGATCCAGCGTACAGAATAAGCAACTAAAACATGGTGTGAGGTTATCAAGAACTAAGACGCACCTAGTAAAAAACAAGTTTTAAAGCATCTCATATAGTTCATACTCATGATGGGTTCGTCAATTTTGCTTGAGACTGGATCATCTTACTAATTAGGTACACCTATATTGTATAATATATAATTTAAAAATTGTGTTATGTTCAATAGTACCTAAGTCATAAACCACCACAGTTTGATGTGGATGGACTGGAAAAGTGCAAGAATAATTATTTTAAGCCAACATCTCAGGCTTTTTACTCATGTAGAAGAAGTTAATGCTGTAAGAAGTATCACTATACAGTGCAGAAAATGTGGACCTGGACATATGGTAGGAAGGTGAATGTACAATAAAACTTGCAATTTATCAGATACGGAGTCACTTTGCCAAAGTATGCTTCTACAACCAGAATATCCATGCTGTTGGTGACAAACATTGGGCATTGGGATATTGAAATAGCTTTAGAAGTCAAAATCAAGTCTGCGCAAGCAGAGCAGAAAGCAACCATACAAGGGAAGGGTGAAAAGGTCCGATCGATAACAATTGTAGTCTTGTGTAAGTGCAAGTTAGTGTGAGTTGGTGTGATTTTGTGGTATGTTCTGTCCAATTTACTTGTATTCTATAAAGGTGTAAGTACTATTGTGTAATGCAATTCCTTTAATACCACACTGAAAGCCTGTAGGATCAATAGTCTAGCCAAATTTCAAGTTACTTCAGTGGGGTAACCGTGATTATTCATCTCGGAAACTTTGTATTTGGCTATTACATTTTTTGGCAACTCCAAGAACTGTATCTTTATTTATTTGATTTTTATGTTATTGAAATTTTAAATGTTTTATTAATATTTTATTCAGACATTTCTTTGTATTCGTTATAAGTACATACTTAAGCTGAATAAACATGCAATACTCGAATTGTTGACTTATTACGTATCTGAACTTGAGTTTACAGGTGTGTGTAGCCACTGGAACAATATGGTAACCTAAACAACGGTGAGTGATTGAAGTTCAAATTCTAGCCTCTCGGGCTTGCTTATACGAAAATATATAAAAGGCCAGTTAAATGGTGGAAAATCGGTAAATTTTTAAGAGAAATCCAATATTTCATATCTTTGCATTTTCTTAATTTCTGTATCATTCAAAAAATGTATACAGTGTGTTTCGCATAAGAGCCGACACAGGGCAGGGGCATGTAGGTAAACGTAAAATATGGTGATTTAACGCAACTTACCTCTATATTAAGTTGCACCCCTGAGAAGTTATAAGCCTTCAGTGGGGTTTCAAATTTCGAAAAAAATCAATATCTTTGTAATACGTTAACTTAGAAAAACCAAGTTTAGTACCCGTTTTGAGTGTACCAAGAGCATTAATCAATGGTAAGTAGAGTTCTATTTAGGCATTTGAAAGGGTTTATTATGGGTGATGCACCCTTAAAATGTCACAATTTTTTAACAGATTGGGGAATTTAAGAACATATTTCATTTTATGAGGAATTTTACTCTAAAACTTTGTTACTCCTGTTATTTTCAAAAAACTGTGTTGTTTTCAAGAAAAACACGAATAAGTAAAGAAACATATTTTATCAATCTTGCTAAAAATCATCGAAAATTACATATTTGCCAATAAACTTATGTATAGGTCAAATTTGACAATCAGGAAAAAGTGTGAATAAGTATAATTTATTATAAAACAGACAACTCAAACAACAGAAATAAAAAACTTGCTATCGATAAGTAATTGAAATTCTTCAACATGATAATTTTACAGGCATCTATTGAATTTTTGATGATTTTAAGTAACATTAATAATATATGTCTTTAGTTATTCGGGTTTTTCTTGAAAACGACAAACGTTTTTTGAAAAATAACATGGGTAAAAAAGTTTTATAATTTACTTCCCCATAAAATGAAATAATATTTTTTTAGATCCGCCAATAGGTTAAGAAATTCTGTGACATTTTATGGGTGCATCACCACTATTCAACCCTTTGATATGCTTCGATTGAAGTCTACTCACCAACGAATAATGCTCTTGGTACACCCAAAACGTGTACCAAATTTGGTTTTTCTAGGTTGAAGTATTACTGAGATATAGTTTTTTTTTTCGAAATTTAAAATCCCACTTTGAAGGCCTATCACTTCTTAGGGATGCACCTTAGTATAGGAGTGAGTTGCGTTAAATCACCATATTTTAGGTTCCCCTACATGCCGCTGCTCTGTGTCGTTTCTTATGCGAAACACCCTGTATATCTTTTTTAAAAACACAATGTTCCCATGAGTATTTGTATGAACATTTTGAGAAGATTCATTGAATGTTCGTGGAGCATTTTCAGAAGATACTGGGAGCTCCTAAGAATATTATAAATAACATTCTAAGAACCTTATTAGTATGACAGAATCTGTCAAATTCTCATGTTCATAGAATGTTCTATGAATATATAATGTACCTTGTGAGAATATTCTAGGTATGTTTGAATATTCTTTCCAAACATTCCTGGTATTTTCTCAGAATGTGTCTGTGCTGTCTGGGATGTCGCTGTGAGCGCCTCCTGACATTACTCTCGATCGGCAAAAATCCAATGTGTTGTGACAGGTCCATTATTAAAATCTACCAGCAAAACTTTTAAGTTATGGAATAAAATTCATAATTCGAAGAGAAATGTTTTTTTATATATAAAAACACTCAGATATGTAAAATATATTTTTTTGTTTCATAGCACTGTTTCTTAAAATGAACAGAAACGACTTAAGAATAATCACGATACAGCAGAAATAACAGAACACTTGCCATGCGATTGCATGGCTCAGTTCTGCAAAAGGCTTCAATACCTTGGAGGGTTGACTCTAACACCCCAGGAAATAGATGAAAGATAGTAGATTACATTATGAAAAGTCGGAACATTTTGGACAACTATTATAAGATAGGGTCATCACAAAAAACCCATCCGGGTCGCATGGCTGAGAGGGCAAAGGCCTATACGACTCATTAAACAATCTACAATCCTATTCCGTCCCTATCCCTATCTCATATCGGGATAATGTGCATTGCTCTTTTAAGTTGGCTGTGAAATCTATTTTCGGAAATAATTACAGCTCGCCAAACAGAACTGCGTTCAATTTTAGA